>QGSO01000315.1:222822-822822 GCA_011037825.1 Carya cathayensis | reverse complement strand
ATTTTGCTCCAATGGAAGTAGGAAGGTGGAAACCGAGAAAACTAGTGTCTTGAAGGATTTCCCGTGCATATTTTCATTGACATAAAGAGATACCTTGTTTTGATCGTGCAACCCCAAGATCAAGAAAGAATTTAAGATCACCAAGGTCTTTGAATTTGAAATGGGTGTTTAGATGATTTGTTAGCTATTCAATAGCATTAAGATTGTTATTTGCAATAATTATGTCATCAACATAGATGAGTATAGCTATGAAAGAGGAACCTTGTTGCCGAGTAAAGATATTGACATCGAGTTGTCAAAGGCACCAATTATTTGCAACAACAATAGCAAGTAAACATTTGACAAGTACAAGTTTGGTAACTTGAGAAAATGTTTCATGGTAATTGAGCCGCTCTTGCTATGTGTATCCCTTGGTCACAAGTCGAGGTTTGTAACATTTAATGCTGGCATCAAATTTATGCTTAATGCGGTATACCCACTTGCAACCGATGGCCTGTTTGTGAAGTGGTAAAGGAGTGAGAGTCCATGTATGATTGTCTTCTAATGCCTTAATCCTTGCTGCCATGGTATCTTGCTAGTGTTGTTGTTTCACAGCCTCATGGAAAGTCTTGGACAGGAAAGTGCAATAAAAAAGCTATGATAAGAGGGAGATAAGAGATCATATGATATGAAGGAAGAAAGAGAATAAGAAGTACCTGACTTTGTGGAACCTTGCTGGTTGGAAGAGTTGGTTTGGTGTCACGGCATGGCCAATTGATAGTGGTAGTCTTGTAGATACCTTGGTGGATGACAGGCACAAGTGGAACAATGTGAGATGGATTCGTTGGTGGGAAGTGAGATAGACAAAAAAGGCTGATGGGTAGGCATATCAATGGAAACAATTGGATTTGGCAAGACAGGTGAACTCTTGTGTTTTGATGGACTTGTAGGAGAAACTGCAGCTGCAAAAGGGAAAGCTACATTCGTGAAATATGACATCCCTTGATATAAATGTTTGTCTGGTTTGTAAATCAAGAACCTTGTAGCCCTTAATAGTAAATGGGTATCCAAGGAAGACACAAGCTCGAGCACGTGGGTCAAACTTGGACCTATTATGAGTAATGGTAAAGGCAACTGAAGACTCAAAGATGAGAGTAGCTTGGTTTGGAGTTAAAAAGAACTTTATAGGGTGAACGACCATAAAGTAGAGGTGTGGGAACATGATTGATAAGGTAAGTAGTTGTGAGGATACTATCACCCTAGAATTGTATAGGTAAGTGAGATTGGAACCGAAGGGCACGGGCAACGTTGAGGAGATGTTGATATTTACGTTCTACTACACCATTTTGTTGTGGTGTAGCAATACAACTACGTTGGTGAATGATGTCATTGTCAACAAAGAAAGATTGCATATTAAATTCCAAGCCATTATCACTACGAATAATTTTAACCTTGGAAGAGAATTGGGTTTCAATGAGTTTAATGAAAGAAAATAATAAAGAACTCATGTATAATGTGTGAAGTCATCTAATATAGTTAAAAAATATTTTGAACCATCGTGAGAAGTAAGGGACATTGGTCCCCATATGTCACAATGCAATAATTCAAAGGAGAAAGTAGAAGAAATTTTGCTAATAGCAAAAGAAAGACATTGTTGTTTTGCTAAGGGGCAAACATTACATAGCTCATGTTTTGAAATAGAATTATCAAGTACATCATTATTCAAAGATGATAAATGAGAAAAGGAAAGGTGGCCTAAACGTCTATGCCATAAAGTTGTTGAAGAAGCAGAAACGGAAAATGAGTATGTGCGAGATGAAGAGGGTGGTAGCAAATGATAAAGGTCATGATGTCATTTAGCCAAACCAATCGTCCTCCATGACAGCTAGTTCAAGATGAAACAAAAATCAAAGATAAATATGAGACAACAAGATTTAGTGGAAATGAACTTGCTGTCTGAGATTAAATTAAATGTAAATGATGGAACACATAAAACATCAATAAGATGTAGAGAAGGTGAAAGAGATACAGTGCCAATGTGAGAGGGAGTGATCGAGGTGCCATTGGGCAGATGGACTAGACTATATATGGAAGAAGTGATTGTAGTGAGAGAGGAGATTGAAGTGACCATATGGTCAATAGGTCCTCTGTCTAGTATCCAAGTGTGAGGTGAACAAGATGCAGAAAGAGAATAGGAAATAATTTAGAGATTGGGGGGAGGCTGAGAAGAAGAAGCCTGTGAGCTACTTGCAACGGCGTGATTAACCATAGGTTATGGAGAGGAGGTATTGAGAAGACCAAGAAGTTGGTCACATTGCTCCTTGGTGAAAGGAAGTTGAGGTATGGCAGTGGTAACATTAGTACCTAAAGCTTGATTAACTAAAGATGGTTGATGAAGTCGATGTTCAGGAGGATAATCATGAATCTTGTAACAACGATTAGTCGTATGGCCATGAATATAACAATGATTGTAGAAAGGACACTCAATTGTTATGGCTGAGTAGAGCAGCATGTTCCATAGCAGGAGCACTGAGGGAGGCACCTTCACATTAACATTCTTCTTGCAGAACAAAGGAGAAAACTTTATCAATAGTCGGAAGAGGATGCATCAAGGGAATCTGTCCACGAACAGAAAAAAAAGACTAATTGAGCCCCATTAAAAAATACATGACCTGCTCTTCCTGTTGATAAGCTAGAAGTGTTTTGGAGGCACACAAGTGCAATGTGGTATAGGCCGAAAATTATTAAGCTCGTCCCAAAAACCTTTGAGTTGAGTGAAGTAATGGCTGACAGATGTTTGATTTTGCGACAAGAAAGAGATAGCCTTTTAGAGTTGAAATATACGAGGAGCATTGCTTTGAAAGAAACGTTCATTTAGATCATTCCACATAGCAGTGGCTGTGTCAATGAAAATGACGTTGGCAATAAGATCTTTGGAGACAAAGTTTTAGATCGAAGAGAGAACCATGATATTGTAGCGAGACCAGAGGTCAAACAAGGGATCAATACGTTAAGAGGGACGAGGGAGAGAACCATCAATGAAACTAGTTTTGTTCTTGGCACTAAGGGCCATGAACATGGAGTGGCTCCAAGTGGAGTAATTGTCACCAGTTAAGGGTTGGGAGACCAAGAGTGCACCTAGGCTATCACCATTGTACAAGAAGTAGGAGCTGGAGGGATTATTAGTCGAATTGTTGGAAAGAGAAACCATCTATAGTAAGGATCGGCTCTGTGATACCATGACAAATATTGAAACTTGTGGAGAAAATTCTTTCTTTCTTTATTGTGAAGTACGTACAAATATATAGATCATGTTACAGATAAGGTATATCTTGAATGTACATGATAAAGCATAATAACTTAAATATAAAAGAATATGTTTATCTTATTACAACTAAATTTGTTAGAGATAATGCCAAGAGAAATATGGCATAATGACCTGATAGAATGGCCATACGTACATGATACAGTCTATGGTAATAATTAAAAAAAAAATCTGACATTAATGTATTTGTTTATAATTTCAGATCCAATATTTATAATTAATTGAGTCACAACTATAGACTACAGTACATGCATGGTATTATCAATGACTTCTTAGATATAGATAATTAATAATGATCAAGAGCTAATAAATTTATTGGCCTATACATTGTACATATATAAAAATTAAATGTAATTAATCCCTCTTAATTCATTAATTTGTTTCAATTTTTGAGAATAATGCAGGCTACGATCATATTCACCCTAATCGCAACAATACAGTCCTTAACCCCACCACGATGTGCAATCGGCTCATCTACGTGTGAAAGCCCATCAAATCTTCAATACGCAGTGCTGTATATGACCTTAACGCTGGCTTCAATGGGGTCTGGAGGCACACGCTTCACAATTGCGACCATGGGAGCCGAACAGTTTGACAAGCCCAAAGATCAAGCTGCTTTCTTTAGCTGGTATTATCTCACCTTGTACGTTGCAAATGTAATCAGCTTCACTGCCATTATCTATGTTCAGGATAACGTTGGCTGGGGATTAGGGTTTGGTATATGTGCCATTGCAAATGCCATTGGTTTGGCTGCTCTTGTACTGGGAAAGAGGTTCTATCGCCGCGTTAAGCCAAAAGGAAGCCCTTTCAAGAGCATAGCTCGTGTGGTGGTCGCAGCAATTAGGAAAAGGAAAACATCTCCAACTTTTGGAAGCCATGAAGATTATTATTTTGAAACCACCGGGAATTATATGTTAAAATATTTGGAAGACAGGGTACCAACCAAAAGATCATTCAGGTATGATCAGTACTTACTTCAACTATATAAATATTTAAAAAAATAATTTGTGTAAATCTCAAATAGACAAGTCTCAAATAGATTTTTATAAAAAAAAGTGGACTTCACATTGAAAATTGTAAAAAAGACTATTCTTTTTTAATGAGACATGCTTTTTTACAAAAGATTTATGGCTTATAATCTATTTAGAACTTGTACATATCATTACTTAAATATTTATATGTTCATGCTTAATATACTATACTAATCAAGGGCAATTAACAAAGGATGATTGCTATGCATGTGAAAATTATAATATTGGAATTTGGGATGTCAGACTAAATATTATATAGCATATATATTTAAGTTGTCCTTCCATGGTTAGATATTATATATGATCTCGAAGAGATTCAAGAGCATGGAGAAATTAAATAGAACAAAAATTCTAGATTAGAACAAATCCTCTCATTAGCCTCTATAAATAGACGCACACCGGCCCCCACACATGCACTTATGTTTAGAATGTAAAACAAGAAACATTATTATATGTAATAGGTGGCTGGTTATTGAACAATCCAAATCAACCATACTGCATGTATATCTAATATGTATATATAGTTTTCTTGAATTTCTTGGTTAACTATGTACGTAATATGGTTTGTGGATTTTAAAAGCTACGTACCATTAAATATTATGCTTGCAGATTCTTGAATCGTGCAGCTCTAAAGACTGAAAGTGACAGGCAATCCGACGGCTCTTATGCAAGATCATGGAGGCTATGCACCATGGAAGAAGTGGAAGACCTCAAAAACGTAATGACCATCATCCCAGTCTGGTCTACTGGCATTTTACTAAGTACCTCGATTGGTGTTTCTAATAGCCTTACAATCCTCCAGGCCCTAACCATGGACCGACACCTTGGCCCCAATTTCAAAATCCCTGCCGCATCATTCCTAGTGTTCAACCTCTTAGCTACAGCAATATCAATCTTCGTCGTAGATCGTTTAATCCTCCCCACGTGGCAAAATCTAACTCACATACCTATCACACCTCTCCGACGTATTGGAATTGGCCACTTCATCAACATCATTGCATTGGTGGGATCAGCTCTAATCGAAACTAGAAGACTCCACGTGGCCCGGACCCATGAACTCGAGGGCTCGATTGTGCCCATGTCAGCCTCATGGCTCGTGCTGCCATTGGTCGTCATGGGCATTGGCGAGGGTTTCCATTTCCCAGGAACAGTTGCATTGTATTATCAAGAATTTCCGAAGGCACTAAAAAGTACGTCCACGGCTATGGTATCGTTACTGATCGGAATTGGGCTCTATCTAAGCACGATAGTTACAGACTTGATAGATAGAACCACGAGATGGTTACCGGATAATATTAACGATGGGCGATTGGATTGTGTGTTCTGGACGTTGGTGGTTATAGCAACTGTCAATTTTGGATACTTCTTAATTTGTGCCAGGTTTTTCAAGTACCAAAATGTTGAAGATCGTGATCAAGACCTTGATGTTGGAACTTCGGGGCTGGCTCAATAATAAGGTTAGAAATTATATTTGTAGTTATAGAATATGTACTTGTACTCCTTTTGATTAAAGTAAATAAACAAGAAATTTATATAAATAGTAATAATTTTTTAATAATACTAGATTTTATTCTTTTTTGAAAAAAAATGTATGACACTTGCGCGCATAATTTATTACTGTATTTTACATAATTCGATTATGATTTTCCAAGTTGGCTATGATTTTATATATGGTTATTATTTAATAAATTATTTCAGACACTTTCAATGATAATAATATATGCGTATACAGATAGAAGGTTGTTATTTAGAAAAAAATAAAATAAAATTCAGGCGCGATTCCTTTATAAAAAATGTCAAATCAAAGTGTTACATGTAAACAAATAGATAAGTACCAAATATTACAAAGTTGATTATGTAGTTACCCCGATAACAGAGAGTCCAACACTCTTAGCTTAATGCCACTCGGTTTCAAAAAAAAAAAAAAGCTTAATGCCACCCAACTGAAATTAGGAAAAATTGTACGTAAATCATCCACTCAATCAAATGAAAACATTTCAACTCAAAAACCTTGCTTTGTTTTCTGGTGAAGTAGGTCGAGACGTCGACGGTGGAGATGATTTTTGTGGCGACCTAAGGTTTTTACGCACATACTTACGTGCACGCACATGCTTTCCGTTGATGGAGAAATTGGCTTTGTTCTTGCCGTCAAGGACCTCTGCAATGGAGGAAGCTAAACGAACTACAAGGCGGGCATAGAGCGGTTGCTCCACTGGAAGGACTTCTTGCATATGGATTGCTTCAATAAAATCTCCAAATTTCCTTTTTTTTTTTTTTTTTTTTTTAAATAACAAAACAAAAAATCAATTTACAAGATTAGTACTGCAAACAACTTACAAATGTTCTCAATCCTGCCTAATGAAAATAATAAAAGAAAAACTACGTACCTGGTGAAGAACTCTCTGATTTCGTTTTCTGAAAGGGGGTAACCTTTGGAGAATGTCAAGAAAATAGTCCTATCATCTGCTGGGACTTCTTTCTCTTTCTCTTCTTCATCAGTGCTCAACTTCATTTGGCTCAAAACTTCACTGATCATCTCGCTATTTAAAAACTTCCTCTGCACCGAAAGATCATAAGGATCAAATTCCTGTGAAGTCTCCGAAGGTACTCCTGCACTGACATGAAGAGGCAAGTATGGCAGAGCCCCCATGTGAGGAGGACGAATCCCAGGACTAGAATTGTAATTCCAAACAGGCAAAAAAGGGTTCATGGTTGAACCGTAAAAGTTAAAGGGCTTAAAGTTCTGTGCTCCCTTTCCAAAATGACCCAACTCGCCTCCAATCCCGGTATCGTTTTTACTTATTCCCTGTGCGAGTTTGACTATGTCCTCGAACGCTCTCAGGCAGACCTCGTTGGTAATCTTGGTGACTTCTTGAATAATTCCAATGCGATTGTCATGGAAGAAGCGGAGAGAGACCCCTGTTTTTGTTAAGTTCTTTATCAGAGGGATACTATCAACACTCTCGGAAGCGAAAGGGAATATGTTGCTCTCTATGCAAGCTAAGACCACGACCGACTCTTCGACAAGGTCGTTGAGTAAAGTGTCGGGCAAGGACAACAGTTTGGAATACACCATGTCGATTTCCTTGACGACCATCTCGAGCCAGAGCCAGAGAGCCATGATTTGGGTGGCCTCCGCCGGGTCACGGCCCAGGTTAAAGACCAAGCGGCTGAAGAGTTTGCGGTCGATGGCGTGGAACATGTTGAATTCCTCTTGCGAGACTGAAGTATTTGCCAAAGAAGTGGATCCGGAAGGGGGTAAAGATGAACCTGCCATTGTTGTCGAACGTCGACTGGACTGGTTGAGAATAAAGTTTTGCCCTTTGTGGCGGAATTGGATTTGCTTTTATAAGGATGAATAGGTTCCATTGGTGGCCGTTGGGAAGTGAATGTTGGAGACGAAGCGCCACTTCGAATGGGTGCCATTGTTGCAGAAATGGAAGGAATATATGTAGATATGTATGTGCGCTGGACTTCAAGTGCGTTGAGATTCAAAGGCAACGGTCAAATGTCTTTCGATCTAAGGGTCCTGTTCGGTTTTTACGGTTTGCCAGATGTGCAGTTCGGAGAGATCCAAGCGGAAATGAGGATGTCTGGATGAAGAAAGGGCGTGCGATCCTCTTGATGTTTACGTTGAGTATGGACCCACAAATACAAATATTATTTTCTAATTCTTTATATAATTTATTTTAAAAGAAGGTCAATAATTACATAAAACTTGAGATTTAAATAAGAAATTTAATATATTGGATGAAGAGATCTTATTGGTTAGTTATAAAATGAATTATATAACATATTTGCATAAATACAAGTATTCGTGTATGTTAAGGTTGACGTACAGTACCATGTCTCGTGCATTCGCTCTTCGAAAAAATGGTGGTGTGGTCGTGGCGGGACAAGGAAGAGATGCCGCAAATGCCAAGTAATTGGATTTGGTGAGGTCGTTAGTTTCTCGAAAATTTGAGGAAAAATAAAATGTTTTTAGTGCATTTTTTGTTTTTTAATATTAAACAAATACACACACAAATTCATTAGTTGGTGAATTTTTAAATATTAAAAAAAACAAAAAAATAAAATAAAATGCAATATGTGACACTTTTGGGAGGCACAGTTGGTGGGCAACCGAGCATTTTCCTTCTAAGAAGTACTGTGATCTGTCGAATTTATTTTCTTGGCAGGTTTGGGAGGCAGGTAGGCATTTCTGATGTCTCCTTGCCCAATATAGGAATCTGATCACCATGCATTACATTCCTTAGCCATATTTTTTTTGTTATTCATGCATCCTAACATCTTCTTAAATCAATAAACTTTTGTAGACTGTAAGAGTTAAAGCCCACTAACAGCAGTGTCCATGGAAAGTAGAAGCATGTGCCGTGCACGCAAGAATCTCTGCTACAGATAATCATAAAAATTAGGTCAAAATGCAGGGAGCAATATCCCTTTTGTGACAGGTTACAAGTCGGTTAGAAAGAGTGCATATATATCATACTTATATTTGAAGTTAATTTATAAATTAATAATTAAATAATTACTTAAAAATATATCACATTAATCCATACTAGTCTAACTTACCATATTAAAATATGTGAGGACTTTTTTAGAAAGTAAGATAAGATGATAATTTTGTGAATAATAATGAAATTGTTCGAATTAATATGTTTTATTAGATTTTGATAAATGTAAAAGAAAAAGTTGAATAAAAATTTGATAAAATCAAAATATTATTTTTTTATTTTTAATTTTTTAAAAAATAGTGTTGTCTTTTGTGTATTGTTTGGAAGTTTAGAAAATTTATAATGATTAAATGAAAAAAGTTAAATATTTAGACTTATTTAATTATACAGATAAGATGAGATAATATGAGATGAGATAAAAGTTGAAATTTAAATAAAATGTTGTTAAAATATGGTTTTTTTAATATTATTTTAATTTTTGATATTTGAAAATATTGAATTGTTTTTTTATATTTTGTTTGAGAATTTGAAAAAAGTTGTAATAATTCGATAAGATGATTTAAAAAAATAAACTATACCTTAAAATTGAAAAATATTTATATTTAACTAATATTTTAAAAAAATTATCAAAAACTTTGAGACAGAGATAGCTTATGTTAAAAAAAAGAGTCCAGCTACGGAGAAGCCATTGTAGCAGTGCACACTTTGCACTCACTACGTGGCGGTCTGTTTTTTATATATATATATTTTTACTTCCTAAGAAAAACGTGCGTTTTGATTCATTTGAAAATCCGTTTCTGATTTTATCCCCATACGAAATCATCGTGCGAAGTCCCTCCTCCCTCGACAGCAACCGGCGTGCAGTTCCTCTACCTAAAGGCTCCCGGCGACGCCGAGTATCTCGTCAGCGCCACCGAGGGGCACTGCTCCGTCAGCCCAGCTCCGGCGCACAACCCGGTAAACAAATTTCAGAGTGGGTAAACGCGATCCAAAACTCGCATAAACCCACGTCGTCTCGAACCCGCGTCGGGGTTCCTCTGCCCAGGGCCACCTTACGACGGTGTCTCCATGTTCGACGGGAGCTCCAAACAGTCGTATGTCGGAAACCTACTGCAAGTTTCGGTGACTTGATTGAACGCATGAAGCCAGCGAGAACTGCCCCCAACAGCTCTGTTTCGGCCATGGTTTGCTGAGCTTCGTGGGTAAAAAATTTTCCACCTCAAGTTTACACTATTATGTTATTTATGTGTACATCGAGATGGGATGGTTTGTATTTTCTGAGATGGGTAATGGGGGTTAGGGTAGGGCATGGAGGAAAAAAAATTCATCTTTGTTAGAATACGTGGAAGAAACTCATTTGGTTTCGCCGTGTGCACTTCTCCTCTGCTTTTCTTCTAGAAATGCTCTGTTTGAGTCGAAAAAAAATCTCTGCTACTCAGTATATATATCGTTATTTTTTTTAGGTAAAAGTGTTATGGCTGGGGCTTTATTTTTGATTGGTATAGCAAAATCTAAGAGTATGAATGTGTTGATACAGCAAAATATAACCGACCAACACGAATTACTTCTACCAAAATCTTTAGCAACATTGGCTGTAAAAATTATTGTGAGGGTGGAGATCAGTTAGGCTTAGAAGTCTGAACTCCTTAGTTATGCCATACGTATTACAAATGATCAGCTTGGTTTGGTTAAAAATATAAAAATTAAAAATTTAAAAAAATAATAACCCAGTTTCGTTCAATATACATCATTTATTTACTAAATCAGATGGTTCAAAAAATTCTCTTAATCGTCACTATTACCTTTATTTCATTCCTCTTGCAAGCTTGGGACTTCCATTTGTTTGCTTATTGCCCCATAAGAACTTTCTACATTTTAGCTTTTATATTTGAGGTTGGGTAACCATATCTTTGTATCATAATGGTCTTATCAAAGTCATGCATCATCCTTGGTCATCATTAAATGCCTCCTGAAGTTCCAAGAGAAACCGAGAAATGCATTTTGCGAATCTACTTCTTCAAACAGAAGGTCGATCAGTTAAGAAATTAACATATGATCATTTCTTATCAAAGTGCTTATCTTTTCATAATATGCATTACCTTTTTATTCTTTTGTCGTCATGTTCATCGTCTATAAAGTCTCGAAAGACATTCATAGTCTTAGTGTGATGGGGGAAGACGAAGATGGAATGCCACATAGTTGCTCGACATCGACTTCGCATTCATTAACGACGCATCAGATATTGTTTACGGCAATCCGATCGTCTACCAAGTAAGTATAGTTTTTGATGTCTTTAATTTTTTAATAATTGATGTGGCAAGCTCATGATTATTTCAAAATTTCATATGGTAGCGTTCTTTTGATGTAAATATGCCATACCCTCCGACAAGTAATCCGGTAGACGATCGCCCATTTCATGCTTCATTAGAGGTATGAAAATTTGTCATGAATTTTTAATTTTCAGAAATTAACAATCATAGCATTTGTTTAGAGTCATTATAATTTGCCTAACAACATACATGTAATGTTTGATTAGTTGCCACATTATATACCGTACTCGCCGAGTAATCCGGAGGACCTGAGACAAGAGGCGCCCTCATCGTCAATTGTGGCAGCTGCTATAGAATTTGAACAAAATGTGGGCAGTACATCACCGATGACTGATGCACATTTTCTTGACGTCGATGGTATTTTATATCAACCTACCTTTTTAACAATATATTAGAGTAATATTGTTTTTCTACTAATCCATCCTTGCGTGAATAAATGTAGAAATGGGCTTCGATTTAAATGAAGATTTAGAGGGTACTACTTTTGTCCAAGATGATGAGGGTAGAGTTGAACCGCCAAGATCTGGGATGGAATTTGATAGTCTGAAAGAGCTGACTTCCTACTACAAGCAATATGCGAAGGTAGAGGGTTTTGGTGTACGGACACAGATAACTAGAAAAGATGATGACGGGCGGCCCGTGTATGTCACTGTTGGTTGTGCCCGTGGCTGAAAGTACCAACCTAAGAATAGTAATATCTTGAAGCCACGGCCAACAACCAGAACGGATTGTAAAGCAAGAATAAATACGACGTTGAGCAAGAATGACAAGTGGGTTTTCACAACTGTTGAAAATGTGCACAACCATATAAATGTGAGCCCCAAGAAGACAAGACTTTTGCGGTCACACAAGTTTCTAGATGAATACAGTCAGAGGATCCTGGACCTGAATGATCGAGCCGGTATAAGAATGAACAAAAATTATTATTCTTTTGTCGTTGATGCGGGGGGTTTTGAGAACCTAACTTTTCAAGAGAAAGATTGTCGGAATTTCATTGATAAGGCTAGACATTTGAGGTTGGATAAAGGCGGTGGCGAAGCCCTTAATCAGTATCTCCAAAGAATGAGAGATCAGAATGATGGTTTCGTATCTAACATGGACGTGGATGATGATGGTAGGTTACGAAATGTTTTTTGGGCTGATGCTCGGAGTAGAGCGGCCTATGAATATTTTGGAGATGTCGTAACTTTCGATACAACCTACCTAACAAATAGGTACGGGATGCCTTTTGCACCATTTGTTGGTGTTAATAATCATGGGCAGTCTATATTATTAGGGGCGGGATTTATTTCAAATGATGACACACATACTTTTGTGTGGTTGTTTAAAATATGGTTGGATTGCATGAATGTTCGGGCGCCCAAAGCCATAATAACTGACCAAGATCGGGCAATGAAGAGTGCTATTGCCATTGTATTCCCCGAAACTCGTCATAGGTATTGTCTATGGCATATAATGCGGAAACTTCCAGAGAAGTTAGGATCTCACTCATGCTTCAATGTGGGGTTGAAGACTGACATTCAGACTGCAGTATATCACTCACAGACCGGAACGGAATTTGATCAGAGTTGGGGTGAACTACTTGTGAAGTATGATTTGCTTGGCAATAATTGGCTTCAGACCTTATATGAGGAAAGGCATTTTTGGGTTCCAGCTTACATGAAAATTGTATTTTGGGCTGGTATGAGTACCACTCAAAGGTCAGAGAGCATGAATGCATTTTTCGATGGGTATGTCCATTTCGGAACCACGTTAAAGGAATTCGTCGACCAATTTGATAATGCTCTTAGAAAGAAGGTCGAGGTAGATACCACTGCTGACTTCAATTCAATCAACCAAACAATTCCTTGCGTGTCTCACTTTAACATTAAGAAACAATTCCGAAAGTTTTATACAAATGCAAAGTTCAAAGAGGTTCAAAAAGAGTTGCTCGGCCTAATGTGTTGTAACTGTTCCTTAGTAAGCACATAAGGGTGCATTCTAAAATACGATGTGTTGGATGAAATCTCTACTGAAGACCACATCAAAACAGTGAATTTCTCAGTTTTCTTTAACGAGGATGAGGTGGAGGTAAAATGCACGTGTGCATTGTTTGAGACGAGGGGGATTTTATGTAGACATGCCCTTAGAGTTTGTCAGCTGAAGAAAATAAACGTGCTACCATCAGTATATGTCTTGGATCATTGGAGAAAGGACTTAAAGAGGAGATACACATTACTCAGAACTAGTTACGATGACCAGTGGGACAAATCTGACAAATGGAATTATGAGCTTGTGGTCAAGAGGTGTTCAAAATTAGCAACCAAAATTTCCTCAAATAATGCACAAGTTAGTGCATTCTTGCCTGTTGTTGATGAGTTTGACTGAAAATGTGAAAGTTCAACACCAGAGCCGGAGTGCGGACAAACGACTGCGCAACCAAATGTGGACTTGGGGAAAGGGAAGAAGAAGATATTAAGCCCTAACGTGGTCTGAGGGAAAGGGAGACCCCCAAGTAGAAGGAAGGTTCCACCCGTAGAAAAGATTGCTACAAAGAGAAAGAAACCGGTAATAATTCCTTGAACAAAGTCTGAATTTCAATAGTTAGTTTTATGATTCTAATATATGTGTTTTCTTGTTTTGGAACTTAGACTTGCAGGAAAATTTTGGTAGATGCAACAGAATTGGGCGAGAACCCCGGATTGGTACAACACACATTTGATGTTGGTGCTGTTTTGATAGAAAATGCCATTCTGTCACAATCAACTCCACAAAATGAGGTTAACTGTCTTTTTAATAAATCAATACCATGATTGAGCTTATGATACCATTTGATGTTTGTTAAATAAAAAAACGTGCTTCTGTTAGTGTTTTAATTATTTATTACTTCTTTCAGACGTGTCTTTCAGACTTGTAACTCGGACGTGATGGACTGGTATAAAATTAGAGGAAAGGTGGTGGAGATGAATTTTGAGGTTAGAAGGGTTGTTGGTGGGGGGTGTTGTCGGTATTTTTTGAAGCCACATGGGTTCTTCATATGGATGTGGTGGTGGGGTCTTGGTTTTTTGAAGAGCAAAGAATGGAAAGTTTGACTGTAAGGGTTCTTCATTTGAGGTTAGAATGCTCTTATTTAAATTGTTAGATTTGGTTGATATCTAAATATAATCCTTGTAAAATTAGAGGAATTTTGCATTTGTCATGAATATATTAAATCTTACAGAGTTGGTTGATATCTAAATTTAATCATTCTAAAATTTCCATATTGCATTTGTCATGAATATATTAAATTAGAGGAATTTGGTTGATATTAAATTGTATCATTCTAAAATTTCCATATTGCATTTGTCATGAATATATTAAATTAGAGGTATTTGGTTGATATTAAATTGTATCCTTCTAAAATTGTCCATATTGCATTTTTCATGAATAGGAGGAGCTCGGGTTACTTCCAGTGTACCTCACAGTTTTGGAATTTCCAAGAGGAGTTGCTCGGGTTAAGACAAGAAGATATTAAGTATGGTTTATAATTAGAGGAAAGCCAATGTAAATTTGCCACAAGATATGTAAAGAAACTTCTAGGAAATATCGACCAATTTTAATACATGCACCATTATTCCTAACTGCTCACAATGTTGTTTCCCCATACTCACAATGTTGCTTTGGACGTAAGAAGGCAATGTCTTTATTTTTTACTCAAAACTTGTACACAGGACAAAGGTGTTTTTGCATGAGTAGGCCGAAGGCCTAACACAGACGTAAGAAAATGGAAATACTGTTTCTCTTACGTCTGTGTTGTATTAAATACAAGTGGGTTTTTGTGAATCTTTTTTGGGTTCTCTCGGCAATTAGATGCAGTCGACTGCATCTATGGCATATTAAACGAGCAGATTCAACCACAGATAGTTGCTCGGTCATAACTTTTAATTTACAGCAGGAAACGCGAATTAGAGTCCCTGGAAGAATGGAAATATTTTCGAGTATGCCAGCCCAACCAAAATGCAGCAATAAAAAACTTTATACATAGGTTGCTCTTAGCAACATATTACTTACATGTTGTTCATCAAAACATGGTTTTAACAAGCCAACCATTCAAAAACCACCTAATCTAATCCATATACAACAGTATGTTTGCATGGAATTTATCCAAACCAAGCAAACACTATTACAAAGGTCATAACCCAATACAAAAACAACAATTTTCATTTTTCCTTTTTCAGATTCTTCACTATCTTTCTCACTTTATCTTCCCTTTTTCGAATGTCATACTCGCGATGTAGTACATCATCCCACGTCTTCGAAGCCTTATTCTCTCTTGCACGAAAATTCTCTTCTAGCAGATAAAGTATATCCGCCTATACAAAAAATTCACACATTGCATTTCCCTGCACACAGTGCAAACTCCCAATTAAATTGATAAAATACCAACCGCAATCAGAAACTTATTATGCAAATTTAACAAATAACAAGTTTACCGTATTATAATTTGGGCAAGCAAAAAATCTCATTCTAGGATTTTTCTTCGTGTGGGACGTCTTTAATGTAGTTTTCAAACCACACCAACAAGTTGGTGACTCAATTTGAGAATCATTAACCACAGATGATGAATGAGATGATGCCATGCGTGCTTCAGAACAACCAAAGACATTCAACATCAAATTGTGAGAAAGTAAATAATCCATATCATCTACAAAAACTCAAGTTTGAAACTGACCTAGTAATACATGATCTGTTAAACAAGATTTTATATCTTTTAAATCCAGACATTAGCATCAAAATGAACAATTCTCAATTATCAAACATTTTCTAATTTAGCAACCGATCGATGCATTATCATAAATTTACATACATTTACATTCACCATAATTGGAATAAGGAACATGATTTTTCAGTTAACCATACTGTAAAATACAAAACCATAGCCAAATACAAAAATACAGAACCATATTTATGTAAAGCCATGAGTCAAGGCAATCTGGAAAATTTGTACCTACTCCACTTTCGCAATCTGCAAGAAGATCCCTACTCCAGTTTCACAATTTGTAAAATACCAAGAACAGTTTAGAACCTTTCATGGGGAAAAATTTACCTTACTCAACGGGGAGTGATAGGAAGGGGCTACGTAGCAGAGCATCAAGGTGTTGAAGGTTTCGGTTGTTGAAATGGAGGATCTGGTTTTGACTAACGGTGTAGGGTCTCGGGACCAAAACAAGGATGGGTTTCAAAGTTTCAGACCATATGGTTTCACCGAACGGCGTGGGGTTTCGGGAGGGATACTGGCCGGTGGGTTTCCACGTTTGAGAGCATCTGGTTTCACTGAACAGCGACGGGTTTCGGGAGGGAGACTGGCCGGTGGGTTTCGACATTGAAGCGCATCTGGTTTCGGGAGGGACCTCCGTCGATGGCTCCGGGGGGTTGGGGGCTTCAATGGCTTGGTGGGGGGTTGGGGGGCCGGTGGGTTTCACCGTTTCAGACCATATGGTTTCACCGAACGGCGTTCGCTTTCGGGAGGGAAACTGGTCGGTGGGTTTCGAAGTCGAAGCGTATCTGGTTTCGGGAGGGACCTCCGTCGATGGCTCCGGGGGGTTGGGGGCTTCAATAGCTCGGTGGGGGGTTGGGGGCTTCGGGGGCTTCGATGGCTCTTGGGGAGAAATGGAGGGATTCACACGGATTCAGGGGAAATGGAGGGACACGGATTCAGGAGAAATGGAGGGATTCACACGGATTCAATCTAACCGGTTCGATTCAACTGTATTAATGAGCCGGTTTACATGTCATGGCTTCTATGGCTGCAGCAGAATAGTGGCTGCTGAGTAGATTAATTGTTAAAAAAAAATTGCAAAGCAGATCCTCGTTTCAAGTAAAATAAGACCGATCTGCGGGGTTGGGAAAAAAAGATAAAAAAAAAAAGTCGGAAAATTGGGAAGGTCCGGAAGGAGCGTGAGAGAGAGACAACGGGGACTAGCACTATAAATAAGGAAACCAAAATAAAAACGCAAAACCGCAACCAACGGTGGTGATAAGCTTTAGGCCAAAAAGCTCGCCCTCTCAGATCCAACTCTCTTCTCTTTCCTCTCATCTCTCAATCTCTCTCATTCTTCTCCAGCGTCCGATCACTCTCTTCTACAAAAACAATTCCACCAATCCCCTTTCTCCTTCTCCCTCTCTCTCCTCAACGCGCGCCAAATACAAAACTAACAAAACCACAGCCTCTTTAGCCTCCACTGTCTATCCACAGGTTACTCTCTCATTCTGTGAATTTTCTTCCATGGCGGACCTAGGGTTCCAATTTCCGCCATTCATTCTCTCATCACCGACTATATATGTATAAATAAATTTATGTGTATGTGTGACATGGTTTTTATAGATCGGTAAATATAAGTCTGTGTAACCGTGTGAATGCAGTGATCTAGGGTTTTTTCTTGGGGGTGGGGATGGCGGAGGCTCCGACAAGTCCAGCGGGTGGGAGTCACGAGAGCGGCGGCGATCAGAGCCCACGCTCGGCGGGGGTGCGTGAGCAGGACCGCTATTTACCGATCGCGAACATCAGTAGAATCATGAAGAAAGCGTTGCCAGCCAACGGCAAGATCGCCAAGGACGCCAAGGACACCATGCAGGAATGCGTCTCCGAATTCATCAGCTTCATCACCAGCGAGTCCGTATCGTGCAAAATTCGCTTTTACGGTTTTGTTGAAAATGAATTTCTGAAACTGATTGCGATTGGTATTTTTTAGGGTTTTGGACTTGTGAGATGCAATTAATGTTTTTTGTGTAGGGCGAGCGATAAGTGCCAGAAGGAGAAGAGGAAGACCATTAATGGCGATGATTTGTTGTGGGCAATGGCAACGTTGGGGTTTGAGGACTATATCGAGCCACTAAAGGTGTACCTAGCTAGGTACAGAGAGGTAATTAGCTTTCCGTATTTGATTATTATTTTTCTTTAGTTATCATGGACATACTCGTTTGGTAAGGAAATGTGAATAGGTACCACTTTCAAATTTAGGTTTCACGTTCATTTCTTTTACAACCAATCGGGCGCACGAATTATTTAGGCCAACTGTTTATCTCCTGTATACTTCCTGTGTTCGTGAGCCTTGCTAATTATCTGGATGAATAGATTCTTCTTACTTATATAATAATAAAAAAAATTATTTAGGCCAACTGATTTTCATTGGGCTCAATGTATGTAATATTCGTATACGGAAACAACAGAGAACAAGATTTTAGACTACAGGTTTTCAATAATCTGGACACAGAAGATACAATGCCTCCAGGAAAAAAATGGAGTAATTAGTATAAATCATTTTTCATATTGCCTCTTGGTATAGGTCCTATTCCTGTTAATCTGCTCTAACAATTTCTTTTGTTTTTTCTTGATTACATTGGGATGTTCCTGCTTTCACAGTTAGAGGTAAGTGAATCCACTTTTTTCCCTAATGTAAATTCACTCGATTTAGTTCACTATGAGTCAACTAGGGCTCGTTTGGTTCCTTTTTTTTGAAGCAGTCTTCTGTTTTGATTCTTTGGAATTCACAAAAACAGACAGCAGTGATAAATCACGCTGTTTGGGAGCATGAAGAGGCTGTTGTTCGAAACTGTTTCTTTTACCTGTTTTGGAAAAAACACCAATTGAAAACATCATATTTGTAAGTTTTGTCTTTTTCCTTAAAAATAGTAATCAATTTTTGGTTCTTGAAAACATATCCAAATGGGCCCTTAGTGTACGTATCTCTTGTAAGATTGGGAATTACATTGTTGGTGAACTATGAATTTTACTAGGGTGATTCCAAAGGATCTGCATCTGTTAAGAGGGATGTGGTTGGCGGTCTTGCTGCTCAAAATCCACAGGTGCAAACCTGTAGTATAACTGTACAAGGATAATTTTTTTGAATGCTTGCATATGTTATTTGCTTTTGTAAATTTGAATTCTAAAACATTATCTTACCGTATTCTCTTCTTTCTGCATTGCTGATGAAAAAAAAATGGAAGTTTGCTCATCAGGGGTCATTGAGCTACATAAATTCCCAAGTAACTCTCTCTCTCTCTCTCTCTCTCTCTCTCTCTCTCTCTCCGGGGGGGGGGGAATAAATACTTACATGTGATAATACTTCATTTTCGTACTTTTTAATAATGCTTCAGCAAAAACACGCGTGATAATAAAAAGTGAGAATAGCTTTTCTGGATAATGCTTCATTTCCTTTTTTTGTTTTTTGGAATATGTGATTACATATTTCCTGCTCAACTTCTCTTTCTTTTAATGACAAACAATCTCAGTTGGAAAGTCATATCAACTTCATTTGTCTTATCATTTGCTAAACATGGCCAGATGCACCAGTTTACATTGCACATTGTTTGATTGTTCCCAATGTGGCCGTGTTCACCTAGAAACATGGTGACTAATTTGGGACCCTATTTGCCTAAATCTTGACCTTTCATCTTTTCCCATCCATAGAACTTGTTCTTTTCTGATGAAGACTTTCATCGAATCCTTAAATTGATATAAATGAGTATATAACAATGCATTTTAGTGTATTTGCACCCTTTCTTCCCTTTCATTATTATACTCCTTTGTTGTTGAGTTACTGAGAACCTGTGGGCCTCTTAGTCCTATAATATTTCAATTTGTGGTTGATTAATTTAAATAATAATATTTTTGTATCTCATCATTCTATCTTTGAAGATGTATCATTTGTTGTCCACTTTGACTGGAGGCATCAAGTAAATTCTGCTGAACATTTATATTAGTTTTGTTCAATGGCTAAAATGCACAACCTCGCCAATGGTCCTTGGGCTTATTGGTGTATGCTCTGTTCTGCAAGTAATATGCAGAGGATAAGCTGTGTATCGGCCTATCAAAAAAAAAAAAAATGCACATCCATGTCTGCAAATATTACCTGCACATCTTATGTGATGCATTAAAACTTCCTATGTCAGATATTACTTATCAAAAAAAAAAAATTAAAACTTCCTTTGTCAGATATGTTATGTTACATAATTTCTATTTCCTATTATTCTCCAAATGTGTGGCCACTTTTTCTTGTTTTGATTCTTGTGAAAGGTTCTTTTCTTATCATTTGCCAAGCCTGGCATTGCTAAGTCTAGCATTACAATCTAGTGCATGCAGGCATTTATGGTACAAAACAAGTGTGTATTTTTCCCTTTGTGACTTTCGGGGATTTAGTAGGCTATATGAAACATTAGATGTTGCATCAATTAAATAATTTAAGCTTAGAATCGGTAATTGATAGCTTTATGCATAACAACCTGCTAAATTGGCATATGGGCCTCTAGTTGAATCCGTACATAGATTTCTTAGTGTTTCTTCATCTTTTAATTATGAAAAAGTTACCATAATTTACAACTGGTAATTAATAGCTTGAATGTTTCTCTTGTATTCAGTTTGCTGATGCTGAAGGTTAGGACCACAATCCAAATCTTCCCTGCCAGAATCCTGCTTTGGCAGGAGCAATAATGGGTAATGGACTCTTTGATTTTGAATCAGGAATCATAAGTTATTTATCTTGGATTCTGTCTCTGAGATTTAACCACATTTCACTTAATATGTCAGAAGACCATTGCCGGCTTTAGTTGAATTGCAGAAATTGTTACTGGCAAATATGCATTTATAACTTATTTGTTCATTGCAAATTGCATAGCTTGACACATAAATAAAATAATATAACCACTCTCTTAGTGTAATATATGCTGGAAGTGTTTGGCCGGCTAATTTTAAGCATATTTATGATTGGTTGTGGATAACGACATCATGCCATTGCCATATTTGACTTGTCAACCAATATTGATTATTGGATTGAGATTCTTCAATGCTTTTGTAGTTGTTTGAAGATTGGTAGATCATCACCTAGTTCCTGATGACTGCTGCTGTAAATCCCAAGGCAGCCTAAACAGGGTTTGAGAACATAGTCTCCTATTTTGTTCTTTGAGAGGCTAATTTCTTGTATTATTTAGTCATCTAAGTTGATTTTGTGGACAAACTATTGGATTGCTTATTAGTTGCATTTATGCTAGAATCTGAACATGCATCATGCTGCTAAATCAGCTTGTACTAGAAATGTGCTTTCATGGCTATCACTATCACGTGGCCATTTAAAAGTTTAGATGGTAGTAGAGTAGCAGAGGCTGCTTTAGGATGGGAGATATGGTGCTAAGACTATAAGAAAGCTACCCTTATATCATTGACTGCTTCTCTAGTATTTCCTAGAAGTAAGCATTCTTACTGTGGCTTTATTTTAATGGAATTTATCCCGTATCTGCTAGCAGTGTCATTATTCCATTTTTACCTTTGGTTTTGTTTAGTAACAGCGTGATGTCTATTTGTAGCATCGTAAATATCTGCAATGACTCCATTTCTTCTTTCATAAGTGGTAACTGACTATGATGCTTTTTGTTTTTTGTTTTTTTTTTTTTTTTTTTTTGTGGTTAAGAAGGACAAGGGGTCTAGTATATGGATGGGTTCTAATAGTGCTAGTTTTTCCGGATGTTGCAGGTGCATGGGCATGTAGTGATTCATTCTGTTTGAGACAAGTAGGGAGCGTTTCTGTTAACTGCCTTTGCCGATTATAAGGCTGGTAAAATTATCTAGTTCCAGCACCAATAGCTTCTTTTTTTTTTTTTTTATGTGGATTTATCATTTTTTTTTTTCCAAAATACTCTATATACAGTTCGGAACCTTTGTTTTGGTCATAGGGGCGGATGGGAGGGGAGGGGTTTTTTTTAAGGATTGGTCTCATTACCAGAACAGATTTTGAGTCTGAGAAGGTCTGTAAATTTAGTTTGCCTGAGGATGTAAAAAAATGCTGGAATATGTGGGAGAGTTGGTAAGAAGACCTGCCCTTATGTTTGGCTTTGGATAATTAATCATCAATGAAATCTGCTGCATATCGTGCCTATACCCCAAAAAGAGGCTGCATATCGTGCCTATATCCCTCCCTCCCTACCTCCCCGTACAAGTAAATATTCAATGACTTTTTATAAATGCTTGTTTGAGAAAATGGACTTCTAGCATGATCAAATGGAAGATCACAATTTTTTTTAAAAAAATTATTTATACGGTTGGAGCCTATTAGATTGGTCCCGCCCAAACGTCTGATGATGAAAGCACTTGTGAATTGTGAGCAATCTTCAAACGGGAGGGCCCATATAAGATTTGGGTCAACAGTAGTCTTTCTTTTTCGTTCAGGGGCATGGCGCGGTACAGGTAAAATTCATTTTGTTTCGTGACTTTCGTCACGAAGTGAACCATCACGTTACAGGCACGTGACCTGTGACAATGCAAAGCGAGGGCGTGATCACATACCCATATTACGGGGCTCTGTTCTTCCCCTAAGATTTGGAAAGCATTTTGGTGATTATCTAAATTCTAATGTCTCCCTCTCCCCCACCCACACACACAACACCCCCCCCCCCCCCCCCCCCCCCCCCCCCCCCCCCCCCCCCCCCCCCCCCCCCCCCCCCCCCCCCCCCCCCCCCCCCCCCCCCCCCCCCCCCCCCCCCCCCCCCCCCCCCCCCCCCCCCCCCCCCCCCCCCCCCCCCCCCCCCCCCCCCCCCCCCCCCCCCCCCCCCCCCCCCCCCCCCCCCCCCCCCCCCCCCCCCCCCCCCCCCCCCCCCCCCCCCCCCCCCCCCCCCCCCCCCCCCCCCCCCCCCCCCCCCCCCCCCCCCCCCCCCCCCCCCCCCCCCCCCCCCCCCCCCCCCCCCCCCCCCCCCCCCCCCCCCCCCCCCCCCCCCCCCCCCCCCCCCCCCCCCCCCCCCCCCCCCCCCCCCCCCCCCCCCCCCCCCCCCCCCCCCCCCCCCCCCAACCCACGACGTGACCATCATTTCTTGCCTCGTAGCTCTAGTCGGCCAGCCCCACCCCCAAAATCCCCCTCCCTCCTCCACGTTGATGAAGTGTGTCCATTTTTGCAGCCCAAAACACCACCATGCCCAAACAAACAGCTTAACGGGGCTAATTCAAAGCTCGTACTCTTTAGTCTTTATGTATAGCTCTGGCATTTTCATTCTGCACAACTTATCCCCTAAAACGGATAGATGTTGCGATTTATACAACATTGACAGCCAGTGAGGTTTGGATAGTGAGTTAAAGATGATATGAATTGAGATGAAAGTTAAATAAAATATTGTTAGAATATTATTTTTTAAGATTTAAAAAATTAAATTATTTATTATATTTTATGTAAAAAAATTATAATAAAAGAGCACAGTGTTACTGACATGGAAATGTTTTAAGCGGACGTAAAATTTGCAGAAATTAATGCAGGTGTACGAATTTCGGTCAACTGGTTTCAACGAGCGGATGAGTCGGGAGGCTTCCGTCAATAAACAAAAGATCGCTTAAAAACTAGCACAGGTCCACAGCGTTGGCGGTCCAATCTCCTGTGGCATTTTCGTAAGGTTTCATGATTATTATTAGGTATCGAGTTTGAGGATGGTAATTTTCTTAGGTCATTGTCCAATTGTGTTATTGGAACCAGATACAACTCAAAGCTGCCATATCCAATGTGCGCAGGCCCTAGAAAGTTGCCATTGGCATTCACAACACATTTTGGTTGCGTAGTAAGTCTCCACTTTTTAAGACAAATACAGCAAATCCAGCAGATAAAACTATAAATAAAGTGATTTTATTCTGCATATTCACGTATGTCAAATCATTTGGGTATTATCGATCACGTTAGGAGGGGCAATTGGCAACATGTATTTTGCTTTGGCCAACTCACACCATGAGGGGGTCCAGCTCACACCACTAGCACCCCTTCCTGATGCCTCAACTTATATGTACTTTAAATAAATATTCTAATTCGGAGCAGACCAGACCTCTCTGCGCATTAAAAGCCCCCAAGAATCCCACACTCACTGTTCTGATCTCGGTCAAAACTGCAGTTTCTATGAAAACCAACGGCTTCTGATACATAGATTTTTTTTTATTTTTTCAGTAGTAGTAACTAAAAGTGGCCCTGTTGGTATACAGCTGGCCACGTTAGAAACCCAGATAAAAGAGAAGATGTTTGGGTTGGGTTGAGAGAGAGAGAGAGAGAGAGAGAGAGATTCAGTACAATCTGGCAAGTGCTCACGTGGGGTTATCCATATGTTCGTTGAACCCGAAATGGAAGTGCATTGCGATGAGAGAGAGAGAGAGGCATCAGGCACCGGCTTGTCGGGCTCCATGCTCTTTTTATTCTTATTACTTCTAAAGGGACCCCAACTCACGCTATCCCTTCGCTTTTGACTCTGCCAACACGCGCTTACTATAAAATCGTTGTCAAAATGGATTTTAGAAACGTAATTACTTATTTAACATTTTCACATGGCCCGTCTGGAGAGTCGATTCTCAGTGGGTTTTAAAAGTCTCCAGTTGATCAACTTACAAAACAGGCTTATAAAAAAGATGTCCTACGTGATATTTTAACGTTCCTACATTTACTCCCCCAGCCTGTAGTTCTAGTCTTTAGTAATTATTATGCCTAATTGTTTCCAACCGTACGTCTTACATGTGATTGCAGTTCTAGTTTCCGCACTGATATAAAGGTATCGTGATAAATCCCAACCTAATTCTCATTTTTCGGCCACGGAAAAAGGAAAATTTTGGCTGGAATTATCTGTTTGCGGGATTAAATGTGTAGGTATTTTTATCTTCTTTCTTGTTGTTTAGAAAGAATTCAAGAATCGGATCACCTATAGTTCTTGGACAGAGCTTTCTGGATCAACTATCCCAATGACTTTGGGTTGCTTCAGAATGTAACCAGTCTTTAGCGCAATACATTTGAATAAAAATTGAATACATGAGAAGACCAAAAACATTGATAAAAAGTCTTGAAAGATCTGTAAAAGTTTCTAAAAAGTTTTGTCCGATCTCCTTGACCTGCGCCTAAATTTGTATATGAAAATTGAAACCACCCAATAATCACGTAAGTGTGGGAGAAAAGAGTGGGCAGTGAGTGAACAAAGACACCACCCACCTCTAATAATATTCTTCTATATATAGAATGACGTGCGTCCAATAATGCCGCATAGATTCTCCACCTAAATCAATTGTCTTTCACTGTACTTCCATCGTAATCTTCACTCAAAACTCACTTTTGGTCACCATAGGATTAAAAGTAAAAAAACTGATCTGTATGATAGGTGGAATATATTTGTAACGGCGTAGAAATTGCGCCATTTTTTGAATTTTTAATGAAAATTAAATTACTAAAAAATTAATATTTAAAGGAAATTAGAATTTATAACTGAATTGCGTTGAAAGTACTGGGCCAGAGTAGAGCCACTGAGCGGGTCCAGATGATCGAGTAGAGAGGTAGGTGGCACGTCAGACGTTTCTGACTTTGACCGTTTCGCTGCAGAACATGGAAAGGAACTGCACAAACTCGCCGACGGTTTGCATTTTGCTAATCATCGTTCCCACTCTATATCTGGACTTCACTTTTGTTTACCTAAATAAACTTGTTTTTTTAAGGGAGATTTGTTCCAAATTATATTAACTAATATTACTCTTTAAGAAATGCTCTAGCCAAAAACATAGAAGGAGGCAGTAAAACGTTCAGCACTAGAATGTTCTAGGTATTCCAACTTCATTCGAAAAATCATCAATGCAATGTGAATATTGTTATGTTGTCATGTTGTACATATCACATGGATCGATCTCCTATATTTTACATGTTATATCTTATATCTTATATAAAATGAAATTTTAATTATTTATCTATCAAGTGCGTGACCATATATGTTTATAAGCATTTAATTTATAAAAATAAATTTAAATATAGTTTACAAATTGACGTGGTTGAATATAAACATGTTTGGTTTATTTTATTATAAAACTCATTTTATAGTATGATATATTATAACAAATTATTTCAATTTTTGAACTTTTATATTTATAAAATTTTCTTTGGAATGAAAGTAGCAAATGTAAACAATACACCGTAATTTGCTTTATAATTTAGAATTACTCTATTTCAAAGCTTCTAAAAATCTTAGAGCACGGGTGGTAGGATTAATAAAGTTAAAATTTAACTAAATTCCATAAAAAGATATTGTTGTGGACTCAAGAAAATTACAGTATTTTTAACTTTCGTTAATTTTACTAGCTAAATCTATTGATCCTCAACTGCTGCCAAAATATTATTTTGACATATATAAAAAAACTCATCTCTTGCATTCTATTCTTTTCGTGCTTTCATCTTCTCCTTCACTCTTGCACGATGCGATTTACCTGCGTCCGTTCGCTTTCTGCACAGTTTTCAGCTCCTATTTTATTCATCTAATTCATGTCAAGCCAGAAAACTTGTCAAAAACAAATAAGAAATGATAAGAAGAAATAGATGAGAGAAAAGTGAACCGTGACATGGACTTAATAGTAAACAAACATTAAACTATTAATGTGTTAGAATTAAAATTTATAATGTGTGTAGTCATGATGGCCTCCTGGCTCCTTGAGATTATGCCATCAGCGTGACCAATAAAAAAAGATCGAATGAAAAAAAAAAAGGGTCGAAAAGTAATAGTTTGCTCGATTGATCGGCATATGAATGGACCACGAAAGGATGCAATTAAGGCCTGGTCTCTTAGATGCGTTATATTTTCGGATAGCTGGGAACGTTACATTTTGAATTAACCAATGTTTAAACGGTTTTCAGTCCTTTTTCTTTTTTTTGGGGTGAAAAAACGGTTTTAAGTCCTTGGTTAAGTTAGAACATCCCATGTTAAGCACACACGGGAAGAAAATGACACATCGTTTATTTACTTTCGGCAAGGAATTGGCAAATAAATTATACTTATAAACTAACGAGGGATATTAGATTTTTTGTATTGTGATATATTATGATTTGATTTATAAGTAAAAATAATTTAAATTTCTATTATTAATCAAATCATCATGTCATATGATCAGCATCGATCAAAAGGAAAGACGTTCTATGTTAACTTGTAAATATAATTTTACAATTTGAATATCCATCGGGTGCATCTCACCATGCCCAAGGACGATGACCTTTAACACTGTCCAACTAAACAGAATTAAACACAATGATTTTCTCCAAGAAAAATACAAGTTCACAGAAAATCTGTGACCGAATAAAATCTCGTTTTCCACCTAGCTATTATATATGTAAAGGAGGGAAAAGTACCAGTATATAGTTGATCCAGAGAACATGGCAACAAAAGATAAGGTCATTTTCATGAAACTGACCAAAAAAAAGGTTCGTCTCATACTGCCGATCGAAGGCATAGCCTGTTTTCAATTAATGGAAGCGCGTGGAATAGTTCAACTTCAGATCGACTACTGAGACAAAACGCTGAAACAGAGGAGACGAGAGGGTGTGCGTGTGCGTGAGTGTGAATATCACGTTGGTGATACTCATGTCCTTGAGCCATGTCCATCTGTCTGCCCCTCTGTCCCTATGCCTTCTCTCATTTTCATTTATTTATTTATTTAATTTTATTAACGCCATACACCCTGTGTTATGATGTTAGCTGTCCTCCCCTTCCTTTTATATGCCATCCCTCTTCTCTTCTCACAATCCCCCTCGCCTCTCTCTCTCTCTCTCTCTCTCTCTCACACACACACACACACACACACACACACACCCTGGATATTTAGACCCAACAGTGCCGGATATTATAGATTATACCCATATTGGAGTACTGTTCAGAGGGAACTAAGTCTAGACGATGACCATGAGCAACAATAATATGGGGCTGTTTGGGGACACGACACTAACCAAGGTGTTTGTCGGAGGGCTGGCATGGGAGACGCCGAAGGAGGCTATGAGAGAGCACTTTGAGAAGTACGGTGAGATATTGGAGGCCGTGATCATCTCTGATAAGGTCACTGGCAGATCCAAGGGCTACGGATTCGTAAGTGTTGGAACTTGGAAATTAACCATTCATCCTGTATGGTGGATCTTGTTAATTTTTAGAATAATCTTCTAATCAGCCACTATTTATCATCCACACCCTACATCCTATGAAAAACATGCATACACTCTATGAAAAATACTCACACATTCTATGAAAACCTATAAGTTTGGGGTGTGTGATGTGAATAGTGGTTGATTTGCAGCAAAACTCTAACTTTTATGTGTAGCTAAAATGTGAGTGTTGCGGTGGTTTGTAGGTGACGTTCAAGGAGGCTGAAGCGGCTAAGAAGGCTTGCGAGGATGCTACGCCCATCATCAACGGACGCCGAGCCAACTGCAACCTGGCTTCGCTCGGTGCTCGGCGCCCAAGGTCGGCTTCCACCACCCCTCCTCAACAAGGTATCTGTGCGTTGTATCAAGTACAAGAGTAGAAACTGATGGTCCAAAAAATCGAGTTTTGGGTAATTTTATAAATGCATGGGGGGTATTAATGTTGTGTGATGTACATAATGAAGGATCCAACGGTGGAGCAAGGCCCGCGACAGGTGCACCTGCAAATCAAGTGCAATGGTACTATCCGGCGGCGTCGACACCCCCATCGCCCTTTCATCACCAGCCCCTTCCTTTCTATGGGTACGTAAATCTGCATGCACGTTTTAGGAATATATATAGACCGGCTCTTATATATATATGCTGTACATAACTAATTTTGCCTAGTTAAATTTCTTATTTTGATCAGGTACTCTCCCACCTACATTGCTACAGATCATATCAGTTACAATCATGTAAGTGGATCTCATCATATATATGACTTAATTAGTTGTTAAATCACTATATATATATATATTTGTGTGTGTGTGTGTGTGTTTTAATGATCTCACATTAACGGACGTGCAAACCACCAGCAAGTTCCTCTATGCATGCATGATAAAGTGATCTGAATCTTTAGCAAACTGATCTTTTGGGTTAGTTTTTATAAGCAATAAATTAGTTCAAGATCTGGTGTTCGGGGATTGATTCATGGAGGAGATGTACACAAATGTTTTAGTCGTTGGTTTTGGCATATATATACCACATGCTTTTAACTTGATGTCTCCTATCTTAGAAGCCATGAACGGATAATAAACTTAATTAAATATTAAAGGCTGCAAGGGTCGTTTTTTGTTTATATGTATTTACGTGCTTAATGCAGAAACTAAGCTACACCGGCGGGGCGTACATGAATGGGCATTACTCCCAAGTGTATCCGGCGGGGCAGGCTATTGTGGGTGGAAACACGTTGATGCCAATGTACCCCTATTACCATAATTATCACCAATCACAAACAATGGGATTGCCAGCTCATATCTTCTCGCCTTCAGCAGCGAGAACCATGAACGCAGTCCCGGCAATCATGTCAAAACCACCACCAATTGCTCCCAACACAGGTAGACACACTCATTTTATATATATGTTGTATTTGCCTCACATGGTAACATGTTCCCCCACCCCCCCCAAAGATAGTCAAATGTCTTTGGAGAAGAACAGATGTATCATAATGTCACGTGAATCTGTGATTGAGTTTAGCGACTGCCAACTGGCCCTTCATCAACCCACGTGGCCTAAAGGACCAAACTGCCCTTCTTTGATTAATATATGTTTTGTCTTTCTTTCTTTTTTGTTTATTTTTACTGGAAGATCGATGTAAACTGATATTACGAAGACAGTTTGCTTGGCTGTGGAATAGGTACAGTTGGCGCAGGTGAGAGCTTTAAAAAGGTTGGCACTTAGATGGGAATAACAAAGGAGGAGGAGGTGGTGGCTGCTCAGAACAAAATTATTATCTGATCTGTTGTGGCTCTTCTTCTTTCCAATTTTTAGTTTTTTTTTTTTTTTTTTAAATTTAATTCTTAATTCTTAGGTGCTTGATAAGATTCTTTCATTTCTCATTCTCTATCTAACATCTCATCTTGAGCTGTAAACCACTAGACAAATGCAACTGAAGTCCATGCGTATGTGTAATCACCCCATATAATATCTTGTGGGTTGCTTTTCAGAGCTTCAGTTTACTTTGCTACATAAAAAGCCTGCATTTCAAATATTTATAGATTGCTGTCTCAGTCTCTGTCTCTCTGTCTCTCTCTCGACTGTCTGCTTTGGCACAATCCGGCAGTTATCATACTTCAGCTTTTCCTATTGCCAATAGGAGAGGAAGCATATATGTATGACATTTGTTTGGTGGGCATTAGCAATGCCATGCGTCAAGGCTGAATCGCTGTGATGAGCCATCGATATATACTCTGTCGTCGTCATAACTAAAAGAGTTTATAACAATGATATCATGTGCAAGCTTATCTCTCCCTCTTCCTTCTACAGACAGATAATCGGTGATTTAGTTAGGATGATAAAATATTGCATTGATGAATACAGGCTACAGCTAGCTAGCCAGTCTTTTTCCCTGACAGACACCTATTACTTCAGACGGTACGGCTAAATGTCGCTACGGTTCACTATTTATTATATCATTACGAATCTATTTTTATTTTTATTTCTATTTTTAACTGTCACAGCAACCAGCCATCACTTCCATTTATTCTAGCGTACAAAAATTGTAAGTACATTTACTTTTATATATATTTTTTATATTTTATTAAGATAATTAATAGTGTATTAAAAAAAATTAATACAATCAATTATATTGAAAAGAGTGCGTATAAAAGATATAAAAGTGATTATATATAATATTACTCTTTTACATAAACGTGTACATTACACCTGCAGTACTAATTTACCTTCCTACACCTCCATCTAGCATAAAAAACCGGATTATTAAAAAATAAAATTGATCTTTTTAAAAAAAATAATTAGATTATCTATAATTTGTTGTTCATAGATTTTGTTAATAATTCCAGTTCTGCATATACTCAAAACTACAACTATCTTTTCTCATAATTAAAAGTATGTCCTAAATAGTCCCCAAGCCCATTATAAAAAAAAAAAAAAACCATCCGCTTGGATTGGAATAAGATTTCTAAGCTTTGACAAGTGGGTTGGGGATGTTACTTGTTAGGCCCAATATCTGGTTCATGGACCATTGATCCGTTTGCCAGTTTAAATTAAAACATTACTGATAGCCCATATAGGTCCAACAATTTAGGAATACGCTTTTGGGGGGGTTCTAATTTGAAAGATTTCAAAATTTAAGGCGCTTTTTCTTTTCCTATTCAGTACTCAACGATGAGATTTTGTTTGTTTATTCGGATTAAAATCAGAAAATAATGATTGAGAATTGAAAACCCAATTATTCGAGTTTGAACATTAATCAGAACAAGAATTAAAAGCTCCAAATAACATCAGCTCCCGCGCCAGACGTTACATTTACGCAGGAAAAATTTCTTCACCAGCGGTGGATCCTTCGAATTCCTCACCCTAAACTAATCTGATTAATCGCATGGTTTCACAAGCGTGTGAAAACGAATCGTTTCACCCCATTCTCTAAGTTCATTCTCTCTTTTAATTTGACCGTGTCCCACAAATCTTCCCACAACGGTGATGAAATCACTTCCGATTTTCCGCTCCCTCAGGAAGGACAATGGTCGTTTTCATATCTCTCCCCTATTCACTCTTTAAATCAAAGTTTATGACCAAATATTTTTACAATTCCGCTTTTTCTTGAAATTTCAAAATTTTCCCTCTCGTAGACCATTTCCCTCTATCTCATTATCTCAATCACGAATAGAAGAATCTCGAAGTGCAAGAAGAGCTCCAATCATTTGCTATGGCGTCTGAAAACGATTTTCAAGAACTTCAATTCTCAGGTCTTACTCTTTCTTTAAAGAACGTGGTACTTCCTGCACCGATTAATTTGATGAATGTGTCATCTATTGGGTCCGATCAATGAAAGGAACTGCCGTGTGAATAGTTCTTTTTCTTCTATTTTTGTTTTCTTTCCCTACGTCTTTCTCAGCGGACAGCAACCGATCATTAGTTAGAATTGTGGTCGCTTTTTTGAAAAATCATGGTTCATATGCGGCCTATTCAATGATTTTAAGGATAATCATGTGGTTTAAACATTTATCTGATCATCTTTGGACTTTCGAATGAAGACCACCAAGATTCGCAGAAGAAAATCCGTTTAAAACCACGGTTCAGTAGTTAATTATATATGTTATCAGCATCTTTCGTTGTTTCCGTTAATTGTTTTAACCTTATAGCTAATTCAATTTACTCAGTAGCAAGGAAAATCAATTTATATTGATAATCTGCAGTTTCTTCCTTTAGATATTTATCTCGTTTTTTCTGAATTCTGAAGTGTCTCGGATCATTGTGATTGGTTTGCTGGATGGAAAAATAGTTGTCAATTTGACCACGATTGTTGTTTGTACCCTCTTTCCATGACCCTTGTTTCTTTATTGCTAATGGTGCTTGAACTCAAAACTGGCTGCAGTTCCGGATACTAGACAGAAGGTTGATGGTTTTTCTGTGTTTGAGGCCGGCAGTCCTCAAACTATCGACAACTGGGCAAACTTAGGTGGGAAAATGGACAGTGAATGTTTACAAACAAAGCCAAAGTATAATATACGCAAGAGTTTGGCTTGGGATAGTGCCTTTTTCACAAGTCCAGGTATGCTTATTATGCTGAAAAAAAAAAAAAAAAAAAAAAAAGAAGAAGCGGATTGTTGAAACCACCCAAGTATGAACCCTCCCTCTGCACCGTTCTCTAGTTTGTTTTATTAGGCACCGTTTGGTGCATTAGGTGCAAATTTTCTGTAGCAATTTATGGCCATAAATTGCTGCACCGTATATGTAATAGTGAGGTTCCCTCTCCTATAAAAGGAGAGCTTCAGCTCATGTAATGGCAGGGGCAACAAGAGAGAAGCAAGTGAGGGAAAGAAAAATAGAGAGAAAGAGAGGGTACGTGAGAGAGTTGAGAGAGTTTTGTAAATTTCTTACAAACTCAGTAAAAGAGGCTCCAGTGGACGTAGGCAATTTGCTGAACCACTTAAATATTGTTTTGTGTGATTTTCGGACAGGTTTCAGGTCCAACACGGATTTTAATTGATAATTATGTGAATTTTCCAGTACATTGATTCTGGGCAAATCAGTAGTTTTGAAGTTGGTTCTGTACATTTCTCAGGAGTTCTGGACCCGGAAGAGTTGTTCCAGACACTTAAATTCGGGCATACAGGAAATTCACTTGACTTACTTGGGAACGAGGAACAGAAGGTTGTGCCGTTTGAGTCACTGGAAGCAGAAAGGACAAATGGAATTTGCAAATCCAATCTTCGCAAAAGTTTAGCTTGGGATAGTGCCTTTTTCACTAGTGCAGGTAGATTTTGTGGCCAAGAAACCATTGTATGATTGTCTTCTTGCGTTTGTATGTATCTGGTTTATTACCTATATTTGCTCAACAATCTTATTTCTACATTCTCAGGAGTTCTGAAGCCCGAGGAATTGTCTATAATAAATGAAGGATTCAGGAATTTCGAATCACATCCACTTCCTGGGATTGAAGAAGAGCTATGGAGGTCTGCTGAATCAAACTCTACTGCAGACAGTGATGGCTCCCCTTTAGCAAGCCTTGAGATGGATCTGTTTGAAGACATAAGAGCATCTGCACATAAATTAACTCAAGTATCCAATGCAACACCTCCTAGTTCCAATTTGCATAGAGGAAGACACATGAAAAATGTCCACTGTAAGTAAACTGCCGTTGTCGAAATGTTTTCATCGAGTGTCTCAAAAGAAGCAATGCTGCCCGCCCACCTGTACTTGAACTACAGCACGTGTGCATTAAATATTCATTCCTCTTTCTGTATGCGTAACTCATGTGAGAGACACATGCTGTCACTGGTGCTCTGTTTAGAAGATATTTTTTTTGGTTTTCTTTTTCAAATTCTATCCATTTGATAATCGTAAACATTTGCTTGTACTACTGATTCTTCACAGCGTCAAAGAAAGATGATCATTCCTCTCAAGTTTGGGTAATTTCTTGCATGATTTTGATGTTGTACCATTATTCTTTCGATGATAGTAAACACTGTTTTTAATGGAGTTATTGTACTTGGTATTTCAGACGAAACACACGCCGACTTCCAGAGGGAATGGTTTCGCCAGACGTGGCTTAGGGAGGGTCGCATATGAGTCCTCTGTTTCAGCTCAATCTCAGGCATGTATTAATTGAGTAGATTGAATTGGCTATTTATTTTCATGCCGTTGCAATTACTTGCCTCATTGCGGGAGCTGCTTTAATTGAAGTTGGCATAACCCAAGTTAATGGTAAGTTTGCAGCCACTCATTGAAGGGCCGTTCTGCAGGCGACGATCCAATACCTTGGGTGATGCCTAGGTGAACACAGCTGGTATAAATGAGCGTGATTTTTTCAAAAATACGATCCAGCTAACTTTAGTTTTGATTGAAGGAGATCATGTCTTTTGAAATGTGGTCCGACTGACTATTTTATTAATTAAAGCATGGTGCTGGCTCTGGAGTACACAATCCAAAATGTGCCGCTGAAATCGAGGAATTCAATCCAAAGCATGCAGCGAAAATTGGAGAGCCGCATCTTTCATCATCCCTCAAGCCCCCAAAGATATCAGGTCGGACTGGGCAAACTTTGAAAGCTCTTGCCAAAAGGGCTTCTTTGGGTCCAAACCATGTCAAATTGGAAACTCCAACTCTGAAAGCCACATCTGGTATGAATTAACAGTAGTATCAGATTGATTGCTCAGAACAGGAATGCCTCTTCAATTAGCTTTGATCTGGAATTTGATGTTTTCATACATACTTGTTACAGGGGCCTGTTGGACTGTTTCAAAGAAACCTTATCTGGGGGTCTCATCAAGTGGGATCCGTAGTTCTCTTCAGTCATCTTTGTTGAGTTTTCCCACTGCCACAGCTGAATCCGCAATTTCTAGTTCCCCACACAGCAGGTTCTATTGCTCTGCAACTGATATCAAATCTCCTTCAAGCAATTTGAGAGGAATTGGTACTGAGCGTACCAATTTTGTTTCCACCAACTGTACGTCACCTATTAGCTCCATTGATGGATGCTCTTTGGAATCATCGTCAACTTCCACGAACCAGGGATCAAATAAGTCTACAGCACGGTCTGATACTACAATGGAGACCCATCAGCATGATGAATACCACGTTGGCTTTGAATGCCGGGAACAAAGTTCTCCGTTTCAAGTTTCCAAGAAAATTTTAGCAGAAAGTAGCCCGGGTCCTTCAGATGTTTTAAGAAATAGCAAACCTTCATGTCTTAAAAGGCCATCCCCAAAGATTGGATTTTTTGATGCGGTTAGTGTTTAGTCTTGTCCTGGTTATAGTTGTTATCTATCATCAACTTGCTGCGTTTCTTAAACGGTGTTTCTTGTTTTTTTTTTTTTTCGTTATTAATTTCCAGGAAAATTCAACAACCCCGATATTACATCGATGTCCACAGTTTCATTCGGGCGTATCAAGTACTTCATCTAAAAGTGGAACCGGTAACAACCCCGATGGAGCTGGCAACCGAGCAGAATATGACAAGCTTCAGCCTACAAGAAAATTAAAAGGGGCTAGGGATACGAAGACCGGTTCTCAGAAAATAAGGGCGCACAAAGTATTCAACAGGCCTTCACATCCTCTGCAGTTCGGGGAAGCAAAAAAAGGTTTCCCGCAAGCATCTATCTCCATGAAAGATAGTTTTGTCACAACTTCCAGAGCTTTGAATAATTTACCCGGCAGAATGGGCAGCAAACATTGCTTGAAAGCTAAGAGTTTGAGCAAAATGGGCGCAGAGTGTGAGGATCAAGGCTTCCTAAAGGCCAAGCCGCGATCTACACGAAAGCGTGATGATTCCAGCGTACGATCTCCTGAAATGAAGTTGCATGCAGTTGTTGAAGACGAGAAGGAAAATTTTTATGGTGTCAAAAAACAGGTCGATAATTTAGGTGGACGTATTGGAGCCTTAGATCTCAACAGTGAGATGGTGATAGAGCTATGAGAGAAGACGGGATCCTCACTTACTGCTCATCTTCAGTAATTCTCAAAGCCATGCATCGGTAATTCTATTTTATCCAGGGCGGGGACCGTCTTTATTGATAACAATAATACAACGCTGTTCTGATAATCATGTTAGAATAAACGTGTGAAAGAAAGTAGAGAAGGTAGAAGAAGAAGAAAAGAGTGAAGACGAGGGAGGCATAAATTTTGCCCTTGCAGGAGTAGACGGAAATGTGGCAGAGAAGGTAGAAGCTGGACAGAGTGCGTTTAGATGATGGATGCGAGACCATAACTGCCGCATTATGGCTGATCATCATTTGGTTTCTATTGATTTGAAGTTGTTGTCTATATGCCATACTATCATTTAACACTATTAAATGATCATTTGTTACATTTTTTTTATCATTAAATGGTAATAAATATATTACATCATATATATAGTAAGATATAAATAAAATAGTAGTATGGTGTAAGAACATTTTCTTTGGTTTTAATGCAAACAGTACTTAGTTGATCTTTCAATTTATCTTGTAAATTGAAAAACTCGAGCCCTGTTGGGTCAAAGAAGCCCAATCGTATAATTATTCGCTTTTAAACTACGATCCATTGGTCCGATGTATATCATGCTAATCTGTGGCACCATACTCATAGATATATACTTCCGATTGAAGATTTAAACAGAAAGAAAATGATAAGATTACAACTTTCCTACTATTCTTTTTATATTTTTTTTTTCAACTTTTTTAAAAAATTAAAAAATTATTTAAATTGATTACAACCCTCTTACTGCTCATGTACTTAATGATTTAAAAATGATAAGATTACAACTCTTCCTTTACTCATGTATTTAATGATTAAGGAAGTGACTATTAATAAAATTATATTCTTTTTTAATTTTTTCTTAATGATTAAATATGTTAAAAAAATACTTAAAAAGAAAATAATAAAAAATAAAAAACTTCAAATCCTTTATAAGTAGTAAATATGGGTAGTGATAAGAGTTAGTAATAGGGTAGTAACCCTATCACTACCCTAAATAGAAAGAAAATAGAATCAGCTTCTCAATTTGAGGATGCCTAAGAAAAATTGATTTTTTATTTGTCATCGAGAACAGCATTCTGATTAATCCCGAGTACATAAACCCTTGAGAAAGAATTTCTAGCAAGTACATCTCAAGTAAGTTGAAAAAAAAATCCCCTAATCCAATGACTCTAGAAATTGTTTGGCCCTAAAAAGATTTAAACCTTAGATCTTGGAGGAAGCATATCACCAAGACCAAGTAATTCACAAGAAAATAAGCTGGGAATTCACCATGAATCACAACACATCATTTCTTAATGCAATTTTAAAAAGAATTGATATACAATCGGCATCGTATCACTATTTTAATTATTAATGAATAAAATAGACTCGACTGCAGTTGAATCAAATATACCATACAAAACCAATTTGCATCAGTCCGTCTGTTGTAAATGGATTACTAGCCTCCAATAATAGTCTACCACATCAGTGATTCCACACAAGTCACATAAGGGTCATCAAACAGAATAATCAACATTTCTTTAGAAACTCAACAGGATACTTTAACCCAGTCAAACGAACATTTTGAGCCCCTCACAAATTTCTTATCCGCCCAGTTCCAACCACTAGTTTCTTCACCCACCAAGGGGTGTACATGGCTCACATTAGTGGTCAAGTATTTTTTTGTTATTGTATAATCAACATTTGTTCATGAATGACTGAAAGTTTAATAAACATACAAAAATAAGCCAAACGACATAAAATCCAAACAAATAGATTTTCCTAATGCTAAAGAATCACAAACTTTTGCAAGGAAAAATAAAACATAAATTTGGGTCTCTGATGATATGAATGGAGAGTGTATCTTACTTTTCAAATCCCAAGGCTCCTATTTGCAATCCTGAGCTTCAAGAATGAAGTCAACTAACTCATCATTCCCAATAATCTTTGCCCTCTAGAAGAAGTTGATCTTGTCGCCCGGATGATGAAATCTCATCCATGGTTACAGTTTCGGAGACAACGCAGCCATATTACTCGCGAATGAGAGGGGCTCTGGAGATGAGAGGAGGCTTTGGATTCTTCATATCTCTGTGTGAGAAGGAGTGAGGGGGAGCAGTCAACGTTATCTCCTGATGTGCAATCACATAATAGTTCCAATAGAGAGCCTACATAGTATTTACTTAATAGAAGGCTATTTTTTGGTAGAGGACGAACATACCGCTTACAAGAGCACTCACAATAAATTTTGTAAAACCCATTGTTATGTAAAATTTAAAGGTTTGTTGTCTAAGATGCTGTACTTTATTTCTATTTTGCATTTGTGTACAGTGTTGCCACTAGATATGGAAGCAACTGTACACAAATGTAAACATATTTTTATTTGTTTTCTATCTTTTCTCGTACTTTTTCTCTCAAATTAATTTCTCTTATTATATTTTTTCTTTCATAAAATATTAAAAAGTATAAGATTAAAATGATATGAAGAAAAAATAGATAAACTAATATATGATATATTGTAAAAGTCAGTATGTAAAATAGAAAAAATGAAATTTGATGATGTATTTTAAAGGATAGGATGAAAAATTTATTGAGAGTGCTCTAAGATTATCTGTATACCTAAGCTATCTTTTCTTTTATCAAAGAAAAAGGAAGATCCGCCCACTTGCACAAGTTGTCTACACACCTGTCCACCAGGCTGGATGGATGGTTAGTCACAACATTTTGGGGTGCAGCAGACCACCTGGTTTGTAGCCAGCCCAATGATGGGCCAATCAAATTGTTCTTTGTTTTTGTTTTTTTTTCACATAATCTTATTAGCTGTCCATCCGTCCTCTACCAAAAAACAGTCCTCTAATAAGTGAGTGTCATGTAGGCTTTCCATTGGAACTACTATGTGATCGCACATCAGGAAATAACGCTAGCTGCATCTCATCCGGCCCCCCCCCCCCCCCCCCCCCAACACTAAGATCTAAATAATCCAGAGCCCCCTCTCATCTCCAAAGCCCCTCGCAGCTCCTCTCATTCGTGAGTGATATGGATGCATTGAGGGCACAGATGTCATCCGCTAGACGACAAGATCATCGACTTCTTCTTAAGGGCACAGATCACTGGGAATGATGAGTTAGTCGACTTCATTCCCGAAGCTCAGAGTTGCAAATGGGAGCCCAAGGATTTGAAAATTAAGATACATTCTCTCCATTCTTACCATCAAAGACCCAAATTCATGTTTTATTTTTTCCTGCAAAAGTTTGTGATTCTTTGGCATTAGGAAAATCTAATGATGAAAAGTAAGAAAATCTAGTTGTCTAGATTTTCTGTTGTTCTTTGGTTCATTTTTGTATGTTTGTTAAACTTTCAGTGATCCATGAACAGATGTTGATTATCTAATGTGATTATACAATAAAAAATACCTGACCACTAATGTGAGCCATGAACAACCCTTGGTGGGCGACAGAAATGGTGGGCAATGGAGATGGTTCTTGCATGGAGATGGTGGGCTACAAACATGGTGGGTGCGACGGAGATGGTAGCTGATGGAATTGGGCACCAAATCTGAAATTTGCAAGAGACTCAAAATGTTCGACTGGGTCAAGGCATCCTATAGAGTTTTTGAAGAAATGTTGATTATCCAGTGTGATAACCCTTATGTGAATTGTGTAGAATTGCTGGCATGGCAGACTATTATTAGAGGCAAGTAATCCCTTTGCAAAAGACAGGCCGATGCAAAGCATTTTTTTTTTTAAAAAAAAAACTCATGTTTTCCATTAAGTTGGCCTCTAACGAAAAGGCTTTATAAGAAGCTGTTCTTAATAAAATGTACAAGAGACGAATTTCAATTGGGACAAAATCCAAGAAGTTACTGACCAGGTATTCCTAAAAATAATCAGCACTCAATTTCCAAAATTTGAATTTTCAAGGACAGAACTAGGTTGTAAAGTAGCTAGTAAACAACTCACGTAGAAACTTCTTACCGAATAATTGCTGCAAGTACCCTTCGAATACCAAGCATCATCAACCAAAAAGAGAAGTGAGATAAAATAAAATAGGTCGATAACAGAAGGCCTCCCCACAATGAACCTATGACCTTGGCTTTTCCTTTTTCTCCTTGAAGAGAGCCAGCAGAGACACACCAGATACCTTCACAACCTTGAATCTAACTCCAGGGATATCTCCCACAGCATGCCCCTTTCGCCCAAATCCTGCAATCAATACCTCATCCTGCACCAAACACGCCAGGGATGTATCAAACAGAGAAAGTGGGCATTCCAATATTAATTTTGTGGAAAATGGAAATTACATGTTCTAATAATTGCACGTCTCTACAGAAGTCAAGCAACCATTCGGCTTATCGAGCACAAACTTATCCAGTATGTATTCAGCCTTTTTTTTTTTTTTTTTTTTAAGGGTCAAGAGTAGTTTACACCTTGGAGCAATAGTTGACATCATATGGGAATGAGTTAGAATTTGGGAAGTAAAACATCAAAAAATTCAGCTTCTCCCTTTGTGTTTTTTACTCTTTTTATTTCTAATTTTGGGTTTTTTTTTTTTTTTTTTGGGGGGGGGGGGGGGGGGTGTGTGTAAAATCCTGCAGCTTTTCATTACTTACATTCTCCTCAATGTAGTTCAAGCAACCATCATTAGGTACAAAAGCTGCAATCTTTTTTCCATTCTTGATCAGCTGAACACGAGCACATTTTCTGATAGCAGAGTTTGGCTGCTTAGCCTCAATGCCACTGCATCGACCAATATTAAATATTTACTTCCCACGGTGAGTTGATGCCACCTGCAGAAAATATTTCATGAAACAAGAGAAAGGTAGTAAAAATAATCTCACATCTTTTCTAGGACAATGCCTTTTGCATGGGATGATCCAGCAAATGGTTTTTTCCACTCATTTCCCAGGTGGGACTTCTTATATGACTTGTCAGCCCACCTCTGCCTTCTACGATGGGATTTGAGCTTACGACCAGCTCCCATTCCACGAGTCTTCCTGCATAACACAAACATTTTTATTTTGTGAGCAAAAAAAAAACCTTTATTAATACAAATGAAATCGGTGTGATGCCCATGTACATGGAGTATACAAAAGAAAACACCTAAATATATTCACAACACAAGCATTTTCTTTAAATCATAAATTTATTGATCTCCAAAACAATGCACCAAATTAACAGTTGTAAACCGAAGGTACAGATTAATAGATAATGATTTACCAGTAAGATCAAGAGGCATATAAGATTAGCACTTAAAGTAGAAGTGAAGTGATCCCAAATAGAGGTTGGCAGCTTCGATAGTCTTTTTTTTTTATTAGGTAAAATAAAGTTTTACTGAATCATAACGAAAGGCGTTGCCCACGTAAACAGGAAGTATACTCGATAAAACACCTAGTTACAGTCTAGGAACTAGAAAATTATACAAGAAAGTCATTAACGCTAATTACATTGAGTACAATAGCAGAAAACCAAAGACAAAGTGTGAAAGAAAATATTTCTAAGCTCATCCAAAGAACGCTCCCTATCTTCATAGCTCCTCTCATTCATTTCAAGCCAAACATACGACATAAAGGAATCATCCTCCAAACAGCAGCTGCATAAAGAATGCCATCTAGACTATTATAACAAGCTAGAAGATCAACCACCCTACTAGGCATCACCCATGAAAACAAAGTATCCTCTGAGTTCAGTTCCTTCCAAGTCCTTTTACAAAGGAATATCCGTGGGCGTCACCAAGCGCACCATGACTGATTCTACGGGGCATGCATTCAGTTAGATTAGACTCATTAACATTATAAATTTTCTATCGCAGACAAATACTCAGTTTTATTTATGTGAACTTTCCAGGATTAACTAAAAAGCCAAAGTACTTAAAACGCCATCATGAATCATCCGAACCAACTAATGGCACCGTAGAAAATAAGCCTAGTACGCTACCTGGTATGACTACTCGAGAAATTCCACATACAAAGCAACGAAACATACAAAGTTAAATAAAAAAAGAGATAAAAATACAATTTAAATAAATTTTTGGTTGCTTAGACCGCAAAGTTAAAGCGCTATACGCTTTATTTCAATTTACTGAGTACCTTCAATCCAACATTAAAGAACCATAACTAAAAAGATACAGAAATAATATAAGAAAAAAAAATTAGTGAAGATTGTAGAGAAAATTCGGCAGGAAAAATAGTTAAGAGGAAGGTAAAATACTCACCCCATGGTGGCTGAGTAGCAGGTTCCTCGACTATAGCAAAGGGATCAAGAGCTAGAAGCAGAGAGGAAGTGCCGGCTGGTGAAACCCTAAACCTGAAATTCGTCGTGCGTGATATAAATATCTGTTTGGAAGATTAAGTTACTCCAATTGACGGGAATGTTATAATCTTTGTAAATTATTACGGATCGGTCCCTCTTCCTTTTTGAGCGGTACTTTCGGAGTTCATCCAACAGCTGGAATTCGAGATTTATTAATTAACGCTAAAGATAATTTCAGGGTATGCAAAATCTAGCTATTATTTTTTGAAAAATGAGGAGCTTATTATTAAAAAAATATTTTTTATATAAATTTTAAATTTATCTATTTTTTTAAAAAATAGTATGTGTGACTTACACATCTTAAAATTATAAATATAATATATTTTTTTTAAGACAGCGCCACTTTGCCTTCTACTTTACTCCTTGGTATAATTTTTTTTTGTTTTCTAAATATTAAAAAAAGAGTAATTCTATATACAGTTGTCGAGTGTGTAAATACCTTACAATCATTTTAAAAAGAATGGAATGCATTATTAAAAACTTAATTTTTTTCATGTAAACCTTATATTTACTAATTTTTTTCAATATACATTCCACTACTACAAATATCATTTTTTTTTTTTAAATCACATTTTGAAAGTGTGGCATTTGGGGGGGGGGGGGAAGCTAGAAAATAAAAATAGTGCACTCGAAGCAGAGTCGGGGCACTTTGAGGTGCAAATTAGCATTTTTTTCTATTGCAATGATTGTGTGTTATTGTAATGAATTATTTTATCTTTAAACTAATGTGTCATTTTGGGACACATAGTGCTAATAAAAAATTCTTAAATCAATATATAAAATATATTATTCACATAATTTAAATGGTAAAATTATATCATATAAAAACACTTTATTATATGTATTTTACACACCACCTTGACCGTAACATTTTTCTATTGTAACTGTGTTAAATTAAAAAAATTACATCTGATTATTCCCCTTTTTTTATTAGAAAAATAGAAAAGTCTTGATCGTTTGAGCTTAATAATATCTAGATTATTTATTTAAGTAAAAAAAAATACATAGAGAGGTTGGGACATGCTGACATAGGGGAGTTCACCGACCCGACCCGAAGATGTTTCATACCGATTAGGCGATTACCCGTTAACCGATTACTCGAATCCTTATTCTTCTTATTCTTGGAAGCATCGACTTGGCTGATTGAACTTTGGGTCATATCTAAGACCACTACCTAGTACTCATTTGAGTTTCAAGAATTCAATCCAAGCAAGCAAAACTATATTATACATTTACCAATTTTGGGTTTAGAAAAGAGAAAATAGGGAAAAAAGAAGAAGAAAAAACTACAAACAGAAGATTTTGACAGTGTTATTATTCAATTTCTACCCTCTTTTTGGTATGGGTCTATTTGAGTTTTCTTGGATAGATGATTTTGACAGAGTTCTTTTGAGGGCTTGGATTTGGACAACTTTGAAACCCTTACATTTGGGGTTGATTTGGGAGTTTTAGAGAGAGTTTCGGGCCTTCGAAAAGGGGTTTTCAACTTTGAATTAGAAGAAGAAGAACTTGAGGACGAAGGGTGGTGAGAGAAATAGAACCTGAGACAGCATCTAGGACATTCCATAGACACGGAAGAAGCTTCACTGCAATTGCTATTGCTGTAGCTGGAAATGGCATTGAGATCCTGCAAGCGAGGGACTCCGCTTCTTCTTCCTTTGATTGCTCTCTTCGTTCTTCATTGCTGCCAGTGCCAGAGAGGGTTTATTCAAGATCTTAGACGACAAAGTCCGGTTCATAGTGCAACGACACTGAGAGCGAGAGATTTAGTGCCAAATTGATGCTGGTAGCGCCATAATGATGCTGGAGAAGATGCTTAAATCGAGTAACAGGTAATACCCATTTTCGATTTTAGCCACAAACAGTCCGAGTTATTGAGTCGGGCAACTTCGGAAAAAAGGTCGAGTCAAGTCGAGTCGGGTCTTCGGACTTTTTGTTCAACCCTACGATGCTGTTACTATCTAGTTCATAGATGAGTTCCTTGAGAATCCCCGTTGGAGAGAGCTCATTGGAAGTTTCTTGGAAAACAAATATATTTTTACAATTATATCTGAATGAATACTAGTCATATAAAATTTTAGTTGATTAAACAAAAAAAGACCGTAAAAGAATTATATAGTTATCGTTATTCATATCATATTTGGAGTCTCTTTTTGTTGCCAAAAAGGACATATGTTGACCACTTTGAGCTTGCATCCATTTGCTAAACCAAGGAGTTGATTGCTTTTCTATAGACATTTAGAGATACCACCTTATGTTATCCAAGTTAGATAATAAGCAACTTCTACTTATAGTAAAGATACTTTGTCCTACCAACTTCATTGACAAACTTTTTACATGATTTACTAAATTTCACGCATGGCTTATTTTGTTGAAGAAAAACCATATATTCCAACCATAGAAAAAATGTGGGATTTTGCTATCACGCATCTCTTATGGGGTATAACTCATTTCATAAAAGTGGTTAAAAAAGAGATAATTGCTTATTTCTTATAAACATACCTAATACCTTGTCCACAGGCAATGTGAGATAATTTTTCAACATCTTAGGCTATTGGACTAACTTGATTAAGGTTGAAAATTTCAGAAAGGTATCGAACTAGAGCCCATGGGGAAAAAAAATCCTATGGCATTTTATTGTGTGATTATATCGTAATACATACCATCTGGAATAGCTGTAGCATATGCTGAAAACAGAGCAGTTGAAAGTTAACTAGTCATTGATGGAAAAGATCACTCCGTTTTTGCGGATGAAGCTGTGTGTCGTGTGATCAACCACCTAAACAGGAAATAGAAATTACAACATGTTAAGTGTATGTAATAGCATGTCATGTCTAGAAACAGAGGCCTGGGGTTGATGAAAGCTCCTCACCAAATAGAGCAAAGTAACTATAATACTGAGTGGCATGCAATGTTATCAGACGGCTTATACATTAAGATATATAGAAAACGGGGTTCAGCCAGCCAGAATCTTCTGTTCCATTAGTTCATAACATTGCAATGATGCAAAACTATAGCTATTCCAACTATAATAATCAATCAGTTCCTGGTCTAGGTTTTTGCCTTTTTTGTATTGATAATTTCCCTTTTAAGGCTAGATACGTGAATCTACACACTCTGCCTTTCTTCAATAGGATCCTAATTCTTCTGAACATGTGCTAATAAAGACCAACTCCATTAGATTTAGCATACCAACCATGGCTTCGATACTTGCCAGTAATTCACTCTAGCTTGTTAGCAACCTAATATTAACAAAATATACAAACTAAGACGATTGCATACATTTTTGCAACTTCATCCAAAGCAAAGACAAGAAAACGAGTACTAGAACATACACACACGTGACATATACATCAACGAGAACACACAGGTTTGGGTATACGCAGAATTGGCTTCACAAAGGCATATCATCAGCTTGATTGATTACATCCACAATAATGCCGACTTCAATCAACTTCTGGAATTCCAATTGAATGTTCACTGACCAGTGGAGGGAAATAAATATCCCCAAATTCCTGACGGGGGAAAACTTAAATTTTCTAATCAGGGGAGTCCTAAAGCTAGTCTAGAAAATAAATAAATGGATATACACAATCAAATTCCTACGTAGCTTTTGCATATTCTCCTAAAGGCATGTAAAAACCAAGAATTAGTTCGAGAGAAAGCTCACATTGGTGTTGCTCAACTCTAAATTGTAAAAGGCCATTGTATGATCCTTAAACAGCGGCCCAGCATGCCATGTCCCTCGGTTCAGCTTAAGAAACTTGGTACCCGCAACTCTGAAAACGCGGACATCCTCGACAGCAGGAGGCACGTAGAAATGACCACAAGGAGATTGCAGAATGTTCCTGCCCGTGTCATCCTTGTCTTTTTCAATGCCGTCCACAATGGAAGGCTTAGCAATTCCAAGGTACCAAACATGACCACCGACCGAACCAAGGCATTGGGTCACACTTGCGTGATGCGTGATTGTAGAGATCTTAAGTGGTCGGTTTTCGAGTTGCATAATGTAAAACCTGTTAATATAAGCATTCCACCATCACAGATTCCTCTAAACATATTTTAGGCAAAAAAGGGGTAATAGGAAGAGCGAGGCTTATCATGTTTGTTGGTAATTTTACCTGGGAACGCCACGACTGAGGTCTAGTTGAGCATCTTGGGGTCCGAACTCGTCGCCATCGGGGGAAGCCTCAATGACTTGGCCGTACACTTCGAAGCTCGCCGGAGTGGCTTCGATTGGCTGCAGCTCTATCACCTCTGGCGCCGGCTTTGAGTCACCTGAGCCATTCATTTTCCCACCCCCTGAGAGATAGAGAGACAGAGACAGAGACGAGGATCGAGAGCATATAATTGATGCAGCACTGGCAACGCAACGATTGGTGTAAGCCATGGATCAGTCTGGACTTATCCATTAAACGACGCGGCCGTTTTCACAGGATTTATTTACTATAACCTCATCTAGACTATACGACGTACCTTTTCCACAACAACATATCAACGTTGTCGTTTTTTATTTGATTGGCTGGCTCCATTATTCTTCTTCTTCTTCTCTGAGAAACCCTACACCATCACTTTGTCTCTCCCAATTGTCCAAATGCCACAACCCTAACACGCTTTGAGATACGCCATGGATACCCACTCATCTCCAAAGCCTCAATTAATCCAACCGCAACTCCTTCAAACCATAACCCAAATCCTGACCTCCTCGAATGCCCCACTCCATTCACTGACCCCCTACCTTCCCCACCTGACCGAACCCATCCTCCTTTCCCTCCTTTCCTCGAAAACTCTAGCCTCCCGTCCTTACACCCTCCTCTCCTTCTTCAGGCTTCTCCAATCGCACTCTCCCTCGCTCACCGCCTCCCCTGAGTGCCTCCTCTCTATCCTCCCCTCCCTCTTCTCCCATAGCAAATTCTCCGACGCCAAGTCCCTCCTTGTCTCCTTCATCGCCTCTGATCGCCAGCACCAGCTGCACCGCCTCATCCTCCACCCTAGTCCCAAGGTCCCCAGGCCCTGTAAAGCACTTCTAGACACTTCCATTGGTGCCTACGTTCAGTTGAAACAACCCCACCTCGCCGCTCAGATTTTCAAGAAGATGAAGCAGCTTCGCCTCCCTCCCAAGTTACTCACCTGCAATACTCTCCTCAATGCCCTGGTACGACACCCATCTTCTTATTCCATCTCCCTTTGCAAGGAAGTCTTTAACGATGCTGTTAAATTAGGAGTGAAGCCAAATACGAACAGTTTTAATATTTTGATATATGGGTATTGTTTGGAGAACAAGTTTGGAGAAGCTCTGAACTTGGTTAATAAGATTGGTGATTTTGGCTGTTCGCCCGATAATGTAACTTACAATACGATTTTGGACGCGTTTTGTAAAAAGGGGAGGTTGAAGGAAGCGAGGGACTTGTTGTTGGATATGAAGAATAGAGGATTGTTGCCAAACAGGAACACATATAACATATTGGTCTGTGGGTATTGTAAATTGGGGTGGTTGAAGGACGCTGCAAAGATTATGGAGTTGATGACGCAGGACAACTGGTTGCCGGATGTTTGGACTTATAATATGTTGATCTGGGGGTTGTGTAAAGAGGGTAAGATTGAAGAAGCTTTAAGGCTAAGAGACGAGATGGAGAATTTGAAGTTGTTGCCAGATGCGGTCACGTATAACACGTTGATTGATGGGTGTTTTGAGTGGCAGAGCAGTTCGCATGCATTTAACTTGATTGAGGAAATGGGTGAGAGAGGAGTGAAGCCGAATACGGTTACTCACAATATAATGGTTAAGTGGTTTTCTAAGGAAGGGAAAATGGATGAAGCAAGTGATGCTGTTAAGAAGATGGAAGAAAGTGGGTTTTCTCCCAATTGTTTTACCTACAATACTTTGATAAATGGGTACTGTAAAGCAGGGAACATGGAGAAAGCGTTTAGAATGATGGATGAGATGGGTAGGAAAGGCTTGAAGATGGATGTTGTTACCCTTAATACGATTCTACACACTCTTTGTGGGGAGAAGAAGCTTGATCAAGCATACAAGTTGCTTACTGGTGCCAGTAAGCGTGGTTATATTCTTGATGAGGTAAGTTATGGAACTTTGATGATGGGATACTTTAAGGATGAAAAGCCGAGCAAAGCCTTGGAGGTTTGGGATTCACTGAAAAAGAAAGGGATCCTTCCCAGTATTATCACCTATAACACTATAATTGGAGGGCTATGCCAGTATGGAAAAACTGATCAAGCAATATACAAGTTGAATGAGCTTCTAGAGAGTGGTTTTGTTCCTGATGAAACTACATACAACACAATTATACATGGTTATTGCCGGGAGGGTGACATTGAGAAAGCATTTCAGTTCCACAACAAAATGGTTGATAATTCATTTAAGCCGGATGTAATTACGTGTAATATTCTTCTCCGTGGACTTTGTAGAGAGGGAATGCTGGAAAAGGCTCTTAAGCTTTTTGACACATGGATTTCGAAGGGGAAATCTATTGATGCAGTTACTTACAACACATTGATATCGAGCCTATGTAAAGAAGGGAAATTTGAGGATGCTTTTGATCTTCTCGCAGAAATGGAGGAGAAGAAATTAGGGCCCGATCGGTATACATATAATGCCATCCTTGGTGCGCTTACAGATGCGGGTAGGATTAAAGAAGCAGAGGAGTTCATGTCAAAAATGGTTGAAAATGAAACTTTACATGATCAGCCCTCACAAATGCCCAAGGAAGATGTGGTAACTCGCGTATCCCTAGAGGAATCTGATTCAAGTTCTATTACTTATTCAGAACAGATCAGCGAGCTGTGTACTCAAGGGAAATACAAGGACGCAATGCACTTTTATGAAGAATCGACTCAAAAAGGTGTCACCCTCAATAAATCAGCCTTATTTAATTTGATGGATGGGCTGATCAAGAGGCGAAAGAGTATATCAAAGGCTGCTCGAACTTAGCGACTCCTACATCTCTTATGGACGGTATCCAATGATGTTACTCATCATCATGTTTTTGCACGTAGATGGGAAGATATTCAGGTTTTTTTTTTAAATACTTTTTCATTCTTGTTACTTCAAATAATTAAATGGTTCTAATGAAGAGTGGAGCTATTAACGACTTAGAGAGGATGGTTTTAAAAAATTATTTGTATACACTACTTGACTCGTTTTGGAAGGTGATGCAACTGTAAGAAGAGGTGCTGCAGATATACGATGATAATCGGTGATACCGAGTGAGTTATTTCCTCTTTTATTCTTTATTAAAAGAATTACCTATGTTACAGGCTCACTCAACAAAGGATATTAGCTCAAAGTGAAAACGGGCTGCTGGATGATTTGATGTTCTCTCAATTTAATTAAAGGCTATCTAGCCAAGAATGGGGATAGTTTTAAAATGGGAACCTACAGATTGCTAGAAGTTGACGAAGGAGCAACTTCTGCATAATTGTCTCGCAACTATGGCTTGGCACAAGGCAGAGGAGGATGTTCTACTTGAGATAAAAGCCACCTCTGCAGGAACGAGGACAAGATATCCTCCCTTCTGCTTTGCTGATGCTCTCCATATTTTCTGTGAAGGTGAAACCAACTGTCCTCTGTGTTGCTTATTGCCTTGAGGTGTTTTGGCAGCTCTCAGACTTTCTCCTAACCATGACAAGAGCAACGTGTTTGGCAAGAACAGATCTCGGATATAATGCAGGTTGTCTTCCTGTTAGGTACCTATATGTGCCACCGATCTCTTCCAGATTCAAAGGATTCAACTGCAGAACTCTAATGTGCCACTGAAATTGATTGGGCCGGAAAGGTCAGAAAATGAGTTACTAGAGTGACTTGTTATTAATAGTTGGAGCATTGTGGTTGTCAATAAGCTTGAGCTTAAACGGCATTCCCTCGTTGCGGGAATAGTGGAAGGTTGCTGGATTTAATACCAATGGGTGCATTTGAGACGCCTTCGTTTGTTTTTGCAGGTAAGGTGAGTTGAGAAAAAAGTTGAAAATTATATAAAATATTGTTAGAATATATTTTTTTAATATTATTTTTATTTTAAGATTTAAAAAAGTTGAATTGCAAAAATTGCTGATGTGCCTTCTAAACATCGTGATGTATATATTATGAGAAATTCTTGGGTCTCATTTTCGGTTTCGAGCGTTTATTTTTTGAACTTAATAATTAAGTAAATAAGTATTTTTGTAATGAAATTGTGATTTAAAAAAAAAATATTTAAGGATATAAAAAAATAAGGCTAAAAAAGACATTTAGCCTTATTAGAACATTTTGTCGACCTACACCCTCGTTCTACCACTCATATATTACAAGGAACCTCCTTTATTTCTCTATGAGATGTTGATCTTTTTGTTACTAGGGATAATGTACCGATGCAATTTGCTGGACTTCGGTGTGATTGTGTGATGATTCTAAGAGTGGCAAATCTTATTAACGGCTCGTATTTGTATCGTATCAAGTCATGTATATTATACGATATAAGTTAATCTGAATACGAGTCGTTAAGCTTAAAATGTCATATTTCTAAACCCTAAAACAATCCATTAAAAAGAAAGGGTTGATACGAATCGACTCGTTATGAATTAATTACAAATATATTGACACGCCACGACCTATTATTACTTGTTTATATAAATAGGTTAAATTAATCCAAATAGTTCATTTGATCTAAACAATATAATTTCACATAAAATTTAAAATTATAATATCTCCAAAAAATATAAAACTAACTATATAAGTCTAAAATTACAATCCAAATATTAAAAACACCAAAATTACATTCCATAGGAAGTGTGGGAGGCAGTTGTGACTTGTGAAAATTGACTCAACTAAAAACTAAGAGAGAGACTCAACATATCTAAAGATGAATACGAGATTGTGAGGGAGTCTGAGTTAGAGTGTCGCGGGAGTAGAGTTTTTAATTTTTAAGTATAAGGGTAAAAATGTGAATTTAATTTTTTTAATGGGTTGACCCTTTAAGTAATCGTATCTTAACGAGTCAATAAATTTTTATCCGAACCCATTAAGATTAAACCTAAACTCACTTTTATCATATCGTATTCGTGTTTGATTAACAAATCGTATCACATATATTGTCACCTCTACTTAATCCCTCCATTTACCATACGTTATTCCAATAAATACTACTTTCTACCTTTTTTTTGTATTTTTTTTTATTTTTCCTTTTTAAATAAACTTCTATACATTATGAGTGATAATATTACTCTTCTTCTTTTTTACCTTTCTTTAAGAAGACGGGACGTCATAATTTTATCAAGATGGTAACTACTTCGGTTGTGCATTCCCATACAAGCTGTGCACTTTTTGATGGCGAAAAGCAATTTGATGGGTCTTGACTCTCGACTTTTGACTTCCTTTTTGAATCAAGATTCCTGATCTGCGCTTTGTTTTCCTTGTGCATATCGTCAGAATTAGTTTGATCATCATCAGTTTAATTTGGTCCTCTTGGCTGTCATATTCCTTTTGGCACATTTCGCACTAATAATCAAACAAAGGTTTGTTATGTTCCATGGAAGCTACTTGGCAGACAGAAACTTTGGTCCGGTGAAGATAAATTTCATTGTCTTCTTTTGGCGGAAATTTAAAGATGGGTGTGGGCCTGGGATCCGTTAATTTCAGGTGTTAGTCTTGTGACTTGATGGAAGGGTAACGTCTATTTCGGGCAATACAATAAATTCAGATATTATTCCATTCTCTTCACCCCTCCCCTATAGCTGTCTTAGGGCCCACATTATTCTGTTCTTTTCTTGATTATCAATTAGCTCATCATATTGCATTAAGGATATATACAAATTTTGCTAATCTTTCATCCTAATTCATAATGTTTCACGTCATTTTCAATGAATAACTAAATGAACTAGAATGCAATGCTCTTAATTTGATCTCAACCATTAATATACATTAATCCTTTTTTATGATAATATAAGTATGTACATGAAATACATTACTTCTTCTTCTTTTTCTTCTTATTTTTTAAACTATAAATAACTCTCGTGAAAGAATTCAATTACTATATATAAGAAAAATGAGTATTTGTGACGGATTATTCATAAAAACAAAAAAAAAAATGACTATTTACAATGAAAACAGATTCATTTTAATCATAAATAATTATTTTTATAAAAAATAACTAACCACAAATAAACAGTTTTTTTATAATAATGAATGCTATGATACATCAATCATGTTTTTGGTGACGCAAATAGTCATGCAGGAATGAAGCATGCACTATCTATAGTATACTAGGGGACAAGGGAGTAGGCCAGGACACCAACCTTCTTCCCGATTTGCTGGTTGCCAATATCACCACCTAAAAAACTTTTTTCCGAGAAAGATTTCCATTATTATATGTACATATTTCATTATGATGTCCAATATGCTCTATCATTATGATCTCTAGCTACCTTTTCTTTCCCTATTTATTATAATTTAACTTGGGTAAGTATGCGCTTCATGATCTTCTGAGCAATTTCAGGTCCATTAATGAAGATCATCGAATCTTAATGTCCCTAATTGGTTCTAAATCTTTTTCCCCCATTTTCTTGCTTAGTGGGAACGCAATGCTTTTGTTAGATATAAACAATAAGGGTGTTCGAATCAGATGCTTTCTTAAAGCCCACCAAGACCGAAATCTCTAACATGCAGTACGAAATTAAGCCATGAGGATGTCATTCCTCATTGGATCTTGATTTCTTGAGTTGGGGTAGGAGAAGTGGCATCCAACCTTACCTTTGATTGACATGCTGCATAGCACCCATCATTCACATTTTCTAGCAGACTTGAGAAAAAATAAATAAAATTAGAATCATGACCTGAAGCTAAGTGGTATGATCTAGAAGTATCCCTTGTGCTAAAAAAAAGAAAAGAAAAAGAAAAAGAGAGCAACTAGCTAGATTAATCCTACAAGAAATGATCATTTTCTTCATTTGAAATTATGTGCATGTATCTTGAGAATTTGGCTTCTACATCCAGCTAATCGATTTGTTGGTAGATCATATACAGAGGTTCAGTCAAACTGATCATAATTCCCATGCTTTTTGTATGTTTTTGCCTCAAATTCATTGTTTCATCATTGCGTCAAAGCTGTGAGCTGCCACCGTTCTTGTTATATGATATATGCATCATTGCATGGATTATTAAACATGATCGAATTCATAATTTCCGCCCAATCACTAGATAGGAGTCTGCCAACAAACCTATCCATTAAGGGTCGATTTGTTAAAAAGAAATTCCTCACGTTTTTTTAAGGAAGGGGGGGAAAAAACTTGCCTGATTTATTAGGAGCAAGTGTTGCATGCCCCGTTATTACTTAAACACTTAGTTGCTTTTGGGAAGCAGCCATGGCCATGGGTTTGCTTTTCAAACTTTCACACACACAAATTAGCTTATTGTACATAAGAAATTCTGCAAAATGAACTTGTCATGTACTTCTTTGATTCGGGATATATACTTTTGCTTTGATTAACTTGTTTCAACTTTACGCCAAACTTTATGTGACCACTGACTATATATATATATATATATATTTGTCTTTTCACAAACCCACAATATTCCCACTCCCATGCATGCATAACCCGTTAATAATTAGTTGTTACTTCCCATTTGAATCACTTTTTATGCAAAAAGAGATGCAAATGGGAAACCTTATCAAACAAGTCCAACTAAGGAACGACGCGTGGACCTGCATGTGTTTTATAATAATATGTGTGTGTGTGTGTTAATTCTTAAATTAATGGAGGCCAGTTTTCAAAAGAGTGACACTCCCAGCCGGTAGGGTGTGAGTGTTATTTTTATACCCTTCAATCATAAGCGGCCACGTGGACATTTCAGTAAAAAGAATTTTGCACCCACATGCAGGTAATCTCTTTCACTCCCCTCCCTTCTTCTCCCTCCAAAAAACGTTCTGCTCCCCGTCTATCCCCCATATCTCTCCCTCTCTTTCTTCTCTCTCTCTTGAATTTTGGGCTGTTGAATATGCTCTTTGTGCAGTACATGAAACTGTGGCCATCATCAAAACTTATGCAAGAAATACCGCCAAATATATAACCAGCGCTTAACTCACAACAGAGAAGCTGTATCTGTGCTTCGTCTGAATTGGTTGTGTCTGCTGGGTCAAAATCATGATCTGGAAGATGACTGAGCAAAGCTAGGAAGTTTTAGTGTGATTGTAAAGGTGATATACTTATATTTTCTTTTCGGTTTCAATTATTTTAAGCAGCAGATTTGAGCCAATTTGGTTTTAAGGGAGAGAAGGATAATGGGATGTCTACCATTGGTGTGTGCCGAAAGCCATGTAGAATAATAATCTGTCAATGTTCGATTCCCAAGAATAATCAGTAGAGTGGATTTTTCCTTCTTGTGTGGAGCTTGTGATTTCGTTGGTCATTTGAAAAGGAAAAGGAAGTTAGAATTTGTAAATTATAAATATGATGTTTATATAAGAGGAATAATGCCATTGATGTCATGTACATGGATAATTAACTAGTAACATGAAGAAAAAATTCAGATGCAAGAAAGAATGGAAGGGGAAAGGAGAAGAATGCGTGGGAGAGACGAAGGGAACTCGTCGTTTTTCTTTGAAGGGAGGGGGAAGAAGAATGCGTGGGAGAGAGGGCAAGAGAAGAAGAATTTTGCTACGTGCGGGTGCAGATGTTTGGTTCCTGCACCTCCTACGTGGCCAATTTGTATTAATGGGTGTAAAAAAAACATCCTCACCCGACCGGCCTTGAGGTTTTCCCTTTTCAAAATTGCACAAGGTCATGATCTTATCGACCCAATCGATTAGAACTTAGATCCCTCGAGTTAAGCTAATTAATCATCCCGTTGTAAATTTATTTGATTACTCGGTACAGTACTAGCTAGGAGTACTACTATTTCTAAAGCACATACATATAGTATATATGTTAGAACACCAGCTATATACTAGTTCTTGGAATATGGATATATCAAATATCAATATTAACATTGGAAAAACTTATAATCATTTGCATTAATTAACATTTGCATTAATTAAATGATCTTATGCCTGCATTTAGTTATTTTCATCAAGAATTCTAGAATTTTCTTTTGTAATTTTAATTACTACTGCATGTTTTATTTTTCAACTCACGATATGATACGAAATAAATTGAGAAGAAATTAATAATTTCCAAAAGATCAGAACTATTTCGTGATTATAAATTTAATCTGATTTTTTTTAATAAATTCTTGTTAAAAATACAAATTACAGCCTGCGCGCATGACTCATGTCATGTCTTGTCACTAATTGTGTGTTGTACGTGCACAAGAAGTCAATTGATGCAGAAATTTTCATGCTCTTCCTGCCTTCGTGTCTCAAATTCTCTGGGTGGCATTATCATATCAGAAAGAATATGAGTTAATACATGATAATGGTCTAATTAAAGTCTTGATGAACGTTTACAATCCTGATCAAATACATGAGAATGTACTTTATTGTCAACCCTATGTACTAATTATATTTGATTTTTCTCCATCTGGGTCATTGAGTTTTGGTAGCTAGATCTTCATGATTTTTGTTTTTATTCAGTAAAGTTAATCGGGAAAACAAATACAGCTAGTTTCACCAATATGCCTTTGTAAAACCATAAACATTCTTTACTTCATGTGAAGCATTAATAATTTCCTATTTCCTACGCAAAAAAGTACTAGCTAGATCACGATCAGGTTTAATTAGGGTTCATTTTCTTTACAATATAGAATCCTTAATTCCACTACTAACGACCTCTACCATTTGTTTGACTTTTGATACAAGAATTAGGATTAGCTGGACAGGGAATAAACATTCTCGTACGTGCTTACATTTAACAAACCCAAGTAAACTTTTGTTGGTAATTTATTGATAATGACCCTCGATTAGTATATCTTTAATTAATGTAAAATGCTGTCACCTGTGGTTGTCACTGTCAGTTGTCATAAGATTAGTCCATTAAGCCAGCTTTATAATGAATATAAATATTAATCATGTTGCTAAGGAGTAAAAGGAGGGCCCATGCAGTAGTACCATTGTCTGTAGCTTTTTTCTTGCTTAATAATTCAATGTCTTTTAACGAGTTAAGGTCCACACGCAAAGACTCGATCTAGCATGACTTCTTGAAGCAATGGCAGGATATGTATATGTATGGATGAACATTAATATATATATATATCTTTATATATAAAAAGTGGCTATGTAACAGATTTTTCTTATTTTAACGGAAATTTGTTGTTTTACTGTTAATTTTACTGTTTTTCGTTAAAAGTTAACTCCGTTTACCTCAATTCATTTATTATCTTCTCATCAGCAACATGTCCATCGGTTGGTCCAAGAGCGAAAAAGGAGGACGTGTGTATAAGCTTTTCAACGGTTTTCATCTCTAGCACTGCCTGTAGGAGATTCTTCAACCCTCCAACATTCACCTAATAAAGAACACCCAATCATCTACACAAAAAATTAGACTGCATCTAAATTCAAATCTTGAAGGTCCTGATTGGACCAACCTATATTCCATCAACAGCCCATCTGCCCCCAAAATATCATATCAGTTATTTTTTTAGAAGTGATAAAAAGATAAATATATTATAAAATCTAAACACATTAATATAAAATTTTTTAAAAAATTAATATTATGTCTTAAGTTTTGTAAAAATTGTTAACAAATTGTCTCCAAATCATTTTTTTTAATCTCGCTTTACAAGAAAAAGAACCTATAAATGTCCTTAAGCATCTTTAGGCTATGTTTGGATAGTAAAAATGTTATATCGCATAATTACAACTTTATCAAATTTTCATACAAAATACAATAAATAATTCAATTTTTTCAAATTCTAAAACAATAATAATATTAAAAAAATAATATTCTAACAATATTTTATTTAACTTTTAATTTTCATTTCAACTTATTTAATCTTAACTCATTATCCAATAGCACCTAAGGGGATGTTTGGAAACATATTTTATTTAATCTCATCCCATCTCATTTTTTTTTTCAAAAATCATTCAAACATATATGCTTTCAAACTAATTATCCAAAATTTGAAAATGAATTTAGACAAATTTAGTAAACGGAGTTAACTTTAACGGGAACAATGAAACTAACGGTAAAACAACAAAAATCCGTTTCATAGCCATTTTTTATATATAAAGATAAGGGAAACAATTTGTTCTCGTATGAGATAGGTTCAGTCTATTTACAAATTACTTAGTTTATCTTGGATCACTAAATTTTAGAGGAAAATGTTTTCATTCAACGAAGAGTTTAGGATTGATTTCATAATGGTTGGTTTCATTGATGTATTATTATAGCTATGATAGAAAGAAAATCATAATGTTGCGTTTGGCTCTCTAGAAGCTAAACTTAAAAATTTTGAAATTCTTGAGTTGGGTTTTTCTCTTAATCAATAGTTAAATTATAGCTTATTCATATTTTGTTATCTTCTTACTTTATACGTTGAATATATGAAAGATTAATTTGCTATTCAAAATTTATTTGTAGGAGCATCGACCATATGTTAAAAGCGTTACGGAGAAATTGTCAAAATTTTTTTGGAAGATTCAAGTTTATGTAGATCTAGAGAAACTGAAAGAGAAAAAATATAGGCATTTTAATATCTTCTCTATTGAAACAGTGCAAAATAAGGAAAATGTTGGATTTTCATCCTAAAATTAAAATTATCTCAAACAGCTTTCATAATACTATGGACGATATTTATTTATAGGACCATTCTATATATTCTATTAATACTTTTCTTTTATAATATATTACAATGTGTAATTATTTATTAATTACATAAACATTACATCGTTAGTTATTTAATTAACCAAAAACATTACATCTTTACTAATAAAAAGTTAATTCTTAACAAAAAAAATTAAATATAAATTAAGCAAACGTGCATTGCACGTTACTTTTATCTAGTATGTATATATATAGCTAGAATTCTAAGATCAGAAAGATCAACCAAATTATATATTTTGTGTTGTACGTGTTAGAGATGAAGATCATGCCTACATGATATGGCCTTGTTTTTGAGAAAAACTGTGATGTTGCGTTGCTTACGTACGTGCTTACGAATACTTACGGACAATTTCAACTGTAGATACGTGTGCTTAACTGACATGCATGCATACCTCCAAAATAAATGCAATATTAGTATAGTAGTATACATTCATTTTAATCTAGCTGTACATGCATGCATCATCATGTATACATGATACATACATACGTGTATGAACACGACTCGAGCTGTACACGCATGCTGATAATAATGCATGCATGTTAAGTTGTTAACCCCTTTAAGAGGCCAGGACATGCATTTGCTTTTATATATATGTATAAGTGGCCGGATGCAAGAAATTATATGTAGAAAAAGTCCAACTAATTCCACCACAAACCCATGTTAAAGGATCCATTTTTTCCAAGTCGAGGAAAGAATTAATGGCATTTCGAGCTAGCGTATAAATAACGTACAATATATAATTCAAAAGTCTCTTTTAAATGTCACATTCTTTATGACTTTTTACAAATGAAAAGTGAAAACCTCTCAGCATTCTTGCCTAACTGAAAATATATGTGTCAAGTATAAGAAAAATACCTGTTTGTGATCATTTATTTATAATAAAAATATACTTATCTTTATTATAAAAATATTTATTTTTATGATAAATAACTCATCATAAATATTTAATTTTTTTTTTAATACTCGGTCTCTCACCAAAACTATCTAGGCGATGGATCTCCGCCCCCAAGTACTCGATCGTTCTTCACCCTTGGGCCCTAGCTGTCCTGTCGTTCAGTTAAAAATATTGGTGGATTGCAAATTTGCAATACCTGCTGTCTCAACTGACGTGGCATATGTGTATGCATGTACAACTGATCTAAACTGCAAGAAACAATGCGGTGGCATGATTAATGCGTTGCAGTCATTCCTGGCTTACAACAATGTTACTCCTAGCTAATAGCTATATGCTAGTTGGTTTGCTAGCTAGAAGGTCTGCATCTGAATCTCTGATCATTAGTTATTTTCTGACAATGAAATTAGCCACGTGTCATTCTTTTGGAACAAGATGGACTAATATTTGATATCTATATAAGATTTATCAGGTCATGTACGTACGTGGGAAATGATCATACCTTATTTTTTTTTAGAAAATTATACATTTTTACATTAAATATATAATAATAATATTATGTACACATGATTATTGCATTATAACTGATTATAAAATTTTAAAAAAAAAGTTGTAAGGGTATATACTACTGTTGAGATCCGATCATTAAAATCGTGGCATGTTCTTTTATCGAATAATTATCTGTGATTACTGTTAGAATAAAAAAAAGATCGAGTGGCATAATTAGAGGACGGAAGACCGCAGCCCACATGATCTTGCTGCAGTAATCTACCATATGATGACATTATTTAATCCGGAGACTGGAAAGGGTGCATGCATGGCTGGAAATTCTGATTTCGTGTTAAAACGAGCAGGAAAACTTGGGGACGGAACCAGATTAAGCACTGTAACTGCATAAGGGCCATATATATATATCTATATGACCAGAGCGCAAGAGGTGTCATGGCCGCCCGGGATCGATGTATATATGTTTTGACATTAATGGCAGTGATCGAACAGTAAAGTAGAGACAAATAATTACTTATTTTATTTTCTGAGCAGACAGACACCTACTTATGACGTTTGAGTGATTATCAATGATAGAAAACTACCTAACATTAATTCAGAAACTTTTGAGCGGGTGCCGCCGGATAATTAAGTACTGTGAGCGGCTATCTAGCTAGTTATAATGATCTGACCTTCCTAAGTACAAGTAAAATATAATTTAACAATCAATCATATTAATAAAATACATAAAAAAAAATACGTATTATAAAAGAAACAAGTTTTTATGATTAAATTATTTCTAATGAAAGCAAGCAAACTCATTTTTTTTATAACGACCTAAAAATGGTTGTATATAAAATTTTTGATATAAAATATATATCACACACAAACACACATAGCATATATTATGAATAATTTAGATTGAATTAATTATAAGGTATGGGATGAAATTAATGCTTTTGTGATGTCTGCGGAGAGTTGATGCGTCCAGTTTGCGTCATATATTATAAGTGACACTACAAGAAAAGTAACTTTTTGCCATGAGTTCTTGTTCTACGGCTTACTCTGGTGACAATAAGTCTAGTATTGTCACCAGAGTAAGCCGTGGGAGCGAAACAAGTCATTTGCCATGAGATCACAGTGGTTACAAATAGTTTACTGGCAATAACATATTTGCCACGAATTACGCAATTTAATGCCACCAAATTCTTTTAATGGGAAAAAGAACCCAATAATTAATATTCTTCGTGGCTTAAAACTTTTATCGTCAGAACACATTCGTTTTTCCACCAAATAAACATCATCGCTATTTTGCACGTGATGATAGGCAAATGATCCCGTGAGTAAATTACATTTGCCACGAGTAATTATTGTTTTTTCCCACGAGTAGATGTTGCCGCAAAAAGAAAGGGTATAAAACTGGGTTTACGCGTGATTCTGGAACTCTCTTTTTTTTTTTTTTTTTGCCCTTCTTGTTTCGTTTCTTACCCAGCCGTTTACCCCCTTCCCCAAACTTCAGATAAGCAAATTGAAATTGGTGCAGCATCTTGAGTTGAAATTCGTAGCTCACTGCAACACTCGCCGCTCAGATTAATCCCCGGAAGCCCCAACCAAATAGAAGCTCACCGACTCATCATCTTCGCCGGGCATTCTCCCACGATTTGCCCTAGCCTCCAGAACCCAGTTTATCAGGCCGCAGTGGTTTGGTGTCTCGCGGAGGCTCGTTTGCCACGGTAAGCCTCTCTCTATTCTCCCTTCGTTTTCTTTCTCTATGAATGTTATGAGTGGTTCCTGTAAATTTGTTATATATATATATGCATGTTTGGTACTTCTGGCATTTTGCAATTTCTATATTTTGCTGTAAATCTGTGTAATGTAATAGGCACTATGAAAATGTTTGATAGTGTTTATAAATATTTGTTGATCAATTACTTGGATGGATATGTGCCGATAATCAGCTGCTGGTGTGTAAACTGTAAAAAACAAGGATAGGAGCCTTTGAGCTTAAGTGTAGGGGATGATCAAAGGAAAATGCGGCCCGAATTGCATTTGAACACTCCATCAATCAAAATATAGAATTACACTTATTCAGCGATATATTCCCCTCATGTTGGATTGAACTTTTTTAACCATATTTAATTATTTGTTGGTCTTTTTGTACTGTCTGCTCATGTACATAACAATTTTTGAGTAATTTCCCAACCTCTATTCATGTATTAATTAAAATTGTGTGTATTTTCGGTGCAATCTTTATTGTATTCATGAATTCCAAAAATCAATAGATAGCACTAGCCTTGAAACGCAGATCAGATTAATGCTTTCTAATCTGTGTAAATGTCCTTCATCCCATCCTTCAAAGAGTCATTAAATTGCCAGTAGATATAATTCCCTCATGTACTTGGAATATCAGTTGTAATGAAAACTGTAGGTTTCATGGCCTTGAATTCTTAATGTGATGAATACACATTAAGGTTTCAGGTTGACGTCACATTTGGTACTGTAATTCAGTTGGGAGATTGCATGCCTCCTTTTGTGTCTCTATGGATGTTTGCATTTCTTGTATATCTTGGGAATGTGCTCAGATATAGTATATTGACAGGTTATTATGGAAGTCAATGATAAGTGTATCATTTGTATGTGTTTCTTTGCAAGAAATTGCCAAATACTTGGATTCTGAATGGGGTAACAGGAACATTGTGAATGGGGTTTTCATAATAAGTGATGGTTATTATGAACTGTAAAATTTATATATTCAATATGGCAAACAGGTTATTCCCATATTCCCATTTCGTCTAGAAAAGTAGGTTATCAAATTGTCATGTATATACCCTTTTCCGACTACTCGTTCCGACACTAAACATCTATTACCAATCAAACCATGTGGTGGAAAAAGGTGGAGTTTCACAATCACAACCCAAGTTGTGACATAATAGGCACCACGAAGTTGGTCGGAATTATGTAACTGTAACAAGAAGATATAATTACATATATCTTTTTGCCACCATATTTTCCATGAACGGACTCGTGGGAAACATATATATCCCGACCTAGCATAAGTGTGGCAAAATAATTTAACTTACCACAGTTAAAGAAATCTAAATAGCGTTTGTCACCACACCATACTAATTTTCCCACGAACTCATTTCGTGGTAAATATCAGTCTATTTCCACGAAATTTTTTAACCGTGACAAAATAATATTCCCCACTTATTATATGCCACCAACGTCCCACGAATGTAATTTGGTGGCATAAATGTTATTGCGACTTAATGGTAGCCTTTTCCGACAACTCTCAACCATGGCAAAAAGCTGCTTTTCTTGTAGTGTGATATTATGACCAAATTAGAATAATGTTATTTATCATCTTAATTCTCATCATTTTTTAATTATTGATCTCATAATGTTGTATTAGATATATTAGAGACTATTTATTATATTTTATTTATGAACCTATTATATAATGTCACATAAGAAAATAATGAGAAAATAAATGATGAATGTATTTTTTCAATAATTCAAAAAATTTTAAGAATGGACATGATCCTGTTCCTCGTCAAACCAAACTAGTTCTCTTACTTTCCTAGTAATTCCTAGCTACCACAATGTTTGCCTGCATGCATGCACCTTGGGTTTTGAAAGAAGAACGAACGGTCAACAAATGCTCAAGTTTCTTATTTTACTAGACAGAATTAAACATGTCAGGTTCATGTGTCCCAAAACAAAATATACCCAGAAAAATTCATAGATTTTGTTTTTGGTCAGAGAATTCATATACTTATATATATATATATATATTTTTGATTGTCTATATATATATATATATTATATATAGATAGTGATGCAAATGATTTTAAAAACGATCTACCGTTTATGTATAGTTCACTTGGGTCATATCAATCAAATTACCACAGTACGTTTCAGGAATACTTTTTTAGATAGGAAATATTAGGATATATACTACTTCTGTTATAAGCCAATATAGAAGCAGTAAAATACTTCCTGATGGCTTTTTATTTTCTCGTTTTGACTAATATTGCTCGTGTTTTTTTAGTACTAAGAAAATATTGCAAATAAAAAAATAATAAGAAATTAAAGAAGTCGTCGCCGTAGATATGTACAAGGAACTCAGACTATGATCGTGATGACATCACATTGGACACGAATGACCGTAGACTGACGCTGCTTTCCTTCCCTTGCTTTTCCTCCGTCTATATATCTCTTTGCTTTATGCTATATATTTCAAGCTAACTCTCCCTCTTCTTTGCAGCTCTCTCACCACATTTCTCTGTTTCTCTGTCTCTCTCTCATTTTCCTGCAAAAATGGAATACAATGGCAAAAAAACCATAACACCACCAATCACTGTTCCCACTCCATTCTCCAGCTCTCCATCCTCTTCTATTTCACCTTCCCAATTCTCTCCAAGTTTGTCTTCACCTTCTAAATATTCTCCAAGTTTTCCTTCGCCTTCTCAGTCTTCTCCTCCTAGTACTCTTCCTCCCTCTCCTCTCCCCGTTGTTCTTAGCCCATGTGCTGCCTGCAAGATCCTTCGCCGCCGCTGCGGGGAGAAATGTGTTTTAGCTCCGTACTTTCCTCCAACTCATCCACTCAAGTTCACCATAGCTCACAGGGTTTTTGGAGCAAGCAACATCATCAAGTTTTTGCAGGTTTTTTGTTATGTTGATCTGTATTTTCTTTTTAAACAATTACATGATATCTTAAAGATTTAAAAATTCATTCCAATTGAGTTATTTTAGTTTTAACGTTACAATAACTCGTGGATTAATGAGTCGGAACGGCCTAGATAATACCCTCCCCCCTCCCCCACATAAAGTAAGGTAAGCTATGTAGCTTTTATATCTGAAAATATATATGGCTGGTTCTCTTTGAATCTCCAAGTGGGTCTTTTCAGCTTCTCCAAATAAAGCAAAACTAAAGCATGCTTTTCTCTCATAGCAATCATGGAGTTGAATTGGGTGATCGCAATGGCCACTAATATGCAAGCTTTAAAAAGTTGAGGCAACAATATATATATATATATACATATATAACTTGTAGATCAGAGGGGTCAAAGTTAGGTAACAAAGCTATTATTTTTTGTGATCCTTTAGACAATCATATAGACAACAATGATCAGGTCCACCGGTTCGGCTTGAGAAACGATTCAAGTAACCCCAGGAGAGAAGTAAATAAATTAAGACCGTTAAATACTAAGGAACCATGCCTATTTATATAATATATGTTATTAACTTCCATGGTTATATTCTTCCAACTCACAAATAATTAAATTCGCAAAAACTTCTCAGGAACTTCCGGAATATCAACGAGCAGATGCAGTAAGCAGCATGGTTTACGAAGCAAATGCCAGGATTCGAGACCCAGTCTACGGTTGTGCTGGTGCGATTTGTCAACTTCAAAACCAAGTGAGCGAGCTGCAAGCACAATTGGCCAAATCACAAGCTGAGCTCGTCAACATGCAATGCCAGCAAGCCAATTTGGTTGCCTTAATTTGCATGGAAATGTCGACACAACCTGATCATCAGGAAGAGTACATGAGCGTTCAGCAATTACAACCTTACGCTGACACGAGCTGTTTTTCATCGGACGACAACAATTTGGGCTCCGCTTGGGAGCCTCTTTGGACATGAACAACAGGAGGCCAGAGAATTAATCAACTTTTATTTGACTGCCAAGTATGGGGATAAGATCATCATGAGGAATATTATACGAAGAAGATTTGCAATAAATTAATTTATTATATATGGTATATATGATCAGTGGTGCATGATGTTGTTTCTGTAGTCATAATTGTTGACAAGTGATCAAATCATTTACCTACTAGTATTTCTAATCTTACAAATTAAGAAACGTCGGTCGCACCAAATAAAAAAGGACCACGTTATAAAGGTGTGGAGCTGCTAGAATCTAAGTCTGCTAATTCACGAGTCAAATTAAGACCTAATTTTATCTTCTGAAATGGATATTTAAGAGTTAAGAGTTCCTTGTCAAACCAGTTCTTGACCAATTTCTTCTTCTAGTACTCTGTCCCTCTCTTTAATTAATTTGAGACTTGCACTTTTGTGAGCAATAGACTCATGATCATTAGTACTGATATATATATATATATATATATATGTACGTACATACCGACATTTGAGGACGAGATGGTAGTTTAAAGGTAGCTACACATCGAAGAAAAATTTGCACATGAGATGATACTAAAATATCATATATGCAAATTTCAAAGGCACGCAGCTAAAATTGAATTTCCAAAAATAATTAAAAAGTTGAAAGTTGAAAGTTGAAAGTATATCGGCATCACTAAATTAAATAGTCCGGAAGGGCAACACATGATTTGAGAGCATGTTGATCATTTGTTGTTCTGTTATGACTTTTGAGAGCGAGCATGCAACGCATTTGCTTTGGCTCATAAAGGAAGGCCAGGCATGATCGATAGGTGCCCAAATTGATAGATTGCAATCATAAAACGCGTTTTCATTAATAAGCTGAAGATGATCTATCGTATCTCAATCGATAAAGACTGATCATGAACTCATGATCAGAACAACCCATCAAATCAACCACGTATAAGAAATTATATTGAAGTAGACATGAGTAGTTGATGGGATTTTAACATGACCCAATTAGCTGGTAATTAATTAATTGAATTTTCTAATGAAATTTGACCGATACGAGCTACTTTTTACAGTAATTAATTTTCAATACACGTCCTCATAATAATTTATTTTAAATTGATATAAGTTTTAACAGACGTACGTGCATGTGGCCCAGCTAGCTAGCTAGGGTCTCCGGATCCCCTTTATCACATTCGCCAAAAGATGGGCATATTCAAATCTCAGGGTCAAATATGTTGTTAACCACTCCAGCTATATTTTGTTTCCCACTACCAAACTTTTTAATTTTATATAATACTCATTATATTAATAATTATGACTAATATATTAATTTATTTATAATTATATACACGATGCATGAGGAAATCGCGTGAAGATCAGCAAGTCGCATGCAGGCATGGAGCTTAATTTAAAACGGAAATGCTACATCAGAAAGTGATAATCCACGACCGATTCATGAGCTCGATCAATAGCTATATATAGCTAGGGAAATTCATTCCAATTCATTGATAATTAGTCATGTTATAAATGCCTCTTTGGAACTGTTTGGAGTTGCGTTAAGAGTTCTAAAAAGTACTTAAATAGTCTTAAATACGTTTGAGTGTTACATATTAAAATAATTTTTAATTTTAAATAAGCTAAAAGTATGTTTGAGAAAAAGTGCTTTTTTGGATAATATGGAATCTTGTACCTACGTAATTTGAATTTTAAAAATACTATCAATAGGTGAAAATATCTATACAACTTTTAAATAATTACAATTATCAAGCTTTCAAGTATTTTCTAATTTTATTACAATTTTAATTTAAACTTTTCTAGCAATATTCGATTTCGTTTTTACCTCAGCACCAATAACATTGAATGATTTCCAGCGTTTATAATTAGACCATGTACGTGTACAACGTAAGTAAAAGTTTTACATGTAGTCGTATGAGGTTCTAAATTATTTGATTTCTCAATTATTTATAAGCCAAAAAATCTGATCATTAAGGAAAAAAGTAATTAGAAATTATCTCATCATCATTAATCCACAATCATCAAACTCTGTTTGAAAACTAGAGATTAATTAATTATATTAAAATCAAAGACCTCTAGTCTTATTAGCATGATCCCTTAGCCTCCAAAATGGAGGAAACCCCCCTTCCCAAATATCTATATATTAAGAGATTTATGTTAAAAAAATATAAAAAACTTAACAAGCTAACATTATTCATTCATAAATATTGGTTCTAGACAAATTTTCATTCAATTTTCTCTTCTAAATTCATAAAAATTGATGGAGGAATCTCTCTTCTTCTATCAATTATTGGAGGAATCTTGAACGATATTTCATAATTAATTAATCTGCTGGTAGGTGTGACATATTTCAGGGAACATGCTATCGAATCTAAAATATCAGTTATATTCCCGGCTAAAGGAACTGCTGTTCTAACAAACGTCTGGCCCATCAAGGGTATCCTTTGTCACCTCCCTCCAAAAGTTGACATTGAAAACTCAAAGGTGAAATTCTAAATTGTAAATCACTCCAGCCGTTTTGTTTTTTTATATTTTATTCAATTTTTAATTTTTATTTAAAATCATTTCATCTCATTATCTAAATAAATTCTAATTATTATAATATCTTGTACACGCATTTATATATTTTACATCATCTAGAGGCTGCTTAATTAATTGACATTATAAATAGTTTCAAGATTTATATTAATCCTCCAAAAAATAAGAAACTCCTTTAAAAATAAAAACACATATATGTATCTCTCTTCGATCGGTCACATGATTAAGAGTTGCTGTTATCCATGCATATTTATATTAATTATCGTATTAGGGGCATGCATCTTCGCGGGGGGTGGGGGGGCTCCCATGTTAGATTGTATGCACGTGATTCACAACTACACATTTAAGAGATCATGAGTTGCTGTCGGTCACATTTTCGTACCGACAGTCGGCGAAATCCTTTTTCTTGCGGGTGGTGCTAATGTTGCCGCCCAGCTTTGATGGCTGGGCATGTCTAGTATATATTCTCATCTATATTTTTTTTTTCTTTTTTCTTTTTTAAATATTTTTATATGTTAAAAAAATATTTTTAAAAAATAAAAAATGCACCAATACAAGAAAAAAGTCAATTTCTTAACTATTAAATAAAAAATTAAATATATAAATACGATCAAAATAAGACACAAACTTAGAAGCATACTAGCATTTTCCTTTTCTTTGCTAAGCCATGATTAAGCCACGCTTCAACTTTTCCTGAACATACCCACATTGGGGAACTTGGACCAACTTTGTTAGGATATTGAGAAAAAAGAAAGAAAGAAATACTCAATATAAAAGGAAGACCAAAGACCAAAATATGTGTGCCGGGTTTGTACTAATTTAGACGTTGCGCTATCTTTAGAACATCCATGGACTAATTTTACTTACAAACAACGAAACCTGCAGAGATGCACACAAGTCCACAAGATTGATATCCAGTTCACATATAGTACTTTGACAAACAAGAATTAGTTTTGTCTTGTAATTACCATTTTCCTAGTTTCAATGTCTTCTTGATCGTGATTCGTGAGTACTCATGAGTGCTTCCGGTCCATGAAACTAGCAGTTAGCGGCATGTTGCTGTCAAATATCTAGTTTTTGACGTACGTTTGCTGGCGACCGTGCCATTGTCGTTGTAGATTCTCCAAACGACAATGCACGTTTCCCTGATCTTGTCTTTAGCTGCAAGCATGCATGTGAGTACTTTGATCTTAATGTGGGAATAGCTTTTTATAATTTCCAGCTTTCTCATGATCAATACCAATCTAAACGAAGAAAAACATGTTATAAAAGAAAAATAAATTTTTATGGTTAATTTATTGCAACGAGAATAATATTCGTAAATACTATTTTCGTTGTAATAAGTTAATCACAAAAATCCATTTTTGTTGTAATAACAAAACTTCATTACTAGCTATCATCTTTATGGTCGTTATAAATTTAGTTTCATTGTGAAAACGTGAATATGTACAAGACTTTTTGTGGGCCAGCTTTTAGGCTTGGACGTTAAATACGGACTATATGTATATATATGTTATGTCGTTTATGCATGCACCGTCAAAGAAGTACTTCGACTAACTAATTGTTTACCTTTAATTTTATATTGACTGACTAATTAAGGGAATTCTGAGAGTCTTTCGGAGACGTTGTCGGCTTTAAGCTTAATGACGTTACATTTGTCTATCGTAGTAACTACGTCGCCCCTAGCTGGTCATGATATACAACTAATTATATATATATATATACTAGGTAGGAGTAACGTGTAAAACATGTTTGTCTAATTTTATGAAATGATTATTTGTAAAAAATAATATATTTTTTATAAAAATTATTAATGTCACTTAATAATTTAAGGCATATTGGAGAAGATAAAAAAATTAGTTCAAAATACCATATTTTAATACATGTTTATAACATCCATAATTTTATCAAATATGTATACGAAAAATTTAATAAAAGTCTAATAAATGGTAGTTCAAAATATGTGTCGTTTAATGTTTGTATTATAATTCATCAATTTATATCATCATGTAGACGATCAATAAAGACAACATTGAAATTATTATTTTTCTGTTGGTTGAGTCGATCATGGATAACATAAAGTTAAAACATAAGCTTTTTATAAAATTTGTGGTATAATATTTTCTATATATGGTACATATATAAATCCTAAAATATATTTTGAAATTGTTGGCCGAATTTACTCTTTTTTTATAAGCTCAAGGATCACGACCTTTGTCACGTGCCCATCATAGCAAGCCCACGTGTGGAATATAACTTAGCGGAATCTACGTTCTACTACCATGGGAAAAAAAATACTTTGATTAAACACACTTGTATTATATATTATATGAGATTTTTAAATTTGAAATACTCAATAATCTGAGTTAATGAAACGAATAATACACGTATATTATACTTAGGAATTCACATCTTATGTACCTAATACACGTGTATATGTTAAGGAAAAAGAGAAAAATATAATAACTAATATTTAATTACTTATTATTATATAAACTATTAAGTATTGTAATTATTGTGATTAATAAATCATATAACAACATTGAATGTTATCTCTCTCAACATTTATGTTTTCATTCTATATGGCGATTACATTCACACGTATTTAAACAAACGGTATTAACTTTAACGGAAAAACAAGAAAAACTGTTAAAACAAGATTTTCTATTTCATACATACTTTTATATATAGAAGATATATAAAAGTCAATCCCCCTTAATACTCTTATTAAAAATAAAATAATCCATTAAATTACACTACTCACCCGCCAGTATACAAATCATTGATAAAATTAAAAAAAGGTAAAAGTTGCATAAAACCACTTAAATATTAGACATTTTAAGTGGCTCGTATAGTAGCTATTTAAATATATAATAATCACTTAAAATATGTACATAGCAAATATTTTTAAGATAAGAAATAGCAGCTAGCTCTCTTCTCTCGCCATGCAAATTTATATAATTCTCGCTTCTTTATGTATTTTTTCTGTTTCGTGCAAAAGATAATGCAAGCACCGGCAAATATGCATATATGATTGAGGAATTATATTTTGACTAAATATTTTATATATAAAAAGTACAAGTCTTAAATATATAAGTTAAAAAGTGAATTTTACCTTTAAAAAGTATATTAAAAAACCATTATTTTGCAATGAGACTAACTTTTTTATAAACGATTTATGCGAAATTTATCTATTTGAAATTAGTATCTAATATTCCTCATATAAAAAAAAAATTACATATTCGGAATAAGTCATTTAGTACCTCAGCCATGGCCACAAGTCCTGGGTCCAAGGCCTGAACTCGATCCTTACATTTCAATTAACGTTGGATCTAAGACTTGGTCCAGCAGGCCCATTAACCAGATATCCTTGTACATTCCAAGCCCAGCCACTCAAACACCTGTTATACCATTGTTCTCTGCTCAAACACGAGGTTGAATTCAAACTAAAACCGATATTTTGTTCATGTTCATGTTCATGTTTAAGGTTATTACCTTACCAATCACATAATTGAGTATGAAATTGTTGCTCAAAACCTAAAACAGAAATTAGTTCAACTTTGTATTGCTCGTTCAAAGAGAAATTGAGCATGTTCCATCAATTAGTATAAAAGAGAATGAAAAAACTCCCAACAGATCAGGTGATTTCACTAATTTTACACCAATTATTGAGGATTTTCCAAATAAGAGATTTGCCAAACTATATTTTACACCCACCTCAGTAGATCATACTTTTAGATCTCTTCCTCATCTCTCTCTCTCTCTCTAACAATCTGCTAGAAGTTCAATCAATATTTTCTTTTTCTTCGAGTTCAACCTAAGAACAAAGTTCCAGAACTCTACACTGAGATTTTCTAAAAATTAAATAAAGATTTCCACAAATTCTCTATAAAAAGAGTATTCTGAAATTTTCAAAGATAATAAAGAGCTTAAACTATATTCAAGAAACGTGAACACCACCCACTTAGGTTGAAACCCAATGCTTGCAAGCTACATAACATTACTTTGCATCCCAACATTATTCGAGCTTCTATAGCATATTTGAGAGAGAGAGAGAATGGGGGCTTGCAGAGGCAATGGGGGTTGGGTAGGGAGAGAGAGGGGGTGGGGAAATAGATCTAAAAGTGTGATCTACTAAAGGCTGGTGTAAAATATAGTTTGGTAAGTCTCTTACATGGCAAATCCTCCATGGCTGGTGTAAAAAGGGTGAAATCACCCCATCTATTGGGAGCTTTTCTCAAAAGAGAATTTATCTTATATATATAATTATAATAAATTTCATAATAAGAGATGTGTTTACATGTTAACTTATACATAACATAAGTTAAAAATATAGATAGGTTTTTATCAAAATATTTATAGAGGTTGAAAATATAAAATTCGTATGATATAATTTTTGTACTTTTTTCATATTGTGTAAGATATGAACGAGTTCTATTTATTTATCAAAATATTTATGGAGGTTGATAATATAATTTTTGTTTCCTTCTGTTATAAGTAGCCCACAATTTGTTGGGCTGGACTCAACCAGACCATCCTACCCAATCTTAAATGGACGGAGACCCACATTTGCAGCCCGACTCATAATAGAGCACAGCCACCCCTCCCCTACCAACAAAAGGGCATCACTATCAGGGATAGGCATCTGGCAGCACAAACCGTCTGTTAAGCTCTGAGATTTTCCGACGAAGTGAGCAAGAAAATGAGCGGAGCGGGTAAGAAAGTCGCCGATGTGGCACTGAAGGCGTCAAGGGCCATAGACTGGGACGGGATGGCGAAGCTTCTGGTCACCGATGAGGCTCGCAAAGAGTTCGTCACTCTCCGCCGCGCATTTGACGAGGTCAACTCCACCCTTCAGACCAAATTCAGTCAGGTCCAAACACAACCATCAACCTCCATTTATCTCTCTTGTGGGTATCTCTGTAATTTCCGTTAGATCCTTGTCATTTCTAGATTGATTCCTTTTTAATTTTATCGTTAAGTATATGTTCTTTATGATGCATCAGAGATTTCTCTGATTTGTGTTTTTTCGGAAGACTTGGATTCACTGTACTTAGGGTTGATAAATTTGATTCGTTGAGGGTCTGTTCAGTTCCTTTAATTATTTTTGTTGCATCGGGTCAGGTGGTTCGCGTTAGAAAGTAAGAGCGGCATAATCTGTGATTGGTGAAGGTTTGGTGAAATACAGTTCTGGGAAATAGAACGAAAAATGTGGGTTCATTTATTTGTATTCTTTGCGACTTTTGTTGCGTTCTGTTTGATTGGTTAGAAATTTAGTTAAATAAAACGTTGGAAAGTTTATGGAACGCAAATTTTGCCACTTTTGGTGTCAAAGAAAACAAAATGCTGGCTTGACAATGCCTAATGACTGGAAGCTACAATTATATAATAGTAGACTGTAGTGCTATACGTTTAATGCTCCATGTTTCAAAGAAGGAGCATGCTTGAAAAGTATGACATGTAGGAGCTCATAGGAGCGTTTTATGTGTGGCTTTAAATTTATATAGAAAAAAGTGGCTTCATTCAGATTGATCGTTGTCAATGAGAATGGTAATTTATTGGCTTGTATTTTTTATGTAACTAACTATTGATCCTCGGTTCATGCAGGAACCTGAACCCATAGATTGGGAGTACTATAGAAAAGGAATTGGTTCTCGCTTGGTGGATATGTACAAAGAGGCTTACGACAGTATGTTTTCTAACTCAACAGTGAATGCACCCACCATGTATGTCAGTTTTATGGGGCTACTTATTGTTATTAGAGTTGCATCATCCTTAGAGTTCTTATACAATGAAGGTGTACCACATATTGATTTTTGCTTTTAGCTTAACTATTTGCACACGTCACTGCAAAAAAGAAGGAAAGTAAATGAGAATCCTTGTAACTGGAGCTCAAATTGGCTGTAAACAGCTTATGCTTGTTAATCGATAGGCTATGTTAGGGAATATGTATGAGGCCCCTTTTTTTCTTCATTCACAAAGCAAGTCTGTTATGATGCTGATTATCACTGCCAGATTAGCAGAGAAACCTTCTTGAACTCAATTAAAATTCTGATTAGTGGGATTGATTAGTAATGTTGATTACCGCACTTACTGTGTTGAGTAAACTAGGAGCTGCATCAAACTCCAAAGGGACTTATAGGTTTACCGTGAGGCAAGTTTTTTATTGAGAGATTTTCTTTTTGATCAATAAATAAGAATAGTATTGATGGGAGATACAGGCATAGCCTAAGTACACAGAACTTTCTTGAGAGATTTTCTGAATCTGGAGTATGTTTAGCTGTGAACATATAGGCAGCAGGAATTGATTTGTAACTAAATCTTTTTTTTTTTTTTTTTTTAAATCTGGTCTCAAATACCAGATACCAAATGATTTGTCCCACTAGATACTGTCGTATTTCATGTCTATTTGAAATCGCCTTTTAATAAAAGTGGTTAACTTTTCTTGAGTTTTTATTAATCCATATTCCAATTTTCAATTGTTTCAAATTTACTCATGACAAAAACTGTTTCAAATTTTCAGGTATAGAGATCCCCAAGTATGTAGACACAGTAACTCCTCAGTACAAGCCTAAATTTGATGCACTGGTGAGAACTTAAACAAGATCAAATTGCTTCACACCCTCTTCCTCTCTCTACAAATATTGGCATCTGATATGTATGGATGTTGACTTTATATACAGTTGGTGGAATTGAAAGAAGCAGAAGAGAAATCCCTGAAGGAGTCTGAGCGTTTGGAAAAGGAAATTGTTGAAGTACAGGAGATGAAGGTATTAGAAAAAGAAACTGCTCTTAGCATCTTCAGTCTCGCAAAATTTTATGCATTTCTCACTGCTTTCCATTTATGTCAACAGAAAAAGATTAGCACCATGACTGCAAACGAATACTTTGAGAAGCATCCTGAGCTGAAGAAAAAGTTCGATGATGAAATCCGTAATGATTACTGGGGTTATTGATTCTTCCACCAACTTGTTCAGTTCAGCATAATTTCTCAATATTCTCTCATCTCATGTTTGTTGAGTAATAAATATAACCGTCTTTTATACTCTCTAATCTAGTTGCTTGTGGTTTGAGGGTTTGAGCTTTTGGCAAAACCATGTCAAAAATAGGGTTTTCTTTGTACGGTGCAGAGATCTTCGTTTTGATTCGTATAAAAGGTGAATTTGAATATGCAAGATGATTAAAGGATCAAGATTTCTATTCATCTCCATGATTACAAAATGTTTTAGATGTGGTCCGGGAAAATTATCCACATCGTTCCATCTCAACTGAACCATCAGAAATGCCTAAAATCAATTTCGAGGCCAACCTGGTTGGCTATTCCTTCTGGGATTACTTGTGTATGGCCGAGTATGGAGTATTACGGCCATGTAGCATTTAATCAATGGACTAATTACGGCTTTTAATCGAAGTCATATATTCGTATGTAAACTCGTTCTGTTTTGTGGTAAACCTGCTGCTTTCAAGATCAAACACCATGCATCACCAAAAATTTCCAGTTCTTCACGAATGTCAGGAAGGCACATGTAATGGTGATATAACATAAATGGTCATATCATAAAGCTCCAGAAATTATAGATATGTACACTTAAAATCATACACAGAACTGAAATTGAAAAACAAACAGAAAAGGGGGGTTAGGGATATAGATTAACTGCACAACAAATGTACAGAATTGCAGGAACTGTAAGCAAGATACAGAATAGAATAAAATCCTGTTTGCGCCACCAAGAAGCAGGCCAAAAAGTTTGAAACAACTAAAGAAACAAAATCCCAAAAGGGGGGCAGAGATGTCGGCAGATGATAATTTTAAACGAAGATGCTGCCAAGAAGCTTGGAAAAAGCTCAAAACTTCCCTGCAGCTGAAACTTGTTACCACGACGCAAAAATTGAGAAGGCTGTATACTACTGTTCTTGCTTCAAAACTTTACCCAGAACTCGCCACCTTCTTCTGATACAGCTGCTCGCCTGCTAGCTCCTCATTTTTGTCCATAGCCTTACGAGCAAGCTCGTAGCCTGCAAAGTTCATGGCCCCCAGAGGAGCAATCCAGAAGAACCTGGGCACTGCTCCTTTAAATAAGCCCAAGGGTCCCTCATGGCGGAGGATAGAGAAGGCTACCATTGACATTGATATAGATCGACCTTGTGGAGCAGTCATCATTCTAGTCTTCATCACATCAAAGGGTGTAGTGACAACAGCGGCTAGCCCACCAGATAAAGCTCCAACAGCAATTGTTTCCCAGGGTTCCAGATCCCGCCCCAGAAGTTGTTGCACAACCTTAAAAACAGCATACAAAGACCAACGTAATAGTCAATACATTGAATATTCAACACCTCACTCAAGCATGCTAGTCAGCAATTGTCTTTTACAAAAGTGAGATGCAACAAACACTACATGAAAACATCTGCTTAGCGGTTACATGTAGGATAGCAGTTTATATGGGATACGTCCAACAGGATTTGTCACATTCCTAAACTAGCCAATTGACTTTCATATGGTCCCTTAGAAGCATGCCAAATTCAAATCAACAAATAAAACAGAAATCTGGTCACACCAATTATCTTTGACATGATATCATCTCAAAGAATTCTAGAGCTTTTCTGCTTTGTCATCAATTATCGACAGCAAAACCATTTATGAACAGCAGCATTAGAGACTTCTCATCATCTCGGTTGAAATCTGGTGTCCACAGCAAATTAATTTTCATACTTTTAGCTCAAGGTAAAGCCTGGAGGAGTATAAATGGGGATCTATATAAACGCATTTGGGGATATTACTTCTTAAATTTCCATCAGTCATGTTTTCGTATAGCTTCATATATTGTAAAACCCTCCAATCATTCTACAGTACCAATGTAAATAAGAATTGGTCATTTTCTGGTTTCAATGGAATACCTTCAGCCACAGATATAGGAAGAAGTTTACAACGAACACACCCTATAAACAAAAGATAATCCTGGCATCTCTGCACCCGCAGCATTAGTTTGCAGGTGAATATAAAAACCAGCTATGACTAAACCCCACACCTTTTTGGATTCAGCATAAAGCCCCATGCCAGCAACATAGAATGGAACCTCCCGACAAAGAGTGGCACCAGTCCCACGAAAGAAACCTTTAAGACCATCTTGTTGCCAAGTCCCAACAAGAGCCTCTCCCACATTATCAAAAATGCCAGCCTGCAACCGCTGTTTTAGTACCTCGCAGGGGATCCTCACTGCTGTTCCCAAAAATGTGCTACAGAATGATGAAAGAGATTGGACCTACACAACATGGGAACATGGTAACTTTTCTATTTATATTTTTTTGTAAGTACATCAATCACCTCTCACATAAACCAGAATTCCTCCTCTGAAGGAATAGTTGCTATGAAAAGTCTGATAGCATGTGTAATCCAAGTCTTGTTTATGTTCTAAGTGTGTGCATGAAAAAAAGAGCCTGCTTCCAATAGTTGCAAAATAGAAGTTCAAGCACCATGATGACAGCATGGTCACCATTTACAACGTGCATCAACATTTTCAGGACGTGGAAACTAACTGGATGGAATTGTTATGGTAGCACTTTACTTCTTCTACCTTTGTTCAACAAAATATTTACTTTTAGTCCAATCATATTATTATGGTAAGTAGATCTCCTTAACTTTATATAAGCCTATAATATTGACGGCATAAATGACATCCACAATAGTTGAAGACGCGTGTAAAGACGTACTTTGAGTAATCAATAATCCCAAGCAATACAATTGCTTCAAAAGTCAGTTTATTAAGATAAAGATAGTTCTAGAACATATGCTTTATGGGTCAAACCAATCATCTTCTGAAGGAGATTTAACCTAGGACAAGAATGCTCTCATAGATGGGGAACACCACAAATTACGCATTTTCTTTGAGTCAAATACACACACTAAAGACCATTAAGAAGTAGAACAACCTTTTTGAACTGTAAGAAGTAGAACTATGTCAAATCACAGTCCATCTCAAGGTGTTTCAATACCTATGAAACAACAAATTGATGACAATTGTACACTAAAAGAGTTAAGTCAACCTCCAGTAACTCTTAAATGACTAACTTGGAGCTGAATGACGGGACAGAATGGACATCTCATGCTTAAGAAGACCTAACTCTATCAATTATAAAATGGACTAATGTTGCTTGTCCCTTACATTAACAACAAAGTAATTCTCGAAATCTTTTTTCTTTTAAACTGTACTGGTGAGAGAGAGAGAGAGAGAGAGTTCTGTAATAGTCAAAGTTACAAAGATAACCATTACCTGAATGTCTGGGACTGTTGGAGCAACATTTATTAAAACAAGTCTACTTGCTTCACATATTCCAGTTCGCAGACCATGACTGCAATGTCAAGTGAACACATCAGCCAAAAGAACAAGAATATTACGGACAAAAGGGAGAAGAAAAAGTCAAGATAACCTTGAAAATTGTCCAAGGATTGCAGGGATTGAACCCCTATATACCCCCCGAGCTCCAATCTGTGGAAGCTTTGAAATGATTTCAGGAAACGTCAGCGTTGATGCTTGTACACGAGTCTGAAAACCCCAAAGTCCAATTATTTTAATAAAGGAACCTATACCAACAACATATCAGTTCTAGAAAACTAATAAATGCAAGTACACGGGAATAGTCCTTAAAATTAAATATACAGTACATGACTGAAGTTTGGCTAGAAGTGCCAACTTCCAAGGCATGACCACAAATCATTAAGCAAAAGAATTTGCCTTTATTGTATCGACAGGATGCATTAAAGCACAAGAAAGTGCGCAAGAAAGGCCTCCTGCCAATGCAGATCTTAAAACACTTCCAGCTGGAATTTCTACAGGGGGTGCGACAGCAACAACAGTTGCAGCTTCAAACCAGATACTCCTGTACGTATTACAACCAGTTAGAACCTAGTAATTTCTGAAATATTTCTGGCATAGTACTCCCTTACTTACTAAGAAAAATCTGAAATGGTAGTCCTATCAGGAATAAAATAGCTATACTGTATATCCTATGGATGATTAATTGTTTCCACCTCATCTCTAACTTTATTCCATAGTTTCAGTCTCCATAGACTATGTATTGAACAGCAAGAAATGATAAAACTGTAACAGTTTCAAGACAACAAACATATAAAAGAGCAAATATAACAAAGTTTTATGTGTAAATGAACAAAACATCAGTCATTCAACTATTATGAGTCAGACTATAGATTTGATAAGCAATTCATACTTCTGATTGAACCAAGGGCAAATCGACAGAAAAATTTATATGAATGCATGCTGAAAACTATATCAGGTGCTGAAAACTCTCTTGAGATAATCAAATTGACCTTACCGAGGATCGTCTTGAAGCCGATCAGAAGGAAGAAGAAGCATAAAGTTTCGGAAATGTCCATAAGAAATAGGTCCTTCTGTGTCTGCTTTCAGAAATCGCATCATAGCAACAGCATTGTCTTCATTTGCCGGAAGCCCTGCATTTTTCAGCGATGCCAAAATTTCACTCTTTTGCAGTGTCCCAGAATTGCTCAGACAGAGAGAAGTGTATGCACGAAGAATGGTTGGTTCCTTCTGTTCCATCAAGGACAAAAACTGTTTCCAACCAACTGACTTTGAAAATAAGTGACTTCTAGTGCGGCGCATAAACTCATGAGCATATCTTCGTGGCAATTTTCTGCTTCGAAATGCTGCTTCAAGGTCTTCCAAAGTTACTTGGCCATTGCCATCCCTATCCAACTCCTCAAAAAACCTCCTTCCTGAACCATTGTGCAGCTTAAGATAGGTGTATACTTTTAAAAACATAAGATAAGATTATTATTAATGGTTATAGAGGATAAGACAGCAGGACATATACATAAAATCAACTATCATCGAAAGGAAATAAGGTTATTAGGAAATCCCGAAAGTCAGAACTAGAGATGGTAAATCATGTTGGGCTATGAAAGGAAATAGGAATAAAAGTGCCTCTTATCAAATACAGTAATTCATAACTAATATAATGCCTGCTTTGGTGATCATCAAATCCATGTATTACCAAAATTCATTAGGAGCTTGGAAAAATACGTTTAACACAGAATCCTTTTTGAGTACGGTCAACTTCCACGTCACCACTTTTGGCCACCTAAATGATTTCCCTGTATCTATTCCTTTCTGGGCCTTTTTCAAAACATGATATGAACCTAAAACATACAGGATATGAAGCTTAACAATTTAAAACGAGAGAGTATACATAGCAATTCAATTAAAAAATACCTTTACAAAACCCCAATCTAGTTAAGCATTGTAAAGAAGACACCCCAATTGTACTGCATCCAATAAGCAGCTCACAACTCTCAGCCCCGCTTCTGTTCCTGACGCATGTTACGTTCAAGAACTATTGGAAACAACCCCTGTGAATAGACCAAATTTGTATAAAGTCTTTACTTTTTTTTCCCAAGCATCCAATTTTTCACTTGAGGTTTATCTGATTTTAGGACTAGATGCAACCAGGGAACATTTTTGAAAATTAAACGCAATGCGTACTTATTCCCCCAGATAAAGTAACCAAACTCTGCACAGCCTAAGTGAAAGGATTCATATCCAAAGCAAACACTGGTATCATTTTTCTATATAGTTTTTTTTTTTTTTTTTTTTTTTGATGTAGGGGAACCTCTCCAAAGTGTTAGTTATTTTCTAAGATATTAACAGCACTTAGACATCAAGCATCTTACTATTTAAAACCAGCTAGTTCTGCTATCAAAGGAAATGAATCTCCGCCAGCTAACCAATGCAAGAACAAAAGTCTCTTTGCAGTCACCCCTGGGTGAAAATAACATCAATCCTCTTGGAAGTCCTCAAGATGCAAAACCAGATATCATAGTTCTTTTTCTTTTTGATAGGTAAAAGAGATTTTATTGATCCACGTAAATAGGCAAAGTCCGAATACGTAGGGAGTATACAAAAAGAGCCTAGTTACAAACTAAGTGCTACAGATAGTAGCATAAAAGTCATTAAGACTCGTTCCATTCAATACAATAGAAGATGCCCAAAGTAATAAAGTAAGAAAGAAAAATGCCCTGAAACCATCCGGAGAGCGTTCCTTATTCTCAAAACAGCGTCCATTTCAAAAACATTAAACGTAAAGGTACCATCTTCCAAACAGCAGCTATCTGGCGATTGCCCCTTATCCCTTGCCAACAAGACAATAAAACGATCACCCTCCTAGGCATAGCCCATGCAATACCAAGCCTTGAGAGGATTTCATCCCACAATACCTTAACTACTTCACAAGAAAGAAGAAGGTGGTCCACAGATTCACTGTTGTGTCTGCACATGAAGCACCAATCCATTAAGTAGAGTCCACGCTTTCTTAACTTGTCTATAGTCAATATTTTGCCATGGGAAGCCACCCATCCGAAGAAAGCTACCTTGAGGGAAACATTGCTCCTCCAAATGCTCTTCCACGGGAAGACATTGAAGGAGTGGGTCGTCAAGGCCTTGTAGTAAGAACGTACTGAGAATTTCTTGTTCCTTGTGCATGTCCATAGTAAGCTGTCCTCCCCTCCAGCCCTTAACTTCATTGCATATAACACGTTGTAGAAGTCAATGATGACTCCCACCTCCCAATCCTAAGCAGCTCTAGGGAATCTCACAGACCAGTGTATGGAATCAGCAATACTGCACATATTATCAGCTACCGAGAAACTCTGATCATATGCGATCCTGAAAAGAGAGGGGTAAGCATTTTTCAGAGCGACATCCCCACACCAAATATCATGCCAAAACCTGATGCGTGTGCCCCTTCCCACCATAAACTTGCAGTTACCAAGAAGGTTATCCCATCCATTCCGGATAAGTTTCCAAACTCCCACACCATAAGCCCCTCTTACTTCTTTAGTGCACCAACCTCTCCAGACACTCTCATATTTGACATCTAAGATATGCCTCCAAAGATCGTCGCCCTCAAGATGGTACCGCCATAACTATTTTCCAAGAAGTGCCTTGTTGAAGGTTCGCAATTTTCTTAAGCCCAACCCACCACAAAACAACGAGGTGCATACTTTATCCCATTTGATCAAGTGGAATTTCTTTGCATCCTCTAACCCACCCCGTAAGAAATCACGAAAAATCTTCTCCAATCTGTTCACTACCCTTGCAAGCACAAGGAATAAAGAAAGGAAGTATGTTGGAAGATTAGATAATGTACTCTTAATAAGTGTGATTCCCCCCCCCCCCCCTTCCCCCTAGACAAGTAAATTCTCTTCCACCCTGCCAGTTTGCTTTCAATTTTCTCAACCATCCCTTCCCACATTATCTTAAATTTATGAGGGGCCCCTAAGGGTTGTCCAAGATGTTTCATAGGCAAGGATGAGACCTTGCAGACCAAGATGACAGCCACCTCTCTTAAGTTAGCGACCAAGCCAACGAGAACTACTTCCGACTTTGCTAAATTCACCTTAAGTGGAGGTGAAGTGGAGGTCTAATAATCATAAGAAAATTAACTGTAAAGGTGTACTATAAACTCTTATCATCACAAGACCATCCTCTATTTCCTTGGAAGAACATTTGGAGGTCTCGTGTGCATTCTAAAGTAGCTTTTTTTGTATGGAACGCCGCTCGACCACGGATAACCTGAGGAAGAGGGGGTGTGTAGTGATGGATTGGTGTTATATGTATAAAAAGAATGGAGAATCTGTGGATCACCTCCTACTACACTGTGAGGTTACAAGGGAGCTGTGGGATGAGATTTTTCAAAGGGTGGATGTTGCGTGGGTTATGCCCTTGAGGTTGGTGGATTTGTTGGGTTGTTGGAGGAAGATGCAAGGATGTCATCAAGTGGCAGCAGTGTGGAAGATGATCCCTTTGTGTATCATGTGGTGTATTTGGTTGGAAAGAAATACGCGGTGCTTTGAAGACAAGAAACACTTTATGGCAGAGTTGAAGAACTTTTTCCTACACACTTTACTGTTTTGGTTTTCCGTTATTGTACTAAACGGGGACAATGTTCATGATTTCCTGTCTTTAATTCATCGCTCATAGAACGTACCTAGGTGTCTTATGTATACTTCCTGTGTACATGGGCTATGCCTATTTTCTGATCAATAATATTTTTCTCTTACTTATCAAAATAAAAAATCACCTTAAGGCCAGATACAGCTTCAAAGCAAAGTAGAAGTGCTTGGAGGGGGCGAATCTAGTACAGTTCTGAGTCACAGAAAATCAAAGTATCATCTGCAAAGAGCAAATGGGAGACTGTCAAGCTTCCAAGCGGAGAACCGCCCATCGAGAAACCCGAGATGAAACCCCTATCCACCGCCCATTCTAGCATTCTGCTTAGCACATCCATTACAAGAATAAATAAGAGTGGGGAGAGAGGATCCTCTTGTCTCAAACCTCGAGAACTGTTGAAAAAGCTTTCCGAAGTGCCACTGACCAAGACAGAGCAGTTGAGATACAATGCTTTATCAATTAACATCATCTTTCCCCAAAGCCATACCTACCAAAGATAGACAACAAGAAATCTCAGTTCATGTGATCAAAAGCCTTTTCCATATCCAATTTACACAAGATATCTGGAATGCCGAATCTGACTCTGCTCTCCAAGCATTCATTGGTGATGAGGACCAAGTCTAGAATTTGTCTTCCTCTCACAAAAGCATTTGGGACTTCAAGATGATCTTCCCCATGACTCCACTCAACCGCTTCGCTAAAACTTTGGAGATGATCTTGTAAACCTCACATACATGCTTATGGGACGGAAATCATTCACTTCCACCGACCTCGCCCTCTTGGGAATAGGGGCAATGAAAGAAACATTAAGACTCTTCTCAAATTTCATAAAGGATTGAAATTCAATAAAAACCTTCTTGAGATCCTCCTTAATAATATCCCAGCAGGCGTGAAAGAACGCCATAGGAAAGCCACCTAGTCCTGGGGCTTTATCTTTGTTTATACCTTATAGCACACCAAGCACCTCATCTTCGTCAAAAGGCCTCTCCAACCAAGCCGCACTTGTGTGGTCAATGGAATCAAAGGCTAGTCCGTCTACCTTGGGTCTCCAAGGGTACTATTCTATCAAAAGCTTATGATAAAACTGGACAATATGATCCTTAATCGCATCTCTACCCACTAAGACCCTGCCCTCCTCATGAAGAACCTCTATGGCATTGTTTCAATGATGAGAGTTGGCAACACTATGAAAAAACTTTGTACTCCTATCCCCTTCCTTCAACCAAAGGGCCCATGATTTCTGCCTCCACGAAATCTCTTCCATAAGAGTAATTTTCTCCAGTTCAACATCAGCAGTCAATCTTCTTGCCCTATCATCAATCAACAATGCCCCTACCGCCTCTTTCACATCAAGTTGCTACAGCTCAAAAAAAAATTTGTTTCGCTGATTGTTGATGTTCCCAAAGACTTCCAAATTCCATTTCCTTTGATCATGCTTCAAAAATTTAGTTTCCCAGCAAGAACAAAACTAGGAGTGCCAGTGAGCTGATAAGAGGCCCACCATGCACTAACTTTCTCAAGAAACCCATCTACTTTCAGCCACATGTTTTTGAACTTAAAGTATCTCCGTCCCTCATGAAGACCTCCACAATCTAACAAAATGGAAAAATGATCCGAATAAAGCGGAGGAAGCCGCTTTTGGCATAAAGTGGGAAAGTGGGCCTCCCAAGAAGAAGATACAACAAACTTATCCAACCTCGACCAAGCCCTTCTGTTTGACCAAGTAAAGTCTCCCCCCACCAAAGGGAGATCCACCAAGTCTAAGTCAAACAAGAGTGAGGAGAAATCAGCAATGGCTGAACTCGTGCTAGAAGCCCCGGACCGCTCACTCGGAAACCGAATGATGTTAAAATCACCCCCGATATACCACGAGATATCCCACCAACTACAAAGGCCAGCTAACTCATCCCAGATAAGTTTTCTACTACTGTCATCATTGGGCCCATAAACACCTGCAAAGCCCCAACAAAAACCATCGTCCACATTTGAGAAAGAACAAGCTACTGAAAATTCCCCAACGCATTCCTCCACAAAATTAACTACTCTCTTATCCCACATCACCAGAATACCCCCTGAGGCACCCTCAGAAGTGAGGGTGGTCCATCCTGCATGAGAGCAATTCTAAAAGCTTCTGATAATGTGCCTATCAATAAACTTTAATTTCATTTCCTAAAAACAAATAACATCAGCCTTCCATTCCCGCAATAAGTTCTTTACTGAGAGGCGCTTGTTCGGGTCATTCAAGCCACGAACATTCCATGTGAGAATTTTGGGCTTCATGGATCACCCTATCCTTGTGTCTCCCCCTACTCGCACTACCCTCCCGTGCATCATAGTTTATGAAACAGGTCAATCTCTTAAGTTCCTTGTCCTTCTTACCTCTAGATCTAGCAAGAGAAGGCTGAACAGCTTGAATTGCTATGAATAAAGCTTGCATCTGGTCCTCAAAACCCTCACAGGATATACCTAAGCAATGGCGCATATCGTTAACCTTTTAGAGGACCCACTCCGAATGCAAATCAGCCCATGAACCTGCTAGTGGCAACGAGCAGAGAGGGCTAGGCACATCCTCGGATTCCCTCAGGTCAGTTGACAAAGTGTCAGCCCCTAACTCCTTGCAAACAATATGTAAATCTGACCCGTAAGGTGACCCTGCCTCTAATGACCCCCCATCCAAAGAAGAATCATCTACCTCCTCCACCTCAGTGCAAAGGACCCTGGATAAGGTCTCAGAGAGGCCTAAAAAAAGATGAGGAGCTTCAGAAGCTGCCCCCGCGATTAGGTCAGGTGCAGACGGCACCCCTCTGCCATTGGGCCTACAAGCCGTGGTCGTTTTCAGCTCCAGTAAACAAGCACCATGGTCGGCAGAGACCATCGGTCCCTTCTGTGACGGCGGTGAACTGACGGTGGCTTGGGAGCAACTGGCTAAGTCCTTCGCAGCCAAAGAGGCTTCCCCGGGTCGTAACAAAAGCGTCAGGTTCTCCAAACCCATCTCGGACTGTTCGCAAATATCATAATCCTACCACTCAAAGCCATAGAACGTGCTGCTAAGAAACTACTGCCAAACATTTATTTGTCTGTCACTACTCAAAAGTGCTATTTAGGAAATTCACCAAACAAAAAATAAAAATAAAAAATATTTCCTGAAAATGGCATAAAGGAACTTTCCGAGTCATGAAGTACATGTTTAACTACCAAAAAAACAACAATATCCATTATCATCACAGGGTCTTCTCTATTATTGTCATCTTTGATTTCGTGCTATAATAATAAAGGAAAAACTTCTATTGTCCATGATCTTCTAGTTTTTATTGTAAACTCTAATTAGGTTATTCTCATGTATACTCCCCCTATGTACTTTGGCTTTGCCTACTTCTATGAATAAAACTTCTTGATTACCTATAAAAAAAATTGAAGGAAAAACAAGTAGCTTTGGTTCAACTTTTAATGCTTGCACTAATATTAATTTCTCCCATACAAATTATTTGATTATTTCCAGCGCAATATCTTATTATTTCTATTGAACTGCATCGATCACGTTCTTTAATTTAACATAGTTCTCTGCTGACTTACTTACTGCCTGACTTGCATTGGCAGAGTAATAACTTTATAAAAATCAATACGCTTGATTAAAAATGTCAATCAATTTCTAAACAAAAAAATATATATCCCTTCTTAATAGGAAGGAATGATGCTTTAATAATTGCCACGAAAAAACCATACCAATTTTGGTTTATTTGCTTTCTTGCATTACGCAAAGCATTTTATCCTCCAAAAACTTAGATAAATGGGGTGTATCTTCAAATCGTATTAAGAAAAATGAACCAATGCTGAAAAGAGTCTATAACCAACATGCCCACCAAACACTGAAAAGAAAAACAAACTGCACCCTCAAATAGTATTAAGAAAGTAATATGGCTGATTCTTCTTCCACCCACAGTAATGGATAATTTGTATACCCTATTTATATTTCCATTAGTAACTTTTGAGAAGTTTTTGTAAATTATTCTTGATACCATGTGGTTTTGTATAAAGCACCTCCTATATTTCACTGACCGTTGTCCACACAAAACGCCAGTCAACATTACCAACAATTTAGCAATGCACACACCTATATATAAATTAAACAAGGCCAGGGATCTATTTTGGGAACAAGAACCTAAGGGAGTAGCGAAAATCTATTTTCACCACCATAAATGTAATAAAAAAATCTACCCATGTTGAATAGAATGACAATTAAATCAGATCAGGTCAGCTGATCCACAGATTGACTTTGATGGCTTGCTATAATTTTAGATGTGTAAATTTTATGATCATGTGATGTTTCTAACATTGTTTCGATAGAAAGAACTTTTAGATCCCATTTCCAGCTATAACCAGACTAGTCTAAAATTGACAATGCATTGATATGATGTCACTGATTACACTGCCATGGTATGCTAGACAAAATTACAATGTAGGTATATTAACCTCAAAATTGCAATATTCATCAATACATATCTAACAACATGATGTCGTGATCAATGACCCACTGCAGATAAATAAGGGATGTGAGAAATAAAACATTCAAGGAACTTAATACTCTATGCAACAGGATCTTAATTTCAATCAACCCAAACGCAAATGTTCTTGCTATTAAAATAACAATTATTCATCGTTCCTAAAAGAACCAAAATTGCTGCCCTTTTTATTTTTTCAGGATGCCACCTTCCACGAGAATGGCTAGACACATCAGTATCGGTCAGCATTTTATATGTAAGCTCTTCAACAATATAGCATTATGTTTTTACAACTACAAGGACAAGATGACCCATCTACCAGGATGAAAAGACTTATGTCATGAATTTATATCCCCCAAAAACAAATGTGTAACCAAATTTGAAGAAACTTCCATTTTTTGTTATTAGGATAGTCCAAATACCATACCTTCTGCTTCTGTGTATCTGAAGAAATCCTGGACAGAGAAAAGTTTCTTCTTATCGGGATAATCTTTAGTAGTACGCCCCAACTGAGGTACAAGCTCAATTAGTTCTGTCAACGAAACAGTGGACAATGTGGATCTCAAGCGCTCGACATTTGATAGAGGAATACTAAGTATACCACTGGCCATCTTCTGCGGGATGGTGCCTCCGGTTTCTTCACCGTTCCCTGCCGCAACACTATCACCACCCTCTTCATTTACCGAAGAAGTCACCTCGACTACACTCGACGGCACACCTCCCACTCTAGCAAACCTCAAGTTTCCTAAAAAGCCATTTACATCTGCTTTTCGGCCTTCCAAGATACTAGTAAGTGCCCTGAAATGATCAGAATTGGAGGAAGAGGAAGGCAGAGAAGTATCACAACTCTTATGATCATATTCTTGCGCACCCTGATGAAACTTCGGAAGGCTCTGGGTTAACTGATCGAAAATAAAACCAATGAAGCACTCAGGCGATACATGTTTTTCTTGATTCTGAAATGTTCCAAAGCGTGGTCCCTTAGAGTGCCTTTGTTTCAGTTCACATGAAACCTTTGGTTTTATACACGTACACAAGTTTTCATCATCCCCGGATTTTTGAAACCGCTTCTTAGCAGTTTTGAACGGGCTGGGAAACGACTGTACGAAACTATTCAGCAACAAAGACCAGGTGACTGCAGACTGCAAGCAATTCATACAAGAACCAGCATGCTCCTTACCCAAATCCCTCCCTTTCAAACCTCTATCGGGAACCTCGACCAGATGCCCGTTTCCCAAATTTGGCGAAAATATTCCCAAGAAGGCCTTAATCGGAACCTTAATCGACAGGTCCTTCTTTTTCTCATCACCATGTCCATTCTTCTTTTTCACACCAGAGATCTGAACCTTGCAATTCCTATCATCAACACTTACTTGGTTAACCAACTCAACACAGTTTCCCTTGTTCTTAAGGCCTCCACCCCAGCACTGTTCTAGATCTTTCGCCGCTTTCCGGATACCCAATTCAAGGGGTGAAAGCGCTTCTTTCACAACTTGAACCGAATTGAAAAGGGATTCCATTGGGTCATTGGGGGACACCATTACTGATCAACGCTAACACTTTTCCGCTCTGATGTAATATTATATATCAAATAACGCAAACAATGGTTACGAATTCAAAAGAAAAACATCCCCACAAAGAAATCGCCAATTTCTTGCTTAAAATTTAGCATGGATTATCAATAAAATAAACATTAATTTTCAATGACAAAGAGTAAACACGGTTAATGAACTGAACCAGAACATTTTTAAGAGCTAGAGAGCGGGTGAGATCCAATGAAAATGAATCTTGGACCGCGAAACCCTAGCCTTGTAGACTGGGAATTGAAAGAAAACCGTACATCGTCGGGCTGAAGAGCAAAAAGCATTCAATTATGTGTGCCAAAAGAGCTTGAAAGTGAGAGAGAAAGAGGGAGAGAGTTCTTTCATAGAGTGCGGGAAGGTTAGCTTAGTTTGGAATCTGAGTTAGGAAAGAAAAGACAAGAAGAAGGAGAGGATTATATAGATTAGGATTTAGATGAAGATTTTGGAGAGTGTTAAATTGGACTCTGTGAGTGGGCGCGCGCGCGTGGCTGTTTCGGTTTCAGGCCGAGAGATTACGGGTGGCAGACAACTGGCTGAGGAAGAAGAAGATGCGGCGCCTTGCACAACGGAAAGGCCTTTCATATTTTTTTTCTCTGAAAATTTTAATTTTTTCAAACAGACATTAATAAGAAGAAGAAATGAAATTATTTTCTTTGGATAAAAGCTGACGCGAGGCCTAATGGACTCGGACTGTCGGATCTCTCGACTCTCCTACATGGATACTTGCAAATTCCTTTCCTTTTTTTTTTCATAAAAAATAAATAAATAAATGGAAAAAGATGGCAGTGTTTATCCAAAAACGATATTAATGTGGTGTGGGTGCTATTCACGATGCTCAACAGTTCATTTTCTTTTGCGTTTTAGTCAACGGAATGAGGTAAGGAAACAACCAAAAGGGCTCAAAATAAGAAAACAACCAAAAGGGCTCAAAAATAAACGTCCCGTCCGTTTACAAAAGGGCATTAGCAATGTCACAGAACTGAAAAGCAAGGAATCTCATGCCATTAGGAAGAAGTCCAATGGTTTATGGACGGATTTGAAATGAATATGTAAATAATGATCTTGTTTTAAATTTTATTATCTTTAATTATACGATATTACACATTTTTCGTTATACGGAAAGTCGTATTATCTTTAATAATAATTGGATCCGATCGATTAGCTTTCGTTCTCCTCGAGGTGCTGTTATGGACTGACGTGTTGCATTCATGCATGCGGCCTGTGATGCTTACACGAGAAAAAACGAGCCCATTGCTTTCAGTCCCAGTGCTTTCTATTTTTAATTATTTTAAAACGAATAAGTTATTCTCTTTCAGGTGACAGCACATATAAATACTCTTTTTTAGCCTATTTTAATATTTATTATATTCGATACAGGCATTTTGTCGGATGCAAGTCATTGCCTGAGATGCTTTTGTGATTGGGAAAAAAAGATGCTTCATTCCATAATAATAAAAGAAAAAGGTATGGCTATGGACTATTTGCTTGTTACTATAATAGAAATGAACAAAATAAAACGTTCAAACTCCATTATCTTACACCAGAATCCAGATTCTCACAAAAGAATCCAGATTCCTCCCCATTTCCAAAAAAAAGTAAAAGAAAAGGAACATTATAAATTAATCTCTTAATTATCTTACAAGCATATATGGCTGACAATCGAAGAGGGTACAAAGATTAGGGAGAATTACAGCTCTTCAGTAAAAGGCAGAAGAATGACGACAAGCAATGTCTGGGAATTCCGTTCCTGGACCTCAAAATAGGCACAAAGGTTCATGGGGCAAGCATGACCTTTAAAAGTTAAAGATTATGAATGAAAGGAAAGGACGATTTTCGTTCGTCGGTATTGCAAAATCAAAGAATCTTTCAGTAGGATTAGAACGCAGAACCACTACTCTTTGTCTTTCCAAGCATCACATCTTTAGCTTCATTAATTTTGGAAGCTAGGTAATGGCTACCGCCTGCATCAGGATGGTTTGCGACCATGACTCTTCTATGTGCTTCTTTGACCTTGTCCGGGGTTGCATTCTCCCTGTTAAACCATATGAAAGAATAATGGTTTTCATCCGATACAAAAGGTAGAAAAATAAATTCGTATCAGGATGGGTAAATAAAACTAGGTTGTCAAAAAAACAGGAAGTGGCAATAAAAAAGGAGGTGCCGAAGGGGAAACAAACCGATATATAGCATGAGATCAGCAGCATTAGTTACTAAGATTGCTTGACTGAGTCACAACAGTAACTTTTTGTAACAATAAAAAATGGTAAGCCCGTTCTTGTTTCTTGAACAATCCCTAACATAAACTGGAACTACAGAACTGAATCCCATAACATGTCAGTTCCAGCATGTTTATGACCCATAGCCCAGATAAAAACCACTAATATTATCAGATCCTTAAACTGCCAAATCTTGTTCTTAGCACTCCAAGTCTTTTGAGGGTAAATCTTAGGACTTTTTCTAACTACAACATTATTAGAGCTTTACCAACTGTATATACCACAGGCAATCAAAAAATGACATCCTAGCCTTGTTAAGTGTACAAAATTATGAATTTCATACTTCGCAGTTCTTCTTTACCCGTTTACTACAACTAGAGTTTTCACTTTTGATGTATTCACTTAATCCAAGTAATTACTTTATCCATGTTAAGTAATAGTTTATAAACTCGTCTCAACTAACAAAATTCTTGGAGAGGAACGGTTGTGGATTTTTTGGTCAGCTGGCAAGGCATCCTAGGTAACACTCAAATTGCAGCTATGTGGAAGACGATACCGATCTGTCTATGGTGATGCATATGGATGGAGAGGAATGGCGAAGTTTTGAGAATCGTTAGTGGACAATGGACGAGATTAGAACTTTATTTCTTCATACTTTATTCCATTGGTCAATTGTAATAGACTTTAATGGCATGAACGTACATGATTTCCTTGTATCTTTAGACACTCATGCATAGGTGTGGCTCTTTTATATGTCCCGTATACTTGGCTTCGCCTGTTTTAATAAAATTCTTATTTACTGATAAAAAAAAAACTAACAAAATTCTTGAATCTGCTCTTTAGTGCACTCAACATGATCCATGCAACCATTTTTCTTTCCTCTAAGTCTCAAGTATATATGTTGCCAATCTTTGAAGCTAGCTTACACACAATTACAAAGGAAGGGGGCGGGGGAGTGAGCAGAGAAATATAACCTTTAATAGAAACAAATTGACATCAGAATAATTCTTTTTGCAAAACCAATGATAAGTAAAACAAAAATAAAAAGAAAAGACTTCACGGTTGAAATACCTCTGAAATACGCTCCACCTTGACTTAAAAAAGACAATATTTCTTCACAGACTACAAAAAGCATAAAACATGGCTTAAAAAAACTCTTGAGGGATTGTTGTTTGGACAAATCCTGCCATTCATGCTAGTTTTAAAATATGACATCAATACTTTCTCTTCATTTTTCTGCTGATAGATCAGCTTAGCCCTAAATATTAAACCGGCAATAAACACTAGCCATAAATGATCTAGAACATGGCAGTTGTAGTTACATGGCTCTGAGTATAGATGGGCAATAAGGTTGTCCTTACATATCCAGTTGCAAGAAAGAAGATATGATTACCTAATACCAAGAATAAGAGCTGCTTCCCTTTTCGTCATTGTTGGCTGGAAACCACCTTCATAGAATTTGCGCATTCTGGGTTTTGGTGGGCGTGCCTTAAATGTTTGCCAAGCCTGGATTCCATATCTACCGGCAAGAGCAGCAGCAGCTACTGCAAGCCCAGCTAGAAACGGTGTAGCCTGATAAACATCGAGTAATAAATTAGTTCTAAACTCGAGCAATACAAAGACTTAAGTTGCAACTGATAGAAAAGGTTTTACGCAGCTCAAATACAATTAAACAAGTTCAGGTGCAACTCCTTCCAACATGGAAGCGCCCCAGTTCATCCAAATGCCATGCTCCACAGATCATGACAAAGGAGTGTTTCTCCCATTTCACTGAAAGAAATAATACACCGTATGAATGGAAAAAAGACAGGCTTTTTAGGAGCCCCATCATGTCCCAATATGTGAAACGCAAAGAATGGTGTATTAACAAATAAGGGAAGCTCTGACCAGAGTAATTACCGGGATCTTCAAACTATATTTGCACTAGCCAAAGACCCCGGAACCAACATATGAAACCTACAAAATATCCCTTCAAACGATTACCAAATGTTTCCCATGCCTTACTACTCAAAGCATTCATTATTTTTCTGTGATTTTTATTTATCGAGTAGTGAACCAAATGGATAATACTCTTAGCTTACGAATGTATGAATCTTATTAAAGAACTAGCTTTGCACATGCGAATCTTTATCAAACAACACTACCAGTGTCATTTTTTTTTTCCCTCAAATATACCCAAATCAAGATAATAAGCCAAAGCACAATTCTCCTCGGCATGTCAACGGCACATAGAAAACAATTCTACAGTTCAATTTAACATCCCAATACCGTTTATTACTAGTTCGATAAAATTCCTCAAACAGCACCATTTCGGGGTAAAAATTTTCTGATTGGAATCAAACATGTAGATTCCCAGTCAAGGGAGTGTTTGATTGCCAGAACCAGAGTGAAAATCCGTTTCCCTTGCGTACCCGTAATATATCAAACTGACACAGAAAAGCTAAACAAACCCACGCGCACACACAACAACAAACAAAGCTCGAATTTAGAACAAATTGTGAAAATATTGAAACGATAAATGAGAGTCCGTCGCTTACCATTTCGGTGTGATATCGGAATATGAAGCAGAGTTCCGGCGTCTCATTCAGGATTTCTTGAGTCTTTTTTTTTTTTTTTTGGGTGCTATGGAAGGGAACGATGTGCTTTGTTAATTTTTTTCTTTTTTTTATTTTTGTCTAAGCTATGTATGCGCTACTTTTATTTCTTTTTTGTTAGGTGAAATAATTTCCGTCTGGCTCCGTCCGAATCTCCGATGACCGATAGTAGTAGTACAGTACCACTGCCGTATAAAAAACTTACAACTTCTTATATTTAATAAATAAATTTTTTCATCTATTTTTTCATCATAATATAAAATTAGATAATAAATTCATAATTAAATTATAATAAAAAATATCTAATTTATAAAATTATAAATAGTCTCCTACTCATATTTAATATAAAGCCTATGTTATTTATGGATAATATTTTGAATAAAGATATTTAAGAGATATATTAAATAAAAATATATATTGCCTTTCTTCCTTTAAATATGTAAAATATTTAAGACGAACAATTAGGAAAATTAAAAAAAAAATCGTCCAATTTATGCTTTATTCCATCGTTTTAGTAGGGATGCTGGAAACCATAAAGCATGACACGAACATGGTGAACCAGTTATGTATTCACAATCTCAAGAAACGTAAAGTCTAAATGAAACAGAAGCGAGACAATGAAAGAAAATTAATTGTCAGAGGACAACGACAACAGATACGAGAATTTGTTACCATAGACTATAATCATTCCCAAACCAATCCCATAATGATACAAGACATCTAACAAGAGTAAATTTTCAGCAGAAGAAAAAGATATTGAGTGAGAAGAAGAAGAGTATCGCTCTTTTATTCATTCTTCTTCCTTCAGCACCAATAACAGAAAGCAGCCGCTGGAGAATGAGATGACGAGAGAGTAAAAGTAAAGATCAAAAGTTGCAACTCGCGTTTTATTCAATCTTCTTCATTTGCACTCGGCCTAAACTCACAATTTTGTTGTCTCCCGTACTACCTGCTCCCATCATTGTTAACGTTATCTGCTGAAGCCGCTCCAATGTCCTTACCGGGAGTAGAATGCACCTTACCAGGAGGACTAGAATGCCTTCTTGGTCCACCCGGGGAAGCTGAGAATGAGAGACGCTTCTTTACAGAACCTGCTGATCCCTTCTCTGGTGTCCCATTTTTCTCTGATCCTAATGGACTTGGCAGCCGGGACCTGGCCTTCGCCGATTGTGTTGGTGCCATGTAACTTGGAACTGCAGGTGAGCTTGTAAGGCTCTCGTCATCCCTCATTGATGAACCTCCAATGCTGTGCCTCCGGCAGTGATCCGATTGGACACTAAGCAGACTTCTCATATCATCATCCCCACTCCAGCCACTACCCTTAGGGCTTTGTAGCTTTCTCCTCCCAGTTACTGATGACAAAGAAGGTGCCATAGAAGGGGGAGTTGAAGTGGATTGTCGACTGTGTGGTCGGCTTGAATTTTGGCCAGTAGGGGAAGGCCTATTATCTTGGCTAAGATCACGACGAGAATAAGCTTTGGTGATTTCTCCAACAGAAATGGCACGGCTTGCAGCGCTTTTTACAGATGCATGGTCAGTGTGATCCATTGTACTTTGGCTCTCCCATGGACGGGCCGCCATCCAACGCTCTAACCAATCCCAACCCCAATGAGGATTGTTCGGATCCATAAATGTTGAGTTTGCAGATTTTGAAGAATTCGCCAGCATTCGCTGTTTGGAAAAATTAACATGCAGTTTAGCTCCAATAATATAATTTGAATTCAGATTGGAAAATTAATACTTTTGTGCGTGTGCAATGCAAGTATGTGTATGGGACATATGCAAAATAGCACTTCAGACAAGTATCTACTATCTAAGTAATTTATTTTAAAAATATACAATGAGAGGAATGAGAGTTACAATTTTAGTCATCTCCACAACATGCCCAATTCCAAAGTTCGTTGCTCCTCCAACACAAATTGACTTGAAATGATTTTTTAACTTTTCCATATGGCATTCGATAGAAAATGAAAACAAGAGCATTATACTCTTCAGCATTCAGAAGTAAAATACACTGCAGAAAACATGTAATCATTGTGGCCATGGATCAGTGAAAAGCTCTATTTTACTACAAAGCCTGGTAATATCAAGATCACCAGAACACTTGAACCTCGTGAACAGTTGCAGTTCTGGTCCTTCAGGAAGTTAATAGAAAACAAACATCACTCTCGTGCTGGAGTTGCATTTTGAAAACAGATACAGAATCGTATAAGATTTCTATAAAGAGTGCACAATGGGTCTATAGTTTAAAAGGCAACTTCCCGTTTAGTTTACTCACCATTGGAGTTGGTAGAAGAATTTAAATCTCCCATGAAAGGAGACGCACTCAAGTTAATTCACCATATGTAAGAGACAAATTGCTTGTTTAACATTGAGTTATCATCATCATGATCAAAATCTTTGTCAGTCTATAGAAATAAGATGAACGATAAGATCCCAATGGAACCATTTTTAAGGAAGCAACAAAAGTAGATCCTAAGAAGAATAAATTGATGCATCTTGGGTGGTGAAGTAAATTACCAAGCCAAAGAAAGCAATGCATCTTGAGGTTACATTGGACTTACAAAACCCTTTATACATGCACGAGTGGACCCAACAACTCATCATTAAACTTTTGCCACAAGCATGAGAGACTTGGAAAATCTGACATTATTTCCTAAATCAATTTTAACCATCAAGGACAACCAAAAGAACTGCAAAACCTGTAAGCTCAACTTCTTTTAGAGGTCTTTACATATAAAAAAAAATCTTTTAAAGAATTAACAACTAGAAGGCAAAGGAATAAGAAAGAGAACAATAAAGACAGCAAGCACAAGACATTACAAATTCTTCGGAATTTTCCTGTTCTTGGTAGCCTAAAATACATCTAGATCACCTGTGCCCTTTACAGGTCACAGTTAATAAGAATTTGATTCATCAAAGTTGAAATTAGATTTCCAAAGTTGACATGATAAGAAGAAGAGTCCCTACCTGATGAGAGAATGCATAAGCCAACGCCCTCTCTCTTCGTATAGCAGCTTCTTGCCTGCTCTGTAGTTTCGCTTCTACTTGCTCCTTAGATTGTGTGCTATCATCCCAGTCTTCTGCCATCTGTTTCAGAAGTGTTACACTTTGAGCCGTACAATAAAACCACAATAAAAGGCGAGAATGGAGAAGTTCCTTTAAAGATCAAAAGAAAAGGCTTCTATTGTATAAAAATGAATAACAGATATTGCCTAATGAAACAAATCCACTGTATAAATATCGTGTCTTGAAGAGAGTGAAAAAACATCTAAAACAGCCAAAGATTGAGAAGAGGAAAGCCTTGAAGTTGGGAAATCAGGTGAAAAAATGTAAAAAGCTTAATCGTACTCTAAATTTTGACCAAAATCACATGCCATTTGATCTATCCAAACACAATCCAAAAGAGAAAGGACAACAAAGTCGCTGATAAAAAGGCAAGTAAACCGCTAACCATAAGGCAAAGCCTATGTGGGAAAACAGCAGTTGAGTTACGTATTCAGTAAACCCGTGATTCTGCACTACAGTTCCATAAAATTTAAAAAAAAAAAAAAAAAAAAAGTGTAGGGTGGGAGCATTTACAGAGTTTCTCAATTTCTCAAGCTCTTTCTCACTCTTCTGTTGGAGCTGCCGTTGGAGAGCCTGGTTCTCCTCTGACATTCTCATTCTCCTTGTGCGAATCTGAAACTGTACATGAGCAAGAGTCTGCATGTATTTTAATGTCGTAGCTGCTTGGTGTTTGACAGATTGCCCTTGTATCAATGATTTCAGTCTCACCAAGCCCCTTAAAGCCCGCAATGCCCTCCTTGCCTGAGAGACCCAGTAGTAAAAACCAATTTATATATGCATATTTTTTTCACATATGCAATATTTTGGAGCTTATGGTTGCAAATCACTACATACTGGCTTCCTCAAACATAAAAGAATGCCTTTTCTAAATGCTAGGAACATTTGATGAGAATATAAAACATAACCTTAAAATTTGTAGATATTGACACAAATGTGGGCAGTCGACACCACAAACTATAAATCTTTTCCCAGAAAAGGAAATCAATTCGGTACCAAGACCATTGCCATTAAATGCAATATGTTCAAATCTGCTCAAATTAAATGAAACATATAACACTTAATATATTCCCAACCACTCATGCCAAATAAATGACCATGCCCTTTTTTGGAACAGTGACGGGACAAACAACTTGACTTAAATAACCATAAATTATGCACATAAGTGGTCACAATTGCTCATTTGCCAAAACGAATAAAGTCACTCATACATGTGGGAAATAAAACCTCTAATTTCGGATGAATAGTAACTTAAGCATTGTCACTAAAATGTGAAATGATATATACAAACCCTTGTGGTCTACGTGAGAAGAACCCATACCAAGTATCCACGAAATGCAGTCTGAATCTTGATAGCTGCAACTTCCTCCAATCTTCCAGAGGAACAGGTAACACTAGTGAGACGTACAACCTCTGCAGCAGCCTGAGCAGCTGCAACAGCTGCCTCTGCAGCGACAGCAGTGGCAATCGCCACCGAATATGCACGCTTGTTCTGTTCATGCTCAGTTTGTGTTAACTTCACATCTTCAACGGGAGGAGAAGTAGGAATGGCAAGAGGAGGAGCGGGAATAATCAATGCAGTTTCTTTGGATGCAGAAACTGGAGCCCGCTTCTTGAGCTTCCCAAAACAATTTTTCTTTGGTTTATGGGTTTTCTGCAAAACAGATAGAAAGCAGTTTAATTGCAATCTAAACTTTGTTAAAATAATTAAAAACAAATCTAATCGCAATAAACACGGATAAAAAACCATTCAAACCTTCTCTTTCTTGTCTTTGGGGTGAGAACAGAGAGCTGCCTTCACCGCATAAAACCAGCTCCCTTTCTTCTCCATTCTCTCTGCTCATTCACCTTAGGGAAAGCAAAGCAAAGTATAAAGTTTTAGTCCCTCAGGAGTTCAGATGAACCGAATTTCCCAAACCCACTGCAATTCAAACGAACCAATATGACACGTACATGAATTTATACTTCCATTAAAAAAAACAAAGAAAGTTGATTCATCAACTTGTACAAAGAAACAACCAAAACCTCCGAGATGAAGCCTTCAGAAAAGTGAAGACTTTAAAGGATGTTAAAACTACGGGACGCAGATCTGACCAAAGCCAAAGAAAAGCCATTAATGAGAGGGAGAGAAAAAAAAAATTAGTTATCATTAAAGAACCATCCAGTCAAACGAAGAAAAACGTAAACTTTCCACCAATTAAATACTCCAACCCAACAAATGGTGCAAGACCCAAAAGCCAGAGTGGCAAAAGATTTCCACAGAAAACAACAAAACCCAGATCAAATTATCCAATTTATGATCATTTTTCAGACGCGCCCACTTACAGAGATACACGCACAGAACCCACGTAAATGAGTACAAAAATAGACAAATATACCATAACCAAACGCAAAAACAGTACAAAACATTCTAATACCTCTGCAAGGAGTTCCGGGATCTCGACTGAGTAAGGAACTCTCTCTTCCGCTAGGAAAAAGAAAACATCCAGAGGATTTGATGATGAACACGCTTCCTCTGTGAACAAAGAGTGAAAGAGGAAAGAGAGAGAGAGACAGGAGGTAAAGGGGGGACCAGATATTCCCGAAGAAATATTTCGACTGTGATACTGGAATAATAACAGGCTAACAGCTTGGCGGAGGTTGGCGAGGGTGGGGCCAACAGGTTGTGCTTGCTATTATAAGATCTCAAAACAACCGCAAATAGAGCAACAAATCGACTGGAAAAAGGAAAAGGCCTTCCTGTCTTTGTTTTTGGTTTCTCTTGGGTTTGCTTTCTTGGAAAACAAGTACAATAAGTAGTTATTTAAGGATAATGATGTACCCGTAACGTGTCCAGGTGGTAGTTTCACTCTTCAGCCAATCGCAAACTGTCACGTAAATACGTTTGACGTCTATCAATCCTGTGTTTTCAAAGTCTTCTCAAAAATCTGGTCTGACTCTGAGGAGGGCCGGGGGCCCCATCGATTAGGCTTTGCTCCAAACAGAGGGATGATTTTAGGGCCCACTAGTGTTGGATTAGGCAGGGCTCCGACTGACAGAAAAATACAAGACCCCTCAGTGTATCTTGCAAAATAAACTTTAGGTTACTAAAAATTAAATTATTTTATTTCATTTCAATTCATTTAATTATTATAATTTTTTAAAATTCTATATAAAATTAAAATTAAAAAATTATATTATAATAATATTTTATTTATTATTTAAAACATCTCATTTTATCTTATTTAAATTACACAACTAAACAGACATTAATGTCTGCATATGATAAAATGATTCTCTTATAATAGTAACTTAGTAAGTTAGGAGTTGCCTCGTGAACTTTTTTTTTTTTTTTTTTCTCCTGGCAATAGTTGTTACTTAATTTTCAATTCAAAAACCTATATCACAAACAAAGAGACAAGATACCGTTCTCCTTCTGCAACTCGTTTTAGGCAACCCTAAGGTACAACAACAATATTTCCTGACATTATAAAAGAGCAGTGCACGTGTTTGGTGGTTGCATTTATTACATCACATGTTACCTCAATTTTTTTAAAAAAAACTAAAAAAAGAGAGAGACTATCCTTTTAGAGTACTCTCACGTGACCATCTCGAAAGTTGAGACACGTATTTATTTATTTTTTTAATATATTTTTTACTCTTAATTCACAGTCTCGCAAGGAAAGTCCGTATGATGGGTTGGTATGTACCATGGGCTCATCAATAAAATGAAGGAGTGGCATTTCTCCCGCAAGCAATCGATTAGGCCCATCCAGCTAAATGGCCCAGATGAAAGCTGTTACTATAGTTTTTTAAACGTCGATCTTTGATGGTTGATCACTCAATTAAAAAGGATATAAATGTTAAAAAAAAATAAAAATCTTTTCTCTTTTTCGAATTCTTCACTCTTAAGATCTGTCTCTCTTTCTTTCTTTTTTCTTCCAATTCTATCATTTGGGTTGCACTAGTTCTGTGTTTTTTGAATAAATCGATCAGCTTTTTTTTTTTTAGGTAATGGTCAGATGAAAAATTTAAAATTAAAAAATGTCTTGTATTTAAAAATAAAATATATAAAAATATCTGCAAATAACTGAATACGTCCAAACTAACCCTGAATTACGCGCATTTAAGGGCGTTACAGAATACAGACCCAAAAAACCATTTAAGATTTCGTATTATACCGAAATGGGCCCCCAAGATGAAGGGCTACAACGCATTAATTTTAATTGGATCCGCAGGCCCAATTCAATCTCCAATTAGGGTTTTGTTCAGTTACGTGACCAATAGCAGAGACGAGTGCGAGGCAACGGCTCAATCCTTTTACTCCGACAAAGCTCAATACATTCTCTCAGATGTACGCTTCGAACACGCAGCACTTGAATTGTCCCAGGTCTTTTTCTTCACCTACATACTTATAAATTTGAGTCCGTTGTGGGTGTTTAGAATATTTTCGATATTTATACGCAATGGGGAAACTGGGCAAGAAGGCAAGGAAGTTCGCCAAGAAAAATCTTCAGTCTGTGCTCAAAAGAAAGAGGAAGCTGAAGTCTGTGTTCAAAAAGAGAACTTCTAAAAGTACGGATTCTATTCTCTAAAAGCTGTGTTTCATCTTCAGTTCATGCTACGCTTTAAGCGTCTTATATATACCTGCATGTATGCTTAAAATCAATGGTTGACATGTAGAGTGTATAGGGCTTATTAAACCCTGTGGTCTTAAAATGAGTAACGCCGTGGGTGACCTTACTATTTAACAATTACCATCTAATTCGAACTTGGGTATATTAATTGATTCATTACGTGTTCTTATTATCCGTTTACTTCCATTTCTTCCACTAATGGAGAGTGTTCTCTCAATCAAATTTTATTTATGCGGGCTTTTTGTGTTGATTTTCGTGCTGTTCTTGCTGTAGGAGATGAGCACGATGCTGCTGAAGACCAAGAAGGGAACGCTATAGAGCTGTCTAATGGAAGGTGAAAAAAAGTGAAATTGATGAACTTTATCATTTTCAGCCATCGAATAATTTTGTTTTCTTTCGAAATTAACATGCTCAAGTTTTCCTCTTAAGACTTAATGCGGTTTGTAACTTTTCCCTTATTCTCTTCTTGTTAAATTTTTTATTTCATGGCATTTAAATCCTTTAAAGAACTATTATGAGAAGGTCACACGAGTTGATCTTGAAACTGTTGTTGAAATTTCCATTCATTTTCTCCTCAGAAAGCCCGAAGGTGGAGATATTGAAGATATATCCCTGGATGCAATATTTAGTGAAGATGACAGTGATGTGAGTGGAGATGATTCAGAGAGCGATGGATATCTCTCAGAGGTTGGGGAACGTATTTTTATTGCTTACATTTTTGTTGAAGTATTGATTTGGCTTTTTATTGGGCTTATTTTCGTTGAATTTTGAAATGGGACAATCAGGACTCAAAGTGCACATATGTTATTGAAAGTGGAAGTGAGGATTATCTTGAAGGTGAGGACAGTGTTACATGATGTTACAGAAATCCTATATTATTTTGTCTTTCTCCCCTTTGCCTCTTCCTTTTGTGTTTTGATGGAATTTATATGCAGGCAACAGAGGTAGTGCTTTATCAATGCAAAACGGGGAAATTCATTTAGATCTTGCACAGAAGACAAAAAAATTGAACAGGTTGAAGGAAAAGGTATTAATATATTGACTTTTTTTAGTCATTTTTTATAATTTCTGGATAATTTTGTTCCTTTTGGTCTATGATTGTTATACTGGTTGGATATATTCAAGTATGACACCAGTATAACAATGAGAAATTCCATGATTGGTTGGTTCCACTACCATTTATGTCCAAGGGATTAATTGAATCCCCACTTTCCTTCCCAACCCCCAAAAAGAAAAATTGCAGACTGGGAAATTTATGGCTTCAGGCATACGTGTGAACTTTCTTTTAATTTAATAACATTTTCTAAACAAAAATATTTTTTTAATTATTTTTTGTATCATGAGATTTTCAGAAAGTGGGGGGAATATATGCCTGGTTATTTTGAGAATCATAGGGTTTACAGGGATGTTGAATCAATACAATATTCTTACCTCGTTATCTTATATGTTGTGTATTTTCCTTTTGTTCTGAAATCAAAGTTTGTGAAATCTGCGATAGATCTTGGACTGTTTGACCGCTTCCTTTTGTTCTTTCGTTATTCCTTGGATGTTAAATTTTTCTGTTTGTATATGTTAATTGATAATGATTAATTGTTCATTAAGTTGCTTAATGAAGCATTTCACTTGAAAATTCCCTAGGATCCGGATTTTGCTAAGCTACTGGAAAGCTATGATAAGGGTCTTCAACCTTTCGGAAATGAAGAGACTGTAAGTCATTCATTATGCTGAAAAAGTTATTTACATAGTTATGATGAGGGTATACATTACTAAAATTAATGAAGAAAATGCATTACAGTCTAAGACAATGTGAATGGTGAAAAGAAAATGTTTATAGAGTTAAGTGGATCCAAATTGGCCTGAAAAAATTGTTGGTGTAGCTGAATGATCAAATGAGAATGTGCCTATTAGAAATGAAAGTCTTTCAAACTCACACTGATCATTCCACTAATGTAATTTGTTTTTGCTATTTAAAGAACTTTTCAGTATGTTTTTGCTTGTAACAGTTTTCTGATGAGGGTGAGACAAGTAACGAAAGCATGCAGTCAAATGAGAGCAAGTTTTTGACTATGTCTGCCCTTAGATTTTGGTGTCAACTTGCCAAAGAGCAGAAGAGTTTGCCTGCACTAACTAGTCTTATAAATGGATATCGGACTGTGTGCCACTACGGAACCAAATCAACTGATGTTTTCGGTGCTAATTCATATCATATAATTCAGAACAGTGAAACTTTCTGCGAGATGTTGATGTTTATGCTTCATGAGGGTGATAATATATTTCGGGGGCTACTTGGAATATCATGCTCCAGTTGTAGGAAGGAGACAATTTTGGAGTTGAAGAATACATCAAAATGGAAAGCTCTGAAGCCACTAATCAAATCCTATTTGAGGAGTACACTGTATCTCTTGAATCAAGTTACAGACCATGAGATTTTGGCCTTCTCTGTAGCCCGGCTCAGAGCGTCGATAATATATTTTGCTGCTTTTCCTTCTTTACTGCACAGATTGGTTAAGGTACTACGGTTTAAATGATAAGATACTGTTATTTCTTAAAATCCTTTGGGTGTGGGTGTGGGTGTGAGTGTGTTACATAGCATAAATATGAATGATTATCAGTGGACATTATGATGGGATGGCTATTAAATTATTGTGATTATTGTATTGCTGTGCATTGTTTGAATATACCACAGGGACTTGCACAAAGAGAATTAAACCATACCTTGAACTTATGGGGTCCTGCAAATCTGAATATCCTTATGATGGGTAGTGATACCCATGTTATTGTATTATTGGTTTATGCTTTTTTTGTTATTTGCAAGTCTCATACTATGGTAAAGTTTCACTCACTATTCTTTTTGAAAAATTGATGTAGATCTCGGTTCATTTATGGGCAACTGGTGCAGGGTCTCTCTCCTCACACTCCTTTCTCATCATAAAAGATGTGGCTTCTGCTTTTAGCTCCAGTTGCTTTGACACTTGTTTGGTTAAAGCATTCAAAACATTTATTGGTCACTGTCAATTTGTGGATTCAGTCCTGCTTAAACATTTTCAGTTTCTGAGAAACTCCTTGGTTGAGCTGTGCTCCCTAGATGTACAGAAATCATCTAATAGAGCAATGATTTGCATTAAGCAACTTGCTAAAATACTGCAGCAGGGTCTGCAAACAAAGAAGAAGGTATGCAATGAGCACCTTTTTTCTTCAGTACCTTGTTGGATACAGACATATTAGCTTGTTTCTCTTGTTCACGAGTGTCTGAAGTTTATCATGATGTGGGGGGAACTTTTCTGATGCTTTGCGTTTTGTTGTTGATTGTCAGGAAGCACTCAAGAAAATATGCAGTTGGCAATACACTAATTGTATCGATCTCTGGGTGATGTTTATTGCAGCCTGCATACATGATTACGATCTTCAGCCATTGCTTTTTATGCTCATTCAAATCATAAATGGCGTGGCTCTCCTGTTTCCTGGACCAAGATATCTACCTTTGAGAATTAAATGCATACAATGGCTGAATAATCTCTCCAGTTCTAGTGGGGTTTTCATTCCTGTTGCATCTTTGGTGTTGGATGTTTTAGAATATAAAGTTGGCAAGGAGGGTGGAAAACGTGGGAAGGCCTTCAAATTTTCGTCTGCTGTCAAGGTTAGAAATTAATAGTGATGTAGTTCTATCCCTCAATTCTTCCTGATTTGGTTTCAATGATACATTTTTCATCATGTAGTTTAATATTCATAAGCTGGTTTCTGACATCCTTATCTAGAATAGAAACTCCTGTATTTTGGTTATAATTACACGATGTTATCTCTACAGTTGCCAAAATATTGGTTAAAATCACAAAACTTCCAAGAGGCTTGCATTTCATCGGCCATTGAACTGCTCTCAGTGCACTTTGCTCAATGGAGCTACCACATTTCTTTTCCTGAAGTGGCAACTATTCCTCTCATCCACCTTAGGAAGTTTCATGAGATAACTACTATTGAGAGGTTCAGGCGTGTGGTGAAGTGTTTTATTGATCAGGTACAAGTTATGATATAAGAATTTAGTTTGTATGGTGTCTATAACTGACAAAGAAATTTAACTACGGGTGTAGCTCCCAGGCCCCACCCACTTTTTGGATTGAGTTGCTGCCATGCATGTAGCCCTTTGCAATTACCTAATGATTGGATAATTTTGGTGTTTGATTTGTGGTTTACCAACTTCCGAATAAAAGCAGTTGTGTATCTCTCTTTTTCTGGTACTGTAGGTTGAGCTGAACGTAGAGTTTGTGCAGAAGAAAAGAGATGAGGTGGCTTTTTCACCAAAAGATCAACAATCTGTTGAATCGTTCCTCCAGGTTTCCTTACACTGCCAAATATTTGTTTTTGTGGATTCGATTACTTCAAATTACTTAAAGAAATGGTTGATGTGCAGCTAGAGAAGCATAATGGCAACTTCCCCTTTACACAATATTACAGAAGCATCATGGACAACGCTGCTTCTAGAAATCTGTTTTTGAGTGAAAAGGTGTGATAAGCCTCACCTTTTTTTGTATTCCCCTTTGCCCCTCTTTGTTCTCATTTTTTTTCTCCTTGTTCATTCATTTTACTGAATAGGATATGCTACCTTTTGATATGGGGTTTAAAGAAAAAAATAAATAAAAGGCTTCTCATATAGTGGTTGAGTGATTGTATAGGCATTAGGGGCAGAGGCAGGTGAACTCTAGGCCAATAACATGCATGATTTTTGGGTGACTAGAATCAGCTGATTGTGTATGCTATCCTTTCTAGCAATAGGTTTTAAACGCTGCCATAATATGGCTCCATTTTGTTTGTGACATGTGTTGCTTCCACATCACAAAAACCTACGAGAGACTGTTTTCCTCTCTAGCGATTAACGACTTTCTCACTTATTCACAATTTTCATGTTATAAACTCTTGAAAAGTAGTGAAGAAAGCACATAATCTTTGTTAAATCCCATTACTGTTCTTGATGCACCCTGATGTTACTGTGCTTGGCAACAATACTTGCTGCAGTTTCCTGGAGCGGCAAAAGTGAAAAAAGAACATACAAAAGCATCCGGAGCTGGCTTGGTCAATGTGGGCGTTAATCGCAACGGAAATTCAGAAAAAAGAAAGAAAAGTAAAATAGATCGGCATATTGATGGCCAGGGAGATGGAAAGAATGGGAAGTAACTAAAAGTTTGAGGATTAATTGGTCCCCGAGCCAGGACTTTTTGATTCTACACGAGAGACTCAAGAGGACATCTTTCACAAATTTTTTGATACAAGTCTAATTTAGGCATTTAGAAATTCTAATTGTAAAACTAAAATGCAAATGCCAATGTTAATATTTGCAGAGGTAAGGTTTGCGGAAGTCTCTTCTGGATTCTGTTTTGTGATATTAAATCCCAAGGCGTCAAACTACTCCATTTTGTATATTTGGCCATTTCACGTGAAGGAAAATATTTTAGTTATAAGAGAATTACATAAAAGTAAACTTACAAACTGATATGATTTAATATGATACGTTAAATTTTAAAGTTACTTTTATTATAAAGTAGATTTAATAGATTTTATAAAGTCACATCAGTTTATAGATTTATCTTATATAATTTTTTTGTGTATGTACTATTTTTTTTATTTTTTTTATTTTCTTAATGATTAAAGAGGTTAAAAAATTATTGAAAAAAATGAGAGAAAAAAGATTTGTAATACGCTAGCACTATGCCCAACGATAACTACTGGATGGCCTACTAGCAGTACTCTAAATCCTGTGGTATTAGGTACATATAAAAATAAGAGCTTTGCTAGGCATCCACAACTGTTTAGAAATACACAGGACACACTTTTTATTTTTTATATTTTTTAAATGTCAGACGCCTCTCTCTCATCAGCTCTCTCTCTCTTCGACCTCTCTCTCTTCAGGATCTCTCCTCAAGCTCTCTCTCTCAACAAGCTTTCTCTCTCCTCAAGATAATCTCTCTTTGACCTCTCTCTCATCTACGTCTCTCTCTCATCAAGTTTTCTCTCTCTTCAACCTCTCTCTCATCGAGATCTCTTTGACCTCTCTCTCTCCTCAAGCTCTCTCTCTCCTCAAGATGATCTCTCTCTGACCTCTCTCTCATCAGCTCTTTCTTATCAAACTTTCTCTCTCATCAAATCCTCTCTCTCCATCCGACCTCTCTCTCTCTCTCTCCTCATATATTCTCTCTCATCAAGCTCGAGCCCTGTTTCTCAACTTTCTCTCTGAAAATCAAATGTCAAAATCCAAAGGTGGGAATCAAAAAGTTAGGGATATTTTTGTCATTTTCACCATTAAATCAATGCCACGTATGGTGTGCATCGGAGGATCCGAAACAGGGGCTGATGCTAATATTTATTCTAAAAATAAATAGACTTTGCTACAGGGCCAATGCATTTGACCCATACCAGTGATCAATAGTGTGTTTGTATGTTTTTTTAAACAGTTCGTCTAGGACAATCCGTGCACGAAGTGCCATGTCAATGCTATTTTTATTTTTTATTTTTTTAAAAAAAAGAAATACTCGAAGAGAAGAGGAGAAAAAAGACCATCGGTTGTTTCCCAAATCCATTTTCGTCTCCCCTCCCCCAAATCCCATCTAGCACCCCATTTCTCCTGCTGAGTTTGTTATTAAACATTAGAGATAATCTTATAACCGGTTGGTCTGTCCTCAACCAAAAAATAGCCCACCAATAACTGAGTGCCACGTAGGCGGTCTATTGGAACATAAATGTGACTGCATTGTAGGAGATAGCCTTGTAGCCCTTACACTTCCAGAGCCCGTCGCAGACCTCGTCTGAGCCATCTCCTTCGCAAGCCCCTCATTTCCTTTGCAAACTTGCAATTAATGTGTTGTTTCCTTTATTTTTTAGGACAATTTATTCTACCTGATTCTTTGACTATTTCCATTTATGGGTTGATAAACATAAATTTAGTTGGCATTGTTCGGTGTGCAGATGGGTTCATAGCCTTTAACCTTTTGATGCTGACTGAAAGCGTGGATTTGCTATATCGGGTTCTTGGGTTGTGAAGTCCTCAAAGTCTATTTGGATTACAGAGTCTTGATCAGTATCAATCAACTTAACTGGGTGGATGGCCAAGAAGTTCTGGTACCATTTTCACACTTTCAACATTTACCAGTGGACGAACAGAGATAACTACTAGACTGAGAGAGAGAAAGATGAGAGTGAGAGAGAGAGAGAGAGAGAGAGAGAGAGGGGAAAGTGGATTATGAATTGTGGAAAGCCATGCCCTTTTGTGATTCTGATTTGCACAGAGAACTTGAATATTCAAATGAATCCATCTCTGATCTAATCTTTTATCCATTGTGAGAGGCTTTCAGATGTATTGGAGGCTGGTTTGATGGCTGACGGAATTGGGCAACGAATCTTCAGATGTATTCTGATTTGGTGGCTGACGGAACTGAGCGACGAATCTAATTGTGAGGGGCGTTCGACTGGGTTAAGCCATTGTTGAGTTTACGAAGAAATGTTTATTATCCAGTGTGATGACTCTTTTGTGAATTGTGTGGAATTGCTGATGTGGTGGATTATCATTGGAGGCTGGTAATCCTTTTAAAACAAATGGACCGGTGCAAAGCGTTTTCCTAAACATTAATCTTGCAAAATATAGCTTTAATAGGAAATCTATGGTCGTTAGTGTACAATTGACATTTATTCTGGTGGGGCATGGTTTACTGAGAGAACAAATCTGAGTGGGGCATGTCATTTGCTTCCTGCTTATATATAGAATGGAAACAGACCATTGTATCTTATGTATTTGTTTGTTAATGAAGGTAAGGGAACAAAGGTTTTTTTTTTTTTGATGGTCTTGAGTTTGTTTCCAAGCAGTCGGTTTCTCTTGAAGATGAACTTCATTATCACAAACCTCTAAAACTTAAATTGCTTTTGGGTTTCACGGCAAAAGTTTGTATTTTTTTTTTTTTCTCTCTATCAAAGCCTAATTCAGAAGTTAGAACCACTAGCGCATGTAACCCCACTATTTTTCTCTTACAATCATTATTTTTCATTTAGTTGCTTCAATTTTCACAAGATTTTATAATCTGGGTTCTTGCTATTTCTATATAGACATCTACAATGGAAAAATCTAATTGTAAGCGATTCTGCGTATTAATACGCGCACCCATTCAATATAGTTAGTCAAAAAGTCAGAATTTAATGAAAATTGTGCCAATTTAAATTTTGAATATAAAGGTAGCAGCATTGGTATGTAGATCGGTATGTGAATTCAATTGTGCATAGTAAAACTTTAGCTACAATTGGTCTTGTGTTCTCCACTATAGTGCCCCTATTTGACAACAAAATCACCATTTATTAGCTAGAGAAGAAAAAAATCACCATTTATTAGAATTTTCCTATAAAATTTGCATGTTGGGTTTTCTCTCATTACATTTTGAAGGATAATAATCGACTGGTTGATGATTTGATACAGACTCATTCTTGGTATTCGGCATTGCAAAGGAATGGGCTAATTTGTAGCAAGAAACAGTAATAAAAGAGGCAAATGTGTGATGAGCTTTTTGTTATGCAAGATTCATTGTTTGTCCTTCATTTGCTTTTGTTAAGAAGACTTGAAGAAGAGAAAATGAGAAATCAAGCCTGGGCTGTAGGTAGGGCTGTACAAATAAACCGGTTGGCCGGCCCGCCCGTTTTTTAGACCTGACCCGACCCGAAATCTCGACTCGTTAACAAGGTGAATCGGAAACGGGTTATACCATAACCGTTTGTATTTTTATCGGGTAATACCCATAACCCGTTTTCCACCCAAAATGTGCAGTGCTCTGTTCGACATTTTCACAGTTGTGAATCTGTGATTCTCTCCGTCGGCGTTGCTCTGAGTCAGAAGGTCTCCCTCAAGTCTCCACCGTATTACTCTCTCTCTCTCTCTCTCTCTCTCTCTCTCTCTCTCTCTCTCTCTCTCTCGCTTTGTTATTGTGATTTTCGTACGTGTATTTTCGCTTTGTTAGGATGCTTTTCTTTGGGTTATGTTTACTGCAATAGGCTCTCTTGGGTGAAGATGGGATCTGGGTTTCATGGGAAGGTAGTCGCTGGTGAGGTGTTCCAGCTAACTCATTGGGTTTCATGGGATATGGGTTTCATGCGTTACTGACTAATTTCTATCGGGAAAGTCCTACATTAGGAAACACTAGAATTTCCTGCATTATGGGTTTCATGAGAAAGTCCTGCATTATGACTTCTATCTGGGTTTCATGCGTTATTTCCATCCTTTTGATCTTCTGCATATTGGTTTTCTTTTTAGATCAAAGTTTGATCTTCTCATGCTATCGTCTTCTAAATCTCTAGGAAGAGAATTAAAAATTATCATCTTCTTTTAAAGGACAAAGGACTCTTCAATATAAATATAAATTAAAAATTGTAAAATGTTGTTAGGTGGAGACTGGAGTGACGAATGGACCCTATTGCAGTTGTGGTGGCACATGGGCCGTCCTCCATGCCAATCAAAATTCTGGAGGGAAAGGGAGGAAAATTAATGGTGGATGAGGATTTAACTTTTGACCAAAATTGAATGATAATAAGAGAAAATAAAGGGGGAAAAAAAAAACATGTAGGCTATCCAGCAACAGAGGTTGGAAACGTGAAAATCAGTTGGAGGATGAAATGCCGAAATAGAAAGATTGAGAGCAGGGTTATTTAGTCCTTTATCTGCAAAACAAATAAGCCTGCCACTGGATCAACAGAGCTCCATGTGCCTAACTTGTCGTTATGTTTATTTGTCCTTCATTGATCTTGGTGAATTAAGTCTAAACAATGGACAACACTGGCGAATAAGTTATAGGCTACTAGAACATACCATATTCTATGGTTTTTGTTCTACCCTTTATTCTTTCTTCCTTATACTCCATATATATACATAGAGATGAGTTCATATCTTGATTCACAAACAGTGTTAATGTCTGATTTTTATTTGAAACTAATCCCTATTAATAATTTAAAGTTTATAAACAAAAGAAAATGTTCATAAGCCTAGAATCTTTTGTTTGCAAGAGAAATATGGAAATTGAATAAACATACTTTTGAGCTCCTATTCTGATGATCTGCTAACATATGAGGATGCAGTAATCTGAACAATAAGCCTATAATTATTACTAGCCAAAAGATATCATTATGTGCAAGCAATTTTTAATTGATTCGGATGAAGTGTGATGCTAAATCTTTCTTGAAGTCAGAACCATTTGGCAGTGGGAGGATCAGACATACCATATGCGATAAGGTCAAATTGGTATGCAGTGAATATTTTGTGGCATTACTTTTCTGTTAGTTGGTAGTGTTTGTTTATTCACTCATAACATTGTTTGGTACACGGACTAGAGTTTTGAATGATGTGCTATTTTTTCATTTGGTTACTTTAGTATTCCTGTTGGTAACTTACCTATAAAAAAAAAGTATTCTTGTGGGTAACTATTCCATAGGAATACTATTGCTCCAAATGAGGAATAGGCATTCCATAACTGCAACATTATGCAGAAAAACAAGCATTAAATTTCTGCAATTGAGCCAAAACATCTACCACCTAGCCATCGAAGAAAAAGAAGAGAAGAAAACTGCATGACTCTTGGAAAAACAAGCTTTGATTTCTAATGTGGGGTTGTTTTCATTTCTAACTTGTTCAGTTTGGTTCATGAATGCTTGGGTGATTTCTATGTTGTTGGGTTGCTTTGACTAATTATGAGTTGCTGGGTTGCTTTGATTTCTGATTTGGGATTGTTTTTAATTATGAGTTGCAATAATTTGGTTGTAAATTGCAACTTTAATTTCTTGTCCTTCAAATGAAAATCAAGCCCAAACCAGACAGCCAGAAGTAGAATATGAAGACAAAAACACTAGAAAGTCCTATAAATACCAGCTCGGGGCAAGTTTTTATAATACAGTTTGAAAAATACTTAAGCTTTTTCATTAATGAGTGTAAAAGAGAATCCAAACAGAAGTTAAGAGGCATGACTCTTGGTAATTAAGGGCGACTCTTATTATTATTTTTCGTTCAAAGGAAGGAGATTAAAAATTAAAAAAAAAAAGAGGGTCGGAACATTATTCCGAGATCCCTATCGGGTCGGGTATCGGCTATCGGCCAAACGGAATGCAGACATTTCGGGTCGGGTCGGAATGTTTGGTTATCGGGCCCGTGAACAGTGCTAGCTGTAGGGACATCTTTTTGAAAAGAAGAACTTCAGCATGCATTGTTTTACTTACCATGTAAGCTGGGTTCGTGTGTAAGGGGTGCACGAAAATGTTTGTATTACTTCTTTTTAATATAAAATAATTGTTTTTACCTATTTTATTAGTGAAATGCATAAAAAATATATAAAAATAATTATATGTAATAAAACTCATAAATATATCATGAGACTTATCAAGTTGATGTGATTGCGATATGCTGAACGAGTATCAACACATCTCAAACATACAACCAAAGCACATTTGTGCAAGGGTGGTGTTGATCTAATCGTATAGAAAAAAAAAAATCTTTTTATTTAAATTTCTTTTCAAATTTTTTCAAACGTATTAAATCTTTTTTAAAAATCATAAATTTATTAAAATATATTTACTTAATTATTAAGTAAAAAATAAAAAAACTCAATCGTGACCACCTTTCGAATAAGCATTTATCTTTTTATAATGGGATTGATAAAGCGATAACCAACTACAACTTATCAATAAGATAATATATCTTTAAAATTTATAAGCAGATCATTTCTCGTAATCAAAACTATCAAGTTTCTTGAACAACCCTCCCAAAATTCTAAAAACCTTTACAAATCTAATTTTTTAAATATTCATTTTTTTATACGATAAAATTAATAAAAATTAATTTATTTATAACTTTATACCAAAATTAGATTTCCTAGTTCCGCACTGCTTGGACCCCAATCCCAAAGTTCTTCTTAGCCGCCTCCACAGTCCCCTCACTCCCCTCCTCTCGTCATTGGCATTGGCTTTGACCATCCCATCAAAATCAACCGAGCGAAACATCGATGATTGACTGCTCATTCGGCTCTGTCTCGTCCTGATATCCCTCAGCTCCATCTCTGTGGGAAACCTCGCCATCCCAAATATAAACAAATACCACCGTGACTTCGCTGGAGACGCCATCAATGATACTTTCCCTACCGCAAAATCGCACTTCCTTGTTTCATAAACGTGGCTTTTTGGCGAAGCCAATGACAAGGTGTTCGAATCTTTATCCGATTGCAGCTTCGAGTATTTTGAGGTACTTTTTTTCTTGTTGAAATCGACAGAGTGATTTCCATCAAAGAAAGTCTTTCCTCGTGTGAAATCTTTTGTATCTGTGCTTTCATGATTCCGGGTTTTTTCGGTGCCGGGTAGTTCTTCGTAGGGGATGAGTTTGCCGCAGAAGATGATGTTCTTATTGGCTGTTGCTGCACAAGTGGAGGCTGTGAAGTCCTCGCTTAAGAATTCAAAGAAATCGTCGTCTTGGGGCAAGCTTTGGTCTTGATCTTTTGAGTGGTCATCCCGGTCGGATGGATCGCTGTAGATGGGAAGATCACAGAGAGAGAGGGTTTCTTCTGCCTCATATGAATCTTGCAAGTCAGTGTTTTCTTCTACTGGGTCTTGGTAAGGTTCTTTAGCTACCATCGTGGAACTGAAAGAGTGGCAAGAGAAGCAAATGGATGAGAGGAAAAATTCTGAAATATTTCTTTCTAGTTTGGTGATCGAGGGACCTGAAGAACTACGCATATATATCGGGAGCACAAGAGAGCAAAGAGGTTCGGTGATTTGAGGGACCCGAAGAACTACTCATGTATATAAATATAATAATAACATATGATGCACAAGAGCTATAAATAAAAGACAAATGGGCGGCTGATGGGGAATGGGATGGCTTCTAGAGGAAAAAGAAACAAAAGATTGAAAAAAAATAAAAATCAGCTATAAAACAGTACCCCTTAGATTGTGCTTGGGCTTCTAGAAAAGCAGGCTCTGAAAGGCTGAGAAAACACATGCATTATGTAGCATTCATCAAAGCAGCAACGCAGGGAGACAAATTGTCTTTCTAGATTATTGGGTTTTATTTTCTTGGAATTGGAGCACTATTCTGTGGGGGGACTGCACTATTTTGTTTTTGTCTCCACGTCGTTGTACGTTGTGTCGGGAGCAGTTTGTCGTGTTTGATTTAGATTTGTGGGGTATAATTTGATACTTTGTCTAGAATTTTATAATCTCACAAAACTCTTAGCCATATTAAATTATTAATAGCTGAGAGATACGGGTGTGGATACCTGTAGTTCCGCTTTCGCGCACGACTGCCTCACTTTCCTGCTTCTTTGCCGTGGAAATCTGCCCTCAATTTTCGTCTTGCTCTGCGCTAACTTTGACGTTGCCATTTGGATAGCAACAGATGATAATGGGATCTCGATCGAGTCCTTCAGTTTCGGCAGATTTTAACGTTACACATCATCTTATATTCTACACATATTTTGATTTTTAATTTTTAGATTTATTCTTATTAAACTACTACCTATAATTCATAATTGAATTAGAGCATAAAATATTAAAATTTTAATGATTATGAGATGTACTTTGTGATTACACATCATTTTACAAGTTTATTACAAATTTCATGGAGAATTTTAGTAGTAAATATTGGCATTCAACAATAATTTATCTATTATTACAAAAATAAAATTTTTACGTGAGTTTTAGATTTTTTTAATTTATTTTAAAAGGTGCGAAATTTATACGTTTTAAAGCTATAAACATTGTTTCTCTTTAATTATTATAACTAGTGGAATCATTGACTTTGATAGTAATTAACTCTAAAGTCTCCAAACAAGACATTTGGACACACCTTTGATCTAAAAAGTCTAAGCCCTATAATTTAATCCGACATTATGACATCAAATATCTAATTTGGTACGTAATCTGTGTAGAATTTTCTGTGTACGCGAAACTTCAACGACACATGATGGTGATCTTCAAAGATCAAACAGTACTGTTGATAAATAGAAACCACGGTAGGAAAACTGCTCCTCCATTGCTTCTCTGCTTGCATTGATTTCTCGTTCAGGACAATAACTTTCTACAGAGAAAAACGCATGTGAGGTTACATGTTAAAACTTTGAAATTTTTATCAAGCTCAGTAGAAAAACTTCACAAGCCGCTCAACGTGTTTTTAGCTCTTTCTATTGAGTTTTGCCTTTTTGCTAATTTCTGCCATATTTTATTGACTCTAGAACTTGGATGCTCTTTTCAACCAATGACTCGTTACAAAATTTTCCCGAGAAAACACTTTTCTTCTTTTCAATGTACAATCATTACATTTTCGAGCCTTTTGTGCATCATCTACGTCTTGTTTTCAAAGTTTAAATCCAAATATAATACCAAAAGTTTGAAAACGTAACGACAAAATGAACGATAATCTGCCCGAATGCCTAACTTGTCGAGAGTTAATTGTGAAACACATTTGAATAAAATCATGTCTGTTTCTTAGATCACATAGTCGGTCGGGTTCTTAATTATCATAATATAATCTCAGATAATTTCATATATTTTATTCTCAAATATAAAATACTTTTAATTTCAAATTATCACCCTTTTTTATATATATATAATCATTACTTATTCATTTTAGATTTTTCAAACTTTCAAACAAAACAAAAAAACAATACTATTTTTTCAAATTTAAAAGATTTTTTTCCTCTCATTTTTAAAAATTTAATAAAATATCTTAACTCAAATTATTTAGTTACTATTCACGTATATGTATTGAATGAGTAATTCTATATATAAGCCTCTTACACCGCAAATCCATACACGTGGTTGTCAGGTTTAATTTTTCTCTTTTTTCTCGAGCTTCTCCCCAAACAACAGTATCTCCCCTCCATAAGAATATCTCCCTCTTCGTGCGAATATATCCATGCGAAGATTTTCTATAAATCTCGTATTTCTCAAGCACGTCTGTTATTTTATTTTGCTTTAGCGGATTCATGGATTTGTGGGGATGGTGTTTGGCAGGAACAATAATTATTTAAGATAAAGCAACCAGATTGCATTTCTACAGATGAAACCACACAACATTACAAACCTGAGCATGGACCTGCTTTTTTCTTGCTACAGATAACCCGATTGGTTGATATGTTGTGATTCTTTGCCACTCAAAGCATCCATTCTCAGTAGGCCATGAGAGGTTACTTGAGATTTTCCATTAGCTTTCATATATTGTAGATTCTTTGTAGCTATCATTTTATGTGCAGTCAGAGAACTGAAGATAGTCACTTCTTTTCTTATCCATTGACAAAGACCATGATTTTCTCGCACTGAGTCTTTCCCAAGGGGGTGGCTTCAGAGGGGGTGGGTTTTTGTTTAAAACCGTGACATGGAGAAATCAAATCGGTATGTGGTGTAAAAAATAAAATTGGCTTATGTATAGAATCTTTCATACTGAATATTCTAAACGGATATGTTGAACTAGTTTTATAACAGGCCACTAATAATTTTCAGTGTTTTCTAAAATCATATAACCTAAGACATAATTGAGAGTTTCGACAAATATTAGTAGTGAAGTATTTTTATCACTTGCTAAGAGCGTGATAATATGATGACATATAATCTAATTCTCCAACTAAAAATATGAATTCAAAACTCCACCCCACATATATATATATATATATATATATATATATATATATATATATAAAAAGTACTTCTATCAGTCTTTCAGATGCAAATGGGAAATCGTTGTAAAGCCATTTGTTATCAAAAAGAATGTTGATCAAATCGCCTTAACAACCACAAAAACTTTTTTGTTTCAAAAGGAGGTCTCTACGAACTTACAATCAAGCTTAAGAACCGCTTTTCCTTGCCACAGTAGTCAAGGTGCACTTGATTAGCAAGTTACAGAACCGATTCCAACTCAGATCCACAAAGCATGTATAGCAGTTGCGGTGGAAATATTTTTAAAATAATTATATATTAATTTATTATTAATATTATTTTTAGGATTTATTTTGAAGAGTGAGAAGTTATGGAAAGTTTATAAGGTTTATAGAATTTTAGGTCTGTGTTTATAACACAAGTCTTTCACTGGCTTAGGTGCTATTGGTCTGTTTGGATAGTGAGATAAAATGAAATGAAAGTTCAAAATTGAAAGTAAAATAAAATATTATCAGAATATTATTTTTTAATATTATTATTATTTTAAAATTTGAAAAAATTGAATTATTTATTATATTTAATGTGAGAATTTAAAAAAATTGTAATAATAAGACGAGATAAAACACTTCTCGTATCAAAACAGGGTCTTAAGTGTTATCGAGGCTTCATACTTATTCAAAGAATTGGAGCACGGATCGAATTTCGTGTGCTTAAAGCAATTAAGCAAATAGATTTGTTATAGATTTCATTGTATCTTGAATTATAACTCTTGTGCATATCATTATTAATAAGAGCAAATATTGTCTTAAAAAAACAATATTATAATGCGCCTTAAAAGTAAACTTTTATCTCATTATGTTTTGTTTGGATAGTGCTAACAACCCACCCAGGTGGGTGTACCATTAGTCTATTTAATTTTTTTTCTCTTTATTTTTTTCAATAATTTTTTAATATCCTTAATCATTAAAAATAAAATTTTAAAAAACCGCATCTATTCCAAGTTTTCAAATGAAAATTTTCAGCTCGAACTCCCCCATCCCCGCCATCCAAAAAAGTAAAAATATAAAATAATTAAACTCTAACTTTGAGTTACGCGCATTTTCGTTTTTGTTTGGCAGCCCTTGGCACCAACAAGCAAGAGATACACCAACAAGCAAGAGATAAGAAACTCATGCATTCAAGAAGCTCGAAGAATGAAGGAGAGGCAAGCGAAACCTCACTTACCAAAAATTAATTTTTGAGAACGCCCCCAGAAAAAGAACGAAAGTGAAAACGCAAAAGAAAGGCCATGAGATTGTAAGAGGCATTGTTCATACCGTCGGTAGAGATGGTGGCCCAAGAGGAAAGAGCGGAAGTGGCGAAGGCACGCAAGCAGAGAACTTTGCGCTTGAGGGCGAGGACGATGGAAAATATCTCAATTTGGATCCACTTGAGATGGAGCGAGTCGGAGACCAATTTCCTTGGCGCCGACTCGACGATGAGGACCGAGGAGGCAGAGGCGGTCAATAATCGACCGAGCAACTGAGAAAATTTCTTTGATGCGACCTTGTCCGCCTGCGTTTCCTTGTTTCTACGACTTCTTCGACTATCTGGACTAAATTCCACGCTCTTCAAGAGCGCGTGAATGCAGTCCAAGTACCAGCACCGTCTTGGCTCCATGGCTGAGATCATGGGCAATGGCTAGTGAGTCTAAAATAAAATTCTAATGTGATTTTTTGGTCATAATATAAATTTTTAGCTAAATTAATTTATATTAGACTAGTTATTCTAAACTCTAAATAATAATATAATATTATTTTTCATTTTAGATAATATAATATTATTTTTTATTTTAGATAATATAATATAATTAATCCTAAACTCCAAATAATATTTGTAAATTTTTTTTTCTAATATTTTACAAATACATTTCATATATTAATTAATAACTTTATTAAAAAATAAAATTATTATTTTTCAACTATTTTTTTCCTCAACCTAATTATTCAATAAATCTATTTTACCAACCATTCACCTAACAATTACATATACATAAATGTACAAACAGTCCACAAATGTACAAACTAACAGTTTATAAATTACCAAAACAATTCACTAATTACAAGGATTATTTTGTAATATGAAAGCTTGAAATTAGCAAACATCCATTCAGGCAAAGTGTCATGCTGTGTAACCATTACAAGTAAAAATAAATTAAAATGTGACATGCTTACACATTAATAATGTCTTTTAGTGTATGAATATATAAACTTATAAATAGAGGTTTAATTAATTAAATAGACGTTTTTTTAATGGTCTGGCCTGGACATATAAAAAAATGCTCTGGTCTGGTCTATGGTCTGATCTATGTCTGCTTTGTAAAAATTCATGCATGATCTATGTTTGTCTATGCTGGTTTGTGAGCATAATTCTTACATGAAAATTATAATGCTAATTTGTCCAATACTCAAAAGCTAATTAATTAACAGCATGCATGCTACCCAACCCAATGTTTTTATCAAAAGAACAACAATCTACAAATCGAGGAAAAGTGACCGGCAAGTTGATAAAGAAATGATAAAATAATACTTAATCCTTGTGCAGTGCCTGGCCATAAATGGAGAGCAACTAAGATTTACTGTAGTTGAAATGTAAAACTTTTCAAGTTTGGCTAGGCCAATGCAGGGGGTTTTTATCATATTTCTTTTCAATTTGCACTTGCATTTGGCAATGATTAAGCCCAAATGCTCTGAGTAGTGAGCTCATGAAAAAAATTGAAAAATGCATAATCACCTTGCAAATAAGCAACCGAGGGTATTTACGTAAAGGACGGTGCTCCGTCCACGATCCACCGCTCCCAGCGGTATGTTAGTTAATTGTAGTGTTATTATATATATACCACTTTTAAATAATTTTTTTTTAAAATTTACAACATCATTAAAATACAATTCCTTAATCATAAAGGAAAAAAAAAATAAAACAAAATGTGAGTGGTAGCTTTCAACGGGAGCTGGAAGCGGTACCACTATCATTTTCCTTACGTAAACTTGATGGATGTAGATATTGTATAGATTTAGTTTCAGTAAGAAATACTAGTCCTATAAACGGGAATCCGGACTAGGGATCTCGAGATCTGCAAATTTTATTTTTTTAAAAAAAACTTAGTAATTAAGCTAATGTGAACCAGTAGCTTAGTGCACATTAATTGGCATATATAGATTATAACCAAATGCCAACAGGGATAAAGAATGCATAGCCATGATCCATCATGTATAATCGAGCCACTATGTCGACTCAGGCAAGTCGACCACTACTGGCCACTTGATCTATAAGCTTGGGGGTATTGACATACGAGTTATTGAGAGGTTTGAGAAAGAAGCTGCTGAGATGAACAAGCGATCATTCAAGTATGCTTGGGTGCTCGACAAGCTCAAGGCAGAGCGTGAGCTTGGTATCACCATTGATATTGCCTTGTGGAAATTCGAGAACACCAAGTATTACTGCACAGTCATGGACGCCCCTGGACACCGCGACTTTAATAAGAACATGATCACTGGAACCTCTTAGGCTGATTGTGCCGTTCTTATCATTGACTCCACCACTGGTGGTTTTGCAGCTGGTATTTCCAAGGATGGACAAACCCGTGAGCATGCTCTCCTTGCCTTCACCCTTGGTGTCAAGCAAATGATTTGTTGCTGCAACAAGGCATGCTGATCCCAGCCTATTTCACATCATATTTATTCCTTATTGAAATTGGTATGGCTATTATTGCTATCTAATCGAAGCATCCAGATGTTTTTTTCTGGCTGTGATTAATGCATTTTACACTTCGGTTGGACATATGGATGCCACAACTCCAAAACACTCAAAGGCAACGTATGATGAAATTGTGAAGGAAGTCTCTTCCTACATGAAGAAGGTTGGATACAACCCTGACAAGGTTCCTTTCGTCCCCATCTCTGGATTTGAGGGTGACAATATGATTGAGAGGCCCACCAACCTTGACTGGTATAAGGGCCCAACTCTTCTTGAGGCCCTTGATATGATCCAGGAGCCCAAGAGCCCTTAAGACAAGCCCCTGCGTCTTCCACTTCAGGATGTCTACAAGATTGGAGGCATTGGAACAGTGCGTGTGGGTCGTGTCGAGACTGGTATCATCAAGCCTGGTATGGTGGTGACTTTTGGTCCCACCGGATTGACCACTGAAGTTAAGTCTGTTGAGATGCACCATTAACTTTTTGCAGAGCCTCGTTCTTTCGTATTGTCGGGAAGAAATGCGAACAGAACAAGCAAAAGGAAGAAGAGCATGCAATCAAACAGAACGAGGAAAAAATAAAGGGAAGCTGGGGAAGAATTAGATCATGTAATTCAGAGATGAAGAGAGATTTCACTCTATAGATCGAGGATGCACAGTCAAGGAATTGTCTTGTACCAAGTAAACGATCGGTACCACCTAAATTTTTATGTCAAAACAACTCAAATTTGTCTCAGGGATAAAGACTGGTAAAATGCCCAAAGATTCCAAGCCAGGGCTTATCACAAACGTGATGGTGACGTGGTTTAGCCGATCTACAAGCAAACTTTCCAAGACCTCTCATCGATGCGTTCAGTGACAGATTCTTGAGAACCGACTCATATTTTTGCAAAGTCATTCTTGCCAGCAAAGCCTTGTTATGACAATGCCCCGCATAGAAAAAGTAAAATTACCCATTCGCCTTGAATGTCACAAAAGGCCTGTTAGTATGTAGTGGGGTTGAGCAAAAATTTGAAAATCTGATTTTGCTTCTGATTATACACCAACTTCACTCTGAAGCAGATCCGATGAGTCGGAGTTGGAGGTCATGATGGACCAACTCTGATTGTCTAACTCCGACTCTAATATCGTACATATTTTATAAAAATATATGTATTTTTTATAAATTAATCACATATATTTTATATAACTATAACTTATATAGTTAATTAAATTCAATAATATACTATTATGAGTAAATTATTATAAAATAATATGCTTATATTTTAACATAAATAGAATAAATTCACTAATAATAGTTTAGTATATGTAAACACCATACTATTAACTATTACTACCATGTAACACTAATGCATAATAACAACTAATGTATAAACACTAATATATAATAACATGTAATGCTACTTATATAATAACATTTAATACTAATGTATTATGTATAAACACACACACACACATACATATATAAATTTATGATAACATGTAATACTAATATATAATAACTAAAGTATAATAACATGTACTAATAATATATAATAATCAATGTATAATAACATATGATACTAATGTATAAACATTAACATATAATACTAATGTATAAAAACATTAATTTGTATAATGATTTATTTTTTCAATTTTGGTTATGTTTTAATAAAATTGAAATTAAAAAAATATTTTTGAAAAAAACTGAAATCTATAAGCCTTAATCCGATTAGCGAGAGTCCAAGATTGTCAAATTGAATTTTCAAATGGGTTAAGAAAAAAAGTCTAAATCTGACTCCGCTCCGGAGTCGGATCGAAGATTGTGCGGATTGGAGTCGGATTTGATCTCCAACAAAGTCGGACTTGGAGTCGGAGGTAGGGCACTTCGACCCAAACATTTTCTGTACTCAGTCCTAGGCTCTGGCGGCCGGATATCAGCAAACTAAATAGTCCGAGGAATATATGTGGCAAGCCATGACAGCATCTCCACCTCGAAGCTGTCTGAGAGAGGCTGCTACCTGAGTTTGTGAACGTATGGGCTTACAAACCAGTGAAGGGCAGCAGTGGTAGAAGCACCCAAAAATATCACTGATGATGCAACTGCACCCTTGAGGATCACATTCATGTCAGGAGATGTCATGAAGGTTATGACTGGGGCACTGGGCCCAGTGATGCTGACAGGCAGCAGGTTGAAAGAGAAAGGAGGTTTACTTTCTTAATAGTGGATGAGATCGGACCATATAAACAACTCCAGTATCATTTTCATCTTGCCTGGCCTCTTCCCCTTTACGAGGTCCAATACTGATCTGCTGTCATCTTCTTTGGTGGTGGCTTGAGATGCCAATCTTTTTTGGGCGGCAGCACCTAGAATGGCAAAACTGAAGTTGGGTTTGGCATTCAGGCTTCAGGCCATGAGCCCATGCTCCAGACCTAGAGGGATGATAAGCTGAAGAATGTAGAAAAAACTTATCGCCAGTGAACAGTAGATGTCAAAATCATGTATCTCTTAACAGCGAGCAACCTAACGGTAAGATCATGAAGTTCATCGAATTCATAAGAGGAAGGGAGGTGGGGTAAGAGGGAGACTTTGGGATGAGGATTTGTAAGTAAGAAAAAATATAAGACGGTATAGCTGACAAATATACCATACTATTTGACAGGCATGTGCAAAGAAGTTTTAAAGCTCTGACGCAACCATATATGGGTCATCGAAAGTTTCCCTTCTCTCTCTCTCTCCCATATACATAGATATATAGAAAACATGTACAAGTGAATGAGTCGTTAACCATAATGAACTCAGGTTTTTTCTTGTCTGAAACGGGGAAACAAATAAAGAACTCAACTTTTTTTAAATCTGACTTGAAGAAAGCCTTTGTATACTACTTTGAGCCAACGATTTGACTCACGGATTTAGGAGGAGAAATGATTAGTCATCAAGATTGTGGCACTTCAACTAACTAATATGTCACCAGTTGAAATTTTTTAAATGGCATCTGGTTTTTAAAACATAATTAATTGGTTATTAAGGAGGAATAATATCCCTTTACACTCTCAAATTGCTCAAATATGCATGGGTGAGAATCCCAATGGATAGAAGCCTGCTTCATGATCACTGACGAATCATCAATTGAATAATGAATTAATAAGCGGTACAAGAGGTTGAAGCGGTACAAAAAGAGAGGTTGCAGTGGTCAGTAGAGTAACACAGCAAGATGAGCCTTTTGGACTGAGTTCCAAAACAATGTAATGATGTATTGGCCGTAACATCCTCCTGTATCACTAAGAGATCACATTGTATCCCTAACGCATACAAGACAGTAAGTATTGATTGGTAAAATGTTATTCTTCTTATTTTCTTTTTCTGTTTTTAATTTAAGCGGTCCTTCAACTGTGTAATCGTTCAGATCCATCTATTTCCAAGGACCCGAAAGGTACTTAAGAATAATAAGTATTACAGGTAAAAAGAAAAGCAAGAAAGTTAATCTGCAAAGCTATGGATAAACAAGCAGCGGACAAAGTTTTTTCAATCATATAGAGAGAGCAAACCGACGAACTTTCTGAGGACGGCAACTACTTCAAACCAAAGCAATCAGGAATTCCATCTTTAGGTTGAAACGAAAGTGAAAAATAAAATCGAAAAAGGACATGGCAGAGAGGAGTGCGGAGAAGAACCTGAAGCGAAGTAGTTTTTAGACGAGATCAATTGCTTGGATTGCGAACGGAACAGAAGGAGAGCCGTCCCGGTCATTGCTCGAGCTTTCGATTTTGATTCAGAGGCCCAAGGTTCTCAAACGATAGGCCGAAAAAGGAGAACCAATCTTTGAAATGAATAAAAAAAGTCAGTGATTTCCTGACAAAAGGGCATTTGGTCTAGTGGTATGATTCTCGCTTAGGGTGCGAGAGGTCCCGAGTTCAATTCTCGGAATGCCCCCAATTTCAATTTTGTTTGGGCCTGGACTCTGGATCGGCCCTCTATTTTTTGTAGTGGATTAATCATGGATGGACCGGCCCTATTAGGACTTTTAGCAAAACGCAATTTTATTTCGGCAATACATAATATCAGAATGATTTATTAATAATCATTTTTCTTTGGTAGTGAAACGCAGAGCGGAGACGAATTAAACTAGTAAATAATTCTTCTTAATTATTTATTCTCTCTAGAAGACCAATCCATCGTTGAAAATGGAAGGGGCTGGCTCAGACTTTCCTGCCCTGTTCCTCAAGTATCGGTCAGATCTTCCTTCTCTGCTCGTCTTCTCCTTCTAGTAATTAGTAGTAACGTATTAGCTCGGGAGAAAAAAGAGCAACGTATCTCGTGCGTCGGTCTTCTCTTCCTTTCTCCCACTTCCGTATATCTACTCTCTTCAACGGTTCAACCACCACCAATTACACTACTAAGCGAGAAATAACAAACAATATTTATCTTCCAGAAAGCCCTCATTCAATGACGCGTCCTCTCTCCCTCTCTCTCCTCTAGAAGCCCAAATATTTTATTCCTTTACTCTAGAAGCCCAAATATTTTATTCCTTTTAATCTAGAAGCCTATCTCTGTGGATCCTCTCTCCATCCCCTTCCTCTTCCTTTTATATAACTTGGCTTTTCCACTCCCATCAAACACCAACTAAAGAGTTCTTGACTCCCGTTCGATCTGCCTCCTATCTCATTGATCCTCTGCTCCGACCATTTTCTTTCACGTGTTCCAGACAGAAATGGAAGGGAAAACATATCTCCAAGACTTCGAAGAACTGGAGGAAGACGTGCTCTCTCTCTGCGACCTTCCCATTAACGACCAAGAGAGTACCGAATCCGACCCTTTTTCTCCCATATATCCATGCTCTCCGTCACGACCGGAATTGTTCGAGTTCTCCACCAACCCGAACGCAGAAATGAAACCCGAGATCGACACCATAATTTTCTGCGGCAGAATCATGCACCAGAAAGAATTATCCGCTTATAATCTCCAAACCAAGTCAAAGTGGAGATCAGAGTCTCTCAACAAAGCCCATATCATGCACTCGATTGGGTTCACCAACACCATTCGTTCCAACTCGCTGCGGGTTCCAGGTCCGAAACCTGATACGGCTCCGGCAACCGGAAGCTACCGTCATCCGGACAGTTGCTCTAGGAAGCACAAGGTTTTTATTGGGCCGGTGAAGATTCGGCCGGAGATGGAGCTAAGTGAGATTAGAAAGAGGCAGGGTCGGCGGGCCCCGGTACCGATGTTCCCGGTCGTCGGTGGAGATGAATCGGTGATAGTCGGTGGTAAGAGCGGAGGTGGAAGGAGTCATTGGGGGCTGCTACGGCCGTTGAGGTGTAGGTCCCACCTTGCGAGCGTGCTGGCTCGGGCGTTTGGATGTGTTCCCACACGTGTGATATGAAGGTGGATCCGGTCCTCGCACGTGTTGGGTTTTAGCTCACGGTCCCACGGATGGATCATTGTCCATGGATTTTTATTTTTATTTTAATTTGAATTATTTAAGTGATGCTGAGCTCGGGTACAGTTAATTTTTCTTGTTTTAGGCTTTTAGTAATTAGTTCATTACTTTGTATGTTATTTTTTATTTATATTTTACATTATTTATTCATATTTATGGAAACATAGTCTTTCGGAGAATTTTATAACAAATTTCTTGATGGTCGAATCAATTTTCTTTACACTTTTATGCCCAAAACTTCAATAAATTTATAAAAAATCTATTTATTACCTATTTTTTATTATCTTTTTATCATCATTGCATTAAGTAATAAGTTTATAAATAAAATATAATAAATAATTTTCAATTATCTAATATTATATCAGGAAATGATGATAAGATGATAAAAATAAAGATAATAAATAGCATTACTCATAAATTTATTGAAAGTATTTTGGTATAGTTAATAGAAAACATTATCCAACATATGGTGCGGGTCCAAAATCTTATTTTATTTAATTTTTTCTCTCTCATATTTCAAAATATCATAAAACATATTAATTTAAATCATTTTATGACTATTCATAGATAATCTCAACTCAATTGGCTATCCAAACAATACCTTATTGTTTTGAATCAAATATTAGATAATGATAGGAAATTTTGTTTTTCTTTAAGAATTTAGATCTCTATTGTTACTTCATACATTTAGTTATAACTACTGTAGAGCTCTTTTGTATTTTAATCTCTTTTTTATTTTAGGCCTTAGCTTCGATCAAAATCATAATAGATCTAACTTTTGATGTTCTATTTGTTTCGATTTATAAAATATAAAGAGTAGTGTTAAATATAATTTTGGGATGTACAAATTTTGTATCTTTTTATGACAAAATAGAATTTAATATGAAATATTGATTTTTTCACATAATAAAGAATTTTAAAATGTAGATTTTAAATTTTTTCGATCTTTAAAGCAATTTACCTAACATAATATTTTTTCTCCCAAAGACCTTCGATATTTTTAGACCGTTAAAAGCATTTTTTGAACCTTCAAATTCAATACTTAAACTAACTTTGTCTACGAAAAGCAATATCGTCGACACTTGGCATCATTTCAAGTTTGTTTATTGTCTTGATCGATTATTTCGCAAACAATTGCAAGTTTTGTTAGATGGTGCGGAAATAAATACTTAACTGAGAAACACTATTTATTATTATTTTAACATGTTTTAAAATTAATCATATTTTCACTATCTATTAATATAACATCGAATAATTTCAATCATATTTTTATAATAATAATCTTTTTGTTAACTCTAAATATAACATCAACTAAGTGAAAATAATAGATAATTTATAGATCATTTGGTTTAATATTATACCAGACAATAAATAATATTTGTTAAAAAACATAAAAGAATGATAAATAATAAGAATGATATTTATAGTCAAGTAGTATGCAATTCATGCATATTTGTTTAAAAAATTGAGTAAATTCAAGATTCACGTTAAAAAAATTATTATTTTAAAAATGACTTCCATTTTTTTTTTAAATTGCACATTCCAAAATTATATATAGAAAAAAATAATGAAATAATAATTTTTAATTGTTCTTTTGAAAGGATTTAGATCTCTAGAATTACTTAATTCGTGTAATCGGATACATTATAGAGCTCATTTTGTATTTTTATGATTTTATCTTTCATTTTTTTTTTCATTACCCGCAGAATTTAACCACGTTCACGACAGTCGTATTTTCTGTACGACTAAAGACCATCGAGTACAAGGCTCAAGCGGCCATTGTTTTTTTGTTTTGTTTTGTTTTTAAAAAATTTTCTGATAACCGAGCGGCCATTGTTAGGTTGCTAACTGAGGAAAAACAAACCGAAAAGAAGGCGAAGCAAGGGGGATGAGAACGACTGTGTTTTAGTAATCCTAAACAAAAACCAGGAAAAAGCCGACGTCGCTGGGATCAGTACTCCAGTTTCGCCAGCAGAGTAACCTCACACACACAGTCGCCACCAAAAACCCAAACTTCGCTACAGTAAATAGATATCTTCTGCGCATCACATTTAGGGTCCTTCTTCCTGTTATCAATCTCTCTGTATCTCTGTATGTGTTTATGTATACGTTGACGAATCTGTGCTGTACTGTATGTATATATTTAAATGTGCGGGCGTCCAAAATATGAGTAGAATGCATGCTCGGGCGTCAAACGATTTAATCTCTAGCTAGTTGGAATCGATTTCCTAATGTTTTCTGTGTGTATCAGTTCAAAGATTGATTAAGAAAGCTTCATGAGAATCTTATTTATTTTTTCCAACTAGACGGGGACCTCAGGTCCTCAGCAATCATTTTTTTCCCTTCAATTGTTTTTTTTTTTTTTTTTTTTTTTGTTGTTGTTGCTATTTACTAGTTTCGACAGTGTGATCTCATGGATTTTCACTAGATGAAAATCTCTGTTATTGCTTAAGGAAAATAAAATAAAAGAAATTTTGATTCCTATCTTTTTTTGCCGTCAAGGTTTCTTTATTTTTCTCCTTTTGATAAGTATGATAAGTAGTTTCCCGCTGCCGCCGTTGGGGGGGGGGGGGGGTTGTGGTGGAAGGATAGAGCTCGATTGAACCAAATAGTGGTGTTTAGCTAATTTCAGCGGAGGTTTTTTATTCCTTTGTCTGTAATAATGAACATGTGAGTATTGGGTTTGAATTTCTGTTCTCTAATTTTGTCTCAACGCATCTACGATCATAGAAGATTCCCATTCAGCGACTAATACACAATGATCCTATAATTGTTATCAGATATATGTCCATGGAAGTACCAATTCCAGATGTCAGGAATGTTGAAATAGGAAATATTGCTAATGATACTGCTGCAGGGATTGAGGGCATCAGACATCACGTTGACGAAATTTCTGGGAAGGTTGACAAGGTAAAAATACATGTAGCAATTAATACTTGGTGCCTTTCCATATGTCTTATCTTTTTTTCTATTTTTTCAAAGTCGTTACTTTCTTCTCAGGTTTAAACAATGGAATAAATTGTCTTAGGCCTTTTATTTGGTTTATGTCATGTTCAGCCAGCAATAATCAATCCTCATGTTTCAATAGTATGCTTTCTATGATTGTCTTACCAACTCAAACTTGTAATTCACTACGGTATCAGTTCCTTAAAAGATGGTAAGTGCGACATCTACAATTTGGTTGCTGGTCAATCTGTACACATTTGCCTTTGTGTCCTTCATAAATAAAATTTTCCTCCCTGTCATGATAATTGGCGTATTGAACAGAAAAATGGAGGATCAGTATTGTTGATTTGGAAGATGGGTGCCTTAGAACACTGCTGAAGTTCTTTACATGGATATACAATATTCTAATTTTCAAGAGATCTAAACCCATTCTTCACTTTATATCCAGTTGTAAGGATCTTATGATGCTGATATGTACTGATTTTTTTTATTAGTATTTGCTGTGAAATAATAACATAGAATATCACGGTTAGTTGGGACGTTGTTCTGGGACACCCGATGCCAAATAAAAAAAAACATAGGATATCACTTTAAACATGTTAATGTTTTATTTTTGCATTGGTTTTCTCACTGTATTTATTGGCTTATAACATTTGTGTCTTGATTGATTGCTGTTTTTTATTATCAAATTTATGTGGAAACACAAATGTGCTGGAGTTTTTGAGACTCTATTTGGCCCTTTTATGTGGGAGTAGAGTTTAAGGGGAGTTGGTGTGTAGGTTGCGCCTTATCTACCCTGCAATAAGGAGGTGAAGACTTATTGTTTGTTTTTTTTTTTCTTTGTTTTGTTCTAGGTGGTCTCCCGTTTACACCTCTTTTGGTTTATAAATTTAGCTCTAGAGTTTAATTATATAAAAAAAAAAAAAATTTGCCTATCTTCAGGATAGAAAAAAAAGTTCATTCTACATTTGATTATTTACTTATTCACTTGAAAACCTGTCATAACACCTCTTCTTCCACCCGCCGGGGGGGGGGGTTGCTTGTTTGTGTTTTTTACCCCCCAATAAGATTTGTTATGGTAGATAATTTGGCATAATCAAGATTTTATGGTACAGATGAATGAACAATTCCTTATTCATAAAAAAAGGTGAAAGAACAATTCCTAAAAAGTAAAACAAATAAGGCTATAGGTATCTGATGGATGTATGATAAGCATGTGCTTTTTCATATCCAGAGACTGCTGCTATAATTTTGATTTTGCGTGTTGGAGTTTAGCTTAGAATCATATATAATAATGCGTTGTTGTTTATTTTAATCATGTTGGGTCATTTTTAAGTCTATTCTTTTACATTTATAAAGATTGTTAGTATATCATTTTTCCTTGCAGCTTGAGCAGAGAGCGAATGAGATAGAACAGTTCTACTCGAGTACAAGTAAAAAGCAACTTAGCACATCCAAAGGTAGCTCAATAGTGAAGGATAAAGATAAGGAGAAACATATTCCAAGCATCAAGAAGCAGCAGCAAGATGCATCACGTCGAGAAGCAGCTGCTGCAAAGAGAATGCAAGAGCTCATGCGCCAATTTGGCACAATATTGCGCCAGGTAAAAGATTCTGTCATATATTTATGCTAAGGCATTTTTTGCTTTCTTAACATATATATCTAGATATATGATTTCTCGTGTCTTATGATGTGTATGTGCATGTGTGTGTCTGTTGTGTTCGTTTGTGTCCATGCAGAAGTCTATTTACCATCTATTTTGGGAACTTAAGGGATGTCAACTTTTTCTCGTTTAATTTAGTTGGATAACGATCTTTATATATGCCCTCTGTTTGAAATTCACATATTAGATTAACAAGATCTGCTGGGAAATTACCCACCCGTTGGTAGCCCAAGTGGTAAGGGAAAACTTGTGTGCATGAGCCCCATGTCACAGGTTCAATTTCCCCTGGGATCAAACTGTGATTAAGTGGGAGGCCATGGCGGTGGGTTGCTGTGCTAGTCTCCCCGGGGTTTTGGGTTCCATGGATGAGTCCTAAGGACTCTGCCGTGGGGTGGTTCCCCCGTCATAAAAAAGATCTGCTGGGCAATTTTGTTGCAGTTTTAGTTTTTGTGGGCTGTATATTAGAACATTAACAAAAATGATGCACCTTATTCACCACAAATTTTTTTCGTGGTATTTCTCTGCAGGTTGATTTTCTACAAATCAAGTTTCCTCTCGCATCTAGGAGAGGCATATATAAATGCTGTATTTATTATTCTTTCTTTTATTCTAGAAGTCAAACACATGGACTGTCTTGGCTATAAATTGCACCAATGCCAAGGACCATCAACTAGATGCTGTAAGATTGAAAATGATAGGTGTAGTTTGTTTCATCTTTCCTGACATGCATTTGCCTTGGCTTCCAGATTATGCAACACAAGTGGGCGTGGCCTTTTATGGAACCTGTAGATGTAGAAGGTCTTAAGCTGCATGACTACTATGAGGTAAAGTTCGTTGTTTTTAATTTTTGAAGTATGTCAGTAATCATAATAGTAATTGTGTGATGTTGCATTCCCATTCACATTTGACAGTGTTAAGCTTAAGTATGTCAGTAGAAGATATTCCATTGGTTCACATTTGACAGTTTGTCCTTGATTGGCTTGTCATTCTTGTTCCTAAATTGCTTCTGTGTGTGCATTTAATTAATTCACTCCAGATGATGAAAAATAGGTAATTGATAAGCCCATGGATTTCAGTACAATTAAAAATCAAATGGAGGCCAAGGATGGTACCGGATATAAGAATGTTCGGGAAATATGTGCTGATGTGAGGTTGGTTTTCAAAAATGCCATGAAATATAATGATGAGAGAAGTGATGTTCATGTCATGGCCAAAACTTTGCTGGAAAAATTTGAGGAGAAGTGGCTGCAACTTCTGCCTAAAGTTACTGAAGAGGTAACTTCTTTCCCAGCATGATCAGCTCATTCTTGGATTGAAGGTATGGTAAATAATCTTAGTTTATGATTTCTAATGTTAATGTTAGTAGTAATGTGCTTGCAGGAAAAAAGACGAGAAGAGGAGGAAGCAGAGGCACAGTTTGATATGCAGCTTGCTCAGGAGGCTGCTCATGCCAAAATGGCGAGAGATTTGAGTAATGAGGTATGTTAAAATTTCACATGCTATTAGGATATGTTTGACACTAAACAAGCCTTTTGATATAATTCATAGATCTAAAAGCTTCTTCAAGCATGTTGAAGGTTTTTATTTTTATTTTTTATATTTATAAATAAATTTTTTATGTCCTTATTCTAGTCTGATTAATTCTCATCGTATTATCCTTCAAAAAAAAAAAAAGAATCATCGTACATTGGGAATCTGACAAGGACTTTGTTCCAATGCACCATGATGAATTCGTTTCAGCTGTACGAGCTTGATATACATTTAGAAGATCTCCGGGAAATAGTTGTTCAAAAGTGCAGGTTTGTTCCATGGCATCATCTAATACTGCAAAATATGGCTTTATAGGCTAACTTATATTATATAAAATTTTCCTTTTAATCTAACCTTTGGGACCAACAAAAGCAGCATTAACTTGGAATTTGTTTGTTGATTATGATTGTGAACATGTGCATGTTGATGTGGATTTGCGGATTTGCCTTTTTCCTACAAGTTTAATTCTGTTTTTGCCTTAATTCTGAAAGTTATGTCATCCAATGAAGGTAATGGATCAAACAGGAATCATATTTTCCTATGCTTTGTCTACCGGGCCAATGACTCTTTTGAGTTTGATTTGCTCTAGATTAGATTGATTGGGGGATTTTTGTCAAATATGCTGGTTATACACATTATTTCCAAATGCAACTGTTCTACTTTGACTGTCTATAATTACCAAGAGTAAATTTTGTCGGCTGATTATAGTTTTTCTTACTGGGAACAGGAACCCTTGTAACTAAACTTACTTAAAATGCACGAGCTTTTATTAACAGAAGACATTGCCAAACACACCGGTTCTAGGGTCCATAACATATAGATGGAATACATGTTTAAAACGAACTTAAAATTTCTGAACCACTGGGCAATCTATATAGAAGTGATTTGTTGTAATATTCTATCTTTAGCTTGTGAATAACCTAAAGAGCCCCAGTTTTCTATGTTGTTTAATGCATAAATGCAGTACAAAAATTTGGAAAATGGTTTGTATCAACATTTTGACTGGTGGTAGGTATACTTGGAATTAACTTGAAAGAGTAGTTAGAACTTTCAAAATCCAGTTTTCCTTCGTTTGTTGTTGTTCTGTCTTGAATAGCATGATTGGGTTAGTGTTTTGAATGGCTCATTACTTTCGCATCACTGCCAAAGCAATTAAAGCTTTTGCTGAGAACGTTATTTTCAGAAAAATTACTGCCGAAGAGAAGAGAAAACTTGGTGCAGCACTTACCAAATTGTCTCCTGAAGATCTAACCAAGGCCTTGGAGATTGTTGCTCAAAGTAATCCATGCTTCCAAGCAACTGCTGAAGAGGTGGACCTTGACATGGATGCTCAGGTCATCATTTAGATTTCCTGATGGGTGCTGGCCAGTATTTCCATCTTATAGATTCTCATTACAATTGCTTGGTAACAAAACGAGTAATCGAGTGCATTGTGGTTCGTATGCAGAGCGAATCTACCCTATGGAGGTTGAAGTTTTTTGTGAAGGATGCTCTGGAAGCTCAAGGCAAGACTTCAGCCGTTGCAGTTGGTCTAAACAACAACAATGGCAATGACAATAACAACAGTAACAATAAACGGAAAAGAGAGATTTGCGATGCTATTGCCAAAACTGTCAAGAAAAAGAGTAAAAAGCCATCTTCATGATAATGTCTAGCAGTTGGAGAGTGGAGTTGGATTGTGTAGTTTCTTGTGAACCTTTGAAGGCAATCTTGGGTTGTATTTCTAATTCTCCAGAGTTGGAGAATGGATACGACGGTTCTAACGAGAACATGGCGAGTCCGAGGAACTTGATGTTGTCTTCATCAGAGATATTTCCGTATCATGAATTTGTTTGCGACTAGCTCATTTTTAGGTGTTTAGTATTTCCGATAAATATAACCATGTCTATAGACATATGATCCTCCTAAACTGTAACATTTTACACATTCAATGATCTTTATAAATAATGTCTTCATCGTTTTGCCAGTTTTAAGAATTTCGTTCCCCTTTCGTTAGAAAAATGTATTCATACGGTGCATGTTGGTTCATAGTATTCATATAGGTGAAGTGCTTCCGTCACTTTGGAGTTTGGAGATTTATATTGTCTGACACATCTTATATCAATTCTTAAATTTAAGCTAAACATTCGAACAATTTTTTTTTTCATTTTTAATTACACTGATTAATGTGAAATTTTAAATATTTTTTAAGAAACAAAATCTATTCATCATTTATTTTATCATCATCTTCTTATTATTTCATGATATTGCATTAGATAATCACATCATAGAATGGTAAGAATTAAAATGACGAGTAGTATTACTCATTTTTAATATAAATGATCAATTAAGGCTCGTTTAGATAGTAAAATATTTTATTTTATCTCATCATTATAATTTTCCTAAATTTTTATATAAAATATAATAAATAATTTGATATTTTAAAATTTTAAAATCATAATAATATCAAAAAATAATATTATAATAATATTTTATTTAATATTATATATTTTATTTAATTTAAAATTATTTTAATTCCACCTAGCCGTAACTAACCTTCAAAGAAGGGCAGCACGTGCCATAATTTTTATTTATTTATCTTTTAATATGAGCGTGGCATAAACCTTAAAATTCAACCCCGCTGTCTACTCAGTACGCGCGTTTGGTGAATCGGTACCAATGATGTCTGAAGCGCGCGCCGACCCCAGACCCCACTGGTCTAGACCATCTTCAACGAGCCATTGGTCCACGTCCTAATAAGGAACCGCACCACCCAATCAAAGGCCGCTCAGAAGCCTGACCAAGAACTCCTAAAGCACGGTAGCGTAACCCGGACGTGACTGGAAAATCCAAAATCAAATCTCGTAGCCGCCTTCACGTCCGCCCTGTCACAATGCTGAAAATGTCTCGGATGGCACCAGCCGCCAGTACTAATGGTGCTGTTGCTTAGCAGCAAAATTTCCTGCAACCCTTAACTCGGTGATTGATTCTCTGATTCACTCGTCTCATTGACTCGGTGTAATTACGTAAACTCGTTCTCTACATTTTCTACATGTACCTCGTGCTTCAATATGATCATTTTATTTTATCTTGTTCATTATTACCGTTACTAATTTATTGGATTTGATGTGTACTTTTCCCAATTTCATGGTCTGGAATTTGACTAGTACATGTTGCGCGATCAATTTCTTGTTTCTTTTGCACCAGTTTGAGCAGAATTTATTCTTTATCGATGTTTGAATTGATTTAATCTACTTGGTGTTGATGATCAGGAGTTTATTTTATTGTTTTGGGGGCGTGCATGCAAAAAGAAATGGATTTAGTGTCGGATTGCCAGGTACATATATCGATTGGATGTCGTAGTCCAGTTGTTAATTGTCTTCTTGAGGGAGAATTAGAATGGATTCTACGGAACTTTTTTGTGTGTTCTGGTTTAAGAAGTTTAAGGGCAGTATAAGATTCGCATTTCTAGTATATTTGTTTTTTTTTTTTTTTTTTTTTTGTCTGTTATTTGGTCGATTACTCATGCACTTAAACTTGTAGGGAAAATTGGCAAGTTTCCGAATCAAAGAGCTTAAGGATGTTCTCGCCCAGCTCGGTCTTTCAAAGCAGGGGAGGAAGCAGGTATTTATTTAAAGATATGTTGCTTATCTTTTGCTGTTTCTTAGGGCACAAATCTACTGCTTGTTGCTCTAAATTACAAGCATGAACAATTTAAATTCCTTGCGGTGAACTTGAACAATATTATCCGAAACCCTCACTAGTAGTTAGTTTTTGGCCTTTGGTATATGGTCATCCTAAGCCTGAACAAGTTAGCAGGTGATGGTTGATTGGGTTCCTGATTAGTTTTGCACACGTATACTCTTTTTTAAGTGTTCGGGGCTATGAATTTGAATGCCATCCAGACAAAAATTCAACCATGTGAATATTTAAACACGTGTCTCTGAGATGGTGCCTTGTGTTTAGAGGATGCTTGCATCATCTTGTGATGCACCAGCTTATATTCAAATTTTTCTGACAATATGGCGTGCATCATTTGGTGGAATAATCAAGCAGATTATTCCTGTAATTTAAATTCTTCTCTATATCTTCATCTAATGTTTGCCTGCAACCCTCAGATTTTAAATTTGTGGCTTTTATGTATGCTTGACTTTATACTAGGAGTTCTTCATCTAGAAAATCAGAAATGCATAGATAATTTCAGAACTGTTCTGTATGCAAAAGTGTGTTTTGTTTCCATTGGCTTTCCCTGAATAAGGTTTATTTATGTACATGTACCTGTGTTTTTATGTACTGTGCAGGATCTTGTGGACAGAATCTTGTTGGTGCTTTCAGATGAGGAGGGTAATTTGTTGAAATCCATCATTATCCCTTCCATTGTGTTGTTGTCATCTTGCTATTCTTTGTTACTTGTTTGTTCCATCATTTTCATGATTAAGTTTACTGGACTTTTTTCCATTACAAGTTTAGAGTATTGCTCTTGGTGATCGTCTCTATTCGTTTTGGCTCCAAATTGTACATGATTCCTCAGATCAAGCGTCTCATATGTTAATGTAACATTCTGTGCAGTTTCCACTGCACGTGGTTCAGCTAAGAAAAACATAATTGGGAAGAATGGAGCAGTGAAAATAATTGATGATGCTTACAGGTGAAAAATTTAATGGTCTTGTGTATATACGCCTTGATTTGTATCTTGGACTTGTCATCTTTTTGGCTTTCTCAAAAGTTCATTTTTATTTGACTATTTGTGATCAGATGTGTGGTATTTGTTTGATTCATAAACTTTTTCTTCTTCTTCTAAGTCTTCTTTATTTGCTTCTCCAAGTGTTCGGTAATTGTTTTTTTTTTATCATCTCGTGGTCTTTGTTTTGAAATATTGATTGTCTTGTTTCAGGAAAATTCAGAACATGGAATCAGCTGATTTGCCAACCAAGGGACAGAGTGCTTTGGAAACCATCAGTCTGAGGCCTGAAGGAGAACTTGAAAATTCTATCAATTCGGGTGTGAAAATTTGCTGCCCCTGTGGAAGTTCATTGCCTACCGAGTCCATGATTCAGGTTCTGTAGTAGTTAATTTTTGTTATCATAGGAATCCAAAATCATTTTCATGTTTTCTATTTCTAATCCTTATTCAATAATATTTGTAAGCAGTTTATAAACACGGGAAGAATTCTATCTAGGATATGGTACACTCTCAAGAAAATTATTCAATGTCCAAAGCCTCAATTTGTATAAAGACAAATGTTTGATTATCATGGGACTAAATATAGTGAGGACTTAACGTACATATGTGAAATCACTGATACGAAAAGGTACTTATGTGAAATCACTGACACAAAAAGGTACTTATGTGAAATCAACAACCATTTCTTTGAGAAATACGTCTAATACTAATAAAAAAATAAATAAGTACGGCTTATGAGTCTAATCATTTAGTTGGGTGGCCTTTGCATTGTATGATGGTTGCTTGTGGACAACTTGAGCTCTACTGATTGTAAAGTACCATCCAGGATTTTCTGCCAAACAAGTTAGTGAATGATATCAAATGAGCCTATTCTGAATTTTCTAGCCAAACAAGCTAACGAGTGTATTCTGAATTTTCTAGCCAAACAAGCTATGTCAAAATCAAATTTAGTTTTCATTTACTGACATATAAAAAAAAAAAAAAGTTTTCATGCTCAATGGCATCGTATGAAAAGCTTAGGCCTCGTTTGGATCTTGAGATGAAATGAAACATCTATGAATAGTAGTGAAATAATTTGTGAATGGTAGTGAAATGGTTTGAGTTAAGATGTTTTATGGGGTTATGGGAAATGAGAGAAAAAAATTGAGTAAAAAAATTATTAAGTTCAAATATTGTTAGAATATAATTTTTGTTTTGGGATTTGGAAAAGTTGAATTGTTTTTTGTGTTTTGTTTGGAAGTTTGGAAAAGTCGTAATGATTAGATAAAAAAGTTGAGAAGTTGAAAATTTGAAATTGAAAAGTGTGTGCGCTTGAGTGGTGTTTGGATGTTGAGATGAGATGAGGTGGGATGAGTTGGGTTGAGACCATCTCAACATCCAAATGGGGCCTTAGAAAACACAATTGTCTCAATGGTATTTCTAAAGACTAAGGGAATGTTTAGATGTTGGGAGTTTTAGAGGAGTAGAAAATAATTAAAAAGATGGTTATTTATTTAATATTGTTTGGGAGATGGTTATTTGAGTTTTTGAAGATTCTGAGGAGTCTTTACTTTTTACACCGTAGATGTTTTATGTTTGGCAATGAAAAATCTCTGAATTGTCAAAAATCCCCTCTACATTCAGATGGGGTATTGTTACCCAAACATGCCCTAAAGAAACAAGCAATCTGGAAATCAGGCAATTGTTCCCATAATCACTTATTTTTTTAAAAAAAGATTGTCCCCATAAATCAATTAGGATATAAATAAAAAGAATTCTGGAAAAATATTCTGTGACTTTGTCCTTTATTTAAAGCAGATGGATCACCTTGGCACGTTCTATTCTTATTTCCTTGTATATTGTGTGCAAAAGTTTCTGTGGGTGATTTGGGACACTCTAATATGGGCTAGGTGTTTTCTTGTATACGTCCAGTGTACTTGGTTACCCCTATAATATTTTTACTTATCAAAAAATAAAGTTTCTGTGGGTGATTGTTTGGATTTATAGCAAGGTTATAGGCTGAGGTACCTAGCTCAGAAGGATCTGTTAAGATATGCATACTTGAACTGAAGGTCCATGATATAAGTTGCCCCGATACATTCTGCGTGGCCTTCCTAGTAACTGCGGGTTGTTCTAAAACACAAACGTTTCCCAATAAGTTCTTACAAGCTTGAATTAATGGTATTTATGTTGATTCTTCGGGAGATCACTATTTTGAAAACACTTCAAAAGACAAATCATCAAAGATTGGGAAGTCATTGACCATTCTTACTTTGAAGAGTCTGGTATCTTTTAGAGGATACTATAATTAGTAGTTTGCATCACTGACTGTTTTAAGTGTTTGGTTTCAACTTTCGGTAATCCCCATCCTCTCTCCCTTCAGCGCTAGTGACTTATTAGATTTGACAATTATAGTTAAGCTTGGTTTTGGTTGTTAATATCTTTTGAATGAGGCTTAGTTTGAATAATTAAGTAGTTGGCTTGATTGCCCCTTCTTTGCTTACCAGCTTATTTTGGTACATCCTTTAACCTTTTTTTCTTCCGTTTGTTTTTTCATGACTGCAACCGCAACCCTCGTGAAACAAGGAGTGATTCTACTTGAGAGTGGAAGCAGTTGTTTACATTTTCATTTTTCTTTTGTGTCTTGTCTTCTTTGCAAATCATAAACCATATATTTCTGGTTCTCCTTAGAGTCCGTATGTATTGCATAGGCCATATAGATCCTCCTTTCACTTATTTTGTGGAGTCTCGAGTTATGATGTCTAACTGAGGCACGCTACCTGCAGTGTGTAGATCCAAGATGTCAAGTGCAGCAACATATTGGCTGTGTTATTGTACCTGAGCAGCCATTGGAGGGCAGCCCACCAGTTCCTCTATTCTATTGTGAAATGTGTCGAATCAAACGAGCAGATCCGTATGTATAGTACATTTTCCATGAATGATTCAGCTATGTGTACTTCAGTTATTTAACTATGTCCAACCAGGCAGCCTATGTTCATTTTACCTTGTAATGGGTGTTTTTTTAAGAAAGTTTGACCTAGATGTATACCATCATCCCAATACCAAGAAGTGAGGACAAGATTATGTATTTGTGTTTGCATATTCATTTTGTACCCATAAATAACTGTGTGTGTCCATGCTTGTGCGTGCACGCATGTGCGTTTTTGTTAATATATTTAGGAAGCCTGAGATTTTAATAGACCCATCATCACTCAAAAAGTTTTGAAAGATCCCTGGGATTTTAGAACGTATTCTTTGATCTTGGTTGAAGAGTCAATTTCAGTTTTGCATGTCCCAAGAAGACAACTGCAAGGTCACTGGGCCCCCAATAACTTGGAGATGTTGAACAATAAAGACTTTTTTATTTATTTTTTATTTCTATGAGTCGCAAAATGCTAGTCTTTTGTGTGGTTTAAATATTGTATTCTCTTTCCTGTACTAGTCTTCAATTTTACATAATTTTGAAGCAAAATTACGAGCCCTTCATTTTATGCAATTTTTTACTACTATTTTTCAGTTGTATTTCCTTGTTAAGCAAGCTTTGCCAGCAGAAATCATTCTTCAATACTTATTTATCGGTGAAAATTAGTGAACCTCTAATCTCTCTTTGCTGGAGTTGAGGTGCACTATGGTAGTTGTCATTCCGATCCTTCAACCTATTCTCATATCTTCCCGGCCCCCCCAAAAGAAACCAGTTGTTTGGTTCTATTTTCTTCTAAAATTATAAATTCTGGTTCTAAATGTTTTTTTAGAAGAAGTTTTTTGGTTCTAGATGTAGAGTTTCTCTCTCTCTCTCTCTCTCTCTCCCCCCCCCCCCCAAAAGAAATAGGTTAGTTCTTTTGTATTCTTACAAATATGTCTGTCCTTACGCAGTTTCTGGGTGACTGTTGTACATATTCTATCTCCTGTGAAGTTTGTTGCTTCAACCATTCCCACTGATGGGTGAGTTCAGTTTTCTTAAGCATCCTCTCTGGATCTAATATGATTGAATTTACTGCTGATTGTATCAAATTAGAGTTTTGTTTTCTAAATCTATGCATTAATATTTGCATCAAAACTTGTGCACATTGCCATAAACTTCCAACAGTTTAATTTATTTTATAAGAATTTCAAAGGTTTAAAATTTGTAGGACAAAACTTTGTTACTCACAGGCTTGGTGTTTGCCTTGAGTCAAGTACTGTTGAAAACTCCTTATTGAGGGCCTGTGCACCCCCGGGATTAGTAGGGACACTGTTCTTAGACACCCGGTGCCAATTAGAAAAAAAATTCCTCATGCCTTCATTCTCTCCACCAAACCATTTTCTTTCAAACTGATGGATGCAGCTTTCAATTTATTACTTCTTCCCCCTAACCTGCATCATGTAACAGGCCCCATGTACTTGGGCTATGCCTACTTTTTCATCATGAATATAATATTTTACTTAACAGGATCATAATTTAGACTAATCTACACTGTTAGCGCTCAGACTTATCACCGTAATGCAAGCTGGACAACTGAAAGATCAACTAACCCAATTAAATGGGTTTCAAACAGTTATATTGTAATGTCCCAATGGAAGGCCCAAACCACATGGCCTAAACTCCAAAAGGACAAGTCAATGATACAATTAGAGCCCCATTGAAATATTATAAAGAGTAAGAACTTCTCATTTCCAAGCAATGTAGAATCTCATAGACCACCTACCCTAATCCTTATCATATGGGTTATCACATCTATATGACAATATGAGCTTTGCAACAGCTCACCATCCAATGCTGCATCTCTTCAACAGTAGCGAAGGGTCTTCGGTGAAGAAACTTTTGACTTGATTGATGTATAAAAGTTAGATGAGTTTTCATATCTATTTATCATAAAGGAAGAAGAAAAAATGTTTTACTTGGTTGGAAAGAAAGTGGCAGAGATACCTTAGAGTAATCAGACTCAAAGACCAAGACAACGTGGAGTAGTAAATGCATATTTTCCTTTTCAACTTTGTTTTAGTTTTTTATTTAGATTGAGAATTTAATTACTGTATTTTATTGACATATTACCGATGTCATTTGTCCTTTTGATGTAACCTTTTTTTCCAATGATTTTTTAGTACAAATCCACTACAGAAGGTGGAAAAAACATTTCAGCTGACAAGAGATTTGATACAGAATACTGAATATGATGTTCAGGTTTGTTTCACTTCAGTAGTTGTCAAGTGATATTTTATGTTTACTGATTGATTGTGGTCTTGTGTTTCGTGTTCTCTGGTGGATGGGTTTATTTGTATTTAACACATTCTCGTCACACAGGTTTGGTGCATACTTCTCAATGATAGCGTCTCATTTAGGATGCAGTGGCCACTGCATGTAGATTTACAGATTAATGGTATGGAGCTCAATGATCTTTCCCCAGTAATTAGGTGATATATCGCTTGCATCCACAATGTAATGGTTTACCTCATTACCATCACTCCATCTCTCTCTCTCTCACTCTCTCTCTCTCTCTCTCTCTCTCTCTCTCTCTCTCTCTCTCTCTCTCTCTCTCTCTCTCAATTGGGGGAGGGGGCACATCTGTTTTTCTGAAAACTACAATCTCTGACTAGTGGTTTTAAAAAGGTTGTTGTAATATGCTAGTGGAGTATTAGTTGTGTGGGAAACAAGGGGTTGAGGTAGTTACAGTGGCTTGACTTGCTTTGGGGAGGCGTGTTTTGTTCCAATAGGGCTTGATGTATATTAGATAGGTTTCTAATTTCTCTCTCTTGGGCGATGTTCATTAGGGGCTCTCTATTATGGGCCTAGGTGTTCTCTCTTGTATACACGCAGTGTACTTGGTTATGCCTATTGATATTAATTTATTTTTACTTATAAAAAAAATATGCTAGTGATTATATAGGAATAAACTTATAGACGGTCCTTGAGGCCAGCTATTATGACGAACTTCAAGGTATGATAGACTTAGGTGTGGCTTGCTTATGAGGTGTAAAATATGGATATCCCACAAGTAATCTGAAAATGATTGATGCCTTTCGAAATTGGCATTGGGACATTGAAACTTAAGTGGTTGGAAACAGGGGCATCAACTAACCATGGCTTTTGGTCAATTTCTCAGGCTCTATAATTGGATCATTCCATGAGCTATCTTGCCCAAATTCATATTCAATTCGGTTAAACTTGTATAACTCTGCCAAGTTCACTCATGTAAATCGTAATCAATTAGGTTAATTGCACACTTCAGTACGTGGGTCATGGTACTAAGTTCATCCTGACCTTGTGGGCTTCTTGCCCCCACACGAATTAATTTTGTTGCTGTAACAAGCTATTTTTGCCCACACACACTGGTTTGGGTTAGAAGAAAGTAAAAAATTGTTATTCCTGACTGAACTTTCCCTTGGTGGTTCTTGCACATGATTTTGTAGGTATGCCAGTTAGAACAGTTAATAGACCAGGATCTCAGTTGTTAGGTGCTAATGGTCGTGATGATGGTGCATTTGTGAGTAACCTTCATTTTTTTTTTTCATATACTGACGTGTTTGTTGATAGTCCATGAAGATGCTCATGTAGGTTTCAATTTTCTTTTCTTCCCCTCCCCCCACCACCCAACAAAAAAAACTTGGTTATTTCAATTAGATTCTTACATTCTTTGGTAATAGAGTTTAATTTAATATCTTGTTTTTTCTTATCAGATCAGATCATGCATCAGGGAGGGAATTAACAAGATTTCCTTGTCGGGACGTGATGCTCGTGTTTTCTGCTTTGGCATCAGACTTGTAAGTCGGCGTACAGTTCAACAGGTACTTGAACTTGTTTTTCCCATGTGATGATACTTGAAAAAATAATGTCTTCCTGTAACTTCTGATGTCGAGGGAAACTGCTTATCATTATCAACAAGTTACATGGCTTGTGCATTCATGGAGAATCCTTATGTCTGTTACCTTAGTTAGCATTTATAATGTTGAAGTTGTTTATTATATGACTGTTAGTAGTTCCCCAACTAGCTGAATATGTTTTCATTATTCTGATCATCATCATTGTTTTTTGTTCGATAAATAATTGACATCATCCTTATTGTTATTATCATTATTATGGTCAATTTACAGTTTCTGTTCACTGAATATATTTGTAAGTACTTGACATATTTTTTATAGTCAATCCCCTATTTGCTGCTTTTTCTCATGCTTGGTTTCAGTGGCTTCTCATTATCATCTTCTTCTTCTTTTTCTTTTTGCTGCTTTTTGCCCAATCCATGAGAAGGTTCTCAACTTGATACCTGGGGAAGCAGATGGTGAGGCTTTTGAGGATGCACTTGCCCGTGTTCGTCGTTGCATTCGTGGTGGGGATGCTGGAACAAATGAAGACAGTGATAGTGATGTGGAACTCATTGCTGATTCAATTACAGTTAGTCTCCGTTGCCCTGTAAGTAATCATTGATTTTTGTTCGACATTTTTATGGTCAAGAAGTTTACTCCTTTGATGTAATCATGATTTGCTGAAACTACTCTATCTTTTTTTTTGATAAATAAACAATTTTATTGATCAATGAAAGGCTAAGCCTGAATTACAACTCTGAAGCCCCCTAAGTAGGCACATTAGAGGTAAGAAAATCTTGAAAAGCCATGCCATTAAAATCAATTGCTGTGGCCCATTTACAAAGAGTTCTAAAAAATAAAAATTTTTGCTCCTCCAATGATCTTTCCTGGTCTTCAAAGGTCCGCTCATTACGCTCCCGCCACAAACACCACATAATACATATAGGGATCATCTTCCACATAGCTTTAATTTGTTGGCTACCTCTTATGCTTGGCCAGCTAGCCAACATTATCTCCACATTTTTAGGCATCACCCAGGCCATTGCCACTCGAGAGAAAACCTCATTCCATAGAAACCTAGCTGCTTCACAGTGCAGTAGTAGATGATCGACCGACTCTCCCCCTCCTTTACACATACAACACCAGTCTGCAATAATGATCCCTATTTTCCTCAAATTGTTAGTGGTAAGGATCTTACCCAAAGAGGCTGTCCAAACAAAGAACGACGCTGTGGGCGGTGCCTTATGCCTCCATATCTTCCTCCAAGGGAACTCGGTGTTAGGCTCTGGAGTGAGGGCTTTATAGAAGGATCGAACGGAAAACATACCTTTCCTTGCTGGAGTTCACCACATGGCATCCTCTTGCTGGCTATTTAGTCTTATGGAGTATATAACTCTGTAAAAGTCTGCAATGCTACTTATCTCCCAATCCTGTACTGCCCTGCTGAAATTAATGATCCAAGTAATCCGTCCCCCCGATAGCTCCATAACATCTGCCACAGAGGCTTCCTTCTCACTCGCCAACTGGAAGAGGGTAGGATATAGTTCTTTTAAAGCCCTGCTACCACACCACACATCGCTCCAGAATTTTATCCTGGATCCTTCGCCCACCTGAAGCTTGACAAAGCGGTTAAACACCTCCCAACCTCTTCTTATGTGTTTCCACAACCCTACTCCATATGCCTCTCTATCTTCTCTAGTACACCAACCCCCCCATAAGCCACCATATTTCTTCTTAATTACCAGTCTCCATAAGGAGTCTGTCTCCTTGGCGAATCTCCATAACCATTTGCCCAATAAAGCCCGGTTGAATACCCTCAGGTTTCTAACCCCCAAACCTTCCCCCGGAATAGACCGGCACACCTGCTCCCATTTGACTAGATGAAATTTGAACTCGTCCCCCAAACCCCCCCACAAAAAGTCTCGTTGAAGCTTCTCAATACGGCCTGCCACACTTACTAGTATCGGGAAAAGGGATAGAAAATAAGTGGGTAAGTTTGATAGTGTACTCTTTATCAAGGTAATCCTCCCATCTTTTGATAAATACATTCTCTTCCACCGCGCCAAATGCCTCTCTATTTTCTCGATCACTGAATCCCAGAGTGCGGGGGCCCTCGGGGTGCTTCCCAATGGAAGTCCCAGATACATCATAGGGAAAGAGGTTGTCTTACAGCCCAGAGTACTTGCAAAGTAACGAACATTAGGAATTGGTCCAATTGGTACTAATTCTGATTTATCCAGATTTACCTTCAAACCGGAAGCTGCCTCAACGCAAAAGAGTAAGGCCTTAAGGACTCGCACCTGTCTTTGGTCAACTTCACACATAATCAGTGTATCATCTGCAAATAGTAAATGTGAAATGTTAATAGTACCCCTATCCGGGATTCCAATCGGGAAGCCTTCTATAAAACCATTTGAGACCAGCACCGACAGCATCCTGCTTAAAGCCTCCATAACTATGTCGAACAACAAGGGTGATAACGGGTCCCCTTGTCTTAGGCCACGTGAACTCTGGAAGAAACCCACTGAGGCTCCATTTAGCAACACGGAGAACTTTGCCAATGATATGCACCAATGGATCCAGGCCCTCCATCGCTCCCCAAAACCACATCTCCTAAGTAAATGGAGGAGGAAATCCCAGTTGACATGATCTTATGCCTTTTCCATATCAAGTTTACACATGATTCCTGTTTTCCCAGCTTTCAGACGACTGTCCAGGCATTCATTGGCAATTAACACTGCATCCAAAATCTGTCTTCCTTTGACGAAAGCATTTTGGGGTTGCGTGACAATTTTCCCCATCACCTCACTCAATCTATTCGCAAGCACCTTGGAGATTATCTTATACACCCCATTCACTAGGCTAATAGGCCGAAAGTCTTTAATCTCTGTTGCCCCCACCTTCTTAGGGATTAACGCGAGGAACGTGGTATTAAGACTTTTTTCAAACTTTCCAGCCCTGAAAAACTCTTGGAAAACCTTCATGATGTCATCCTTAATAACTTCCCAACAGTCTTGGAAGAAACCCATTGAAAAGCCATCTGGGCCTGGTGTCTTATCTCTGGCCATTTTCCTCACAACTTCATGAACCTCTCTCTCTTCGAACTCCCTTTCCAAATGAGACACATCATTTAAACCAATGGTATCAAAATTCAAACCGTTCAGCGGAGGCCGTCATCCCACTTGCTCCTTGAGTAAGTTCTCATAGAATTCCACAACGTGATTTTGAATAACCTGCTCATCTCTACATTCCATACCATCCACTTTCAAACTCTCAATATTATTGTTTCTCCTATGTGAGTTTGTAATTCTGTGAAAGAAACTCGTGCTCCTATCCCCTTCCCTCAACCACAATGCCCTGGATTTTTGACGCCATGACATCTCTTCTAGTAGAATCAACCTCTCAACTTCTGCCACCAGCACCACCTTCCTCTCTTGTTCTGCCTGCATGAGTTGTTGTACCTTTTGGAGTCTCTCGATCTCCTAAATTTCTAACATCTTTATTTTTTTGTTTTTCCCCTACATTACCGAAGGACTCCAAGTTCCATACTTTTAGATCTCTCTTAAGAGCTTTCAATTTTGCCGCGAAAATGAAGCTGGGGGTACCTTGGAACTGGTAAGAGGACCACCACTGCTTTATCCTATCCATAAAACCTTCTGTTTTCAGCCACATATTCTCGAACTTGAACGGCCGACGACCCTTATGAACTCCTCCACAGTCAAGCATAATAGGCCAATGATCTGACCCAATACGGAACAAACGCTTTTGCCACACCTCCGGAAAGTGGTTTTCCCACTCTGGTGAAATCAGGAAGCAGTCTATTCAAGACCAAGCCTGATTATTAGACCAAGTAGCTATAGCCCCCGCTAGAGGCAGGTCCACCAAGTTCAAGTCAAAGATACACTCCGAAAAAGCCTCCATTGCTGGCCGTAATCTTCTACTTCCCGACGTTTCACTGGGGAATCTAACAACATTAAAATCTCCCCCAATGCACCAAGGGAGTTCCCACCAACTGTGAATCCCAGCAAGTTCATCCCATAACAAGCTTCGATCATGATCCAAGTTTGCACCATAAACACCTGCAAAAGCCCACAGAAAGTTATCGGCTACACTCTTGAACGAGCACGCCACTGTATAATTACCGATAAAGTCTTCGATCCTTTTCACCACACGTCTATCCCACATTACCACAATGCCTCCCGACGCCCCATTAGAGGCCAAGAAAGCCCAATCTACATGAACCCCACTCCATAAACTTCTCACAATACCCCTATCAATAAATTTCAGTTTCATTTCTTGCAAACAGACGATATCCGCCTTCCATTCCCGAATCATGTTTCTAATCCGCAAGCGCTTGTCCACCACGTTGAGCCCACGGACGTTCCACGATACAATCTTTGGTTTCATTGAGGAAAAGCCTGCCCCTTCCCTTTCACCCTTCCCCTACTTGCACTGCCTTCCATATTCATCGACCAAGTTAGTCTTTTAAGTTCCCGATGCTTCTTTGAGTCTCCCTTATTTTTTTGTTTGTGCCCTGCTTCAATTGCTGTGAATAAGGCCAAGAATTATTCCTTGTATTCGTCGCATTCTAACCCCACAATTTTCTGTATCTCTTTCACCTTGTGAAACACCCAATCAGAGACGTGAGGTTGAGGTGGTAGGCAGAAGTTTAGAGGGGTAGGCTCCTCAAATCTACTCAGCTGCTTTTCGTGCCAATCCCCTTCCAGAGAGATGTCTTCCAGCCCCAGTTGACCACCACCGTCTGGGAGAGCAAAATCCTCCTCCGACAGCATAAATCCATCGAGGCCCTCCTCCCCACCTTCCTCCATCACGGTGGTCTTCATAAGTTGGACAGATACGTTCGCCGGCGCTGTCTAACCTCCACACAACGGGATAGAGCCATCCCGATTCACCGGCGTACCAAAGCACTGCTTCGGCAGTGACATAGGATCCTCCATAACCGCCGGCACGTCACCGGCGTTGACTACTGGCACCGTCGATGATGTCTGTGGAGTCGCCGCAACCCAGTCGGCCGCCGGCGAACACGGCTCAATCATCGGGAGTGGGGAAGGTCCGATATTGGCTATCGGGTCCTTCGACCGACTCCACGGGCTCAAAGATGATTCACAAATAAGGTTTCTGGGCTGGGCCAGCCCAAGCCCATTATCCAGCCCTCCATTCAGTGAGGCAGAACCTGTTTCATTGGTCTGGGCTTCATTCACATAAGCCCCTTTCGAAGTTGGTTGCATTCGGCTGGGTTTGAGCCCAGGTTCCTCAGTCCCACTTGACCCACCCAAGACTTGAAAGCCACTGCCCGTGAAACCTTCGTCTATTTCTTCCCCCCCTTTCCCACATATTTCCTTTCTCAGCCCGATGTAACGTCTCAATTCTTCTACCTCCTTCTACACTTTCCTCAGTTGGCCCTGCAGCTCCAACAGGCGTCTACTGCTCACCCAAGTCTCCTGCCCAACCTTAGGCCTGCCGTACCCTGCACCCCGTGCTAGTTGAGGGGCTCGAAGCACCACCCCTTCTGTGCAGGTTGCGCATGGCTTGTATTCACCGTAGCTTGGTCTCACCGCCGTGAGAGCCTCGGCGTACGAACTGGGTTGTCTCCCCTCTCTATCCCTTCTGCTCATGTAAGTCCCGGAAGGTTTACCTACTTGCTCCCTGTTCTGCGTTAAGTCCACCGTAAGCTCCTTGAGTTTTTTCCAGCCCCAACCACCTGCTCCTTCAGGAAAACAGAGTAAGGCCTTCCTTCCTCCTTGCTCATACTCTGCTACCGATAATAAACGGCCACGTTTATTCGCTCACCTTTGGGCAACAAAACTTCTGTAGCCTTCCCTAATCACCGAATAAACTTCCTTCCTCCCCCCTCTCAAACAATCCTCCAATACGTTTACAAGCCACAACGCTGTATTTCGACATACCAGTAGCTCGTATTTTTCCTTCCATCCCTGCTCAGATATACGGAAGTTTCCTCCCTCTTTCTACAGCTCTATTCTTTTAGACTCAACCACAAACTCTCTGATCACAAACATTTTGTATGACCGTTGCAACACCGACGCCGTCAGGCGTTGAGCTGTTTCCGGCGCACGTTATTTTGCATGTGTACGGAGAGAAAACACACCAATGTGTACGGAGAGAATATTGAGAACCACAACTACTGTATCTTATTTCCATTCTGTGGAAGACTTCTTCCCCTTTGCGCTATACTCATTACTGCCTTTTGCTAATTTAATTGTTCTGTGGAAATATGAACATTTGACTGGATACAAGCTACTTTTTTTCCTTGTTGGTTGTACATTTTGCGAACAAACATACTAAACTTGGACCTGCAGAAATGTGAGGTCAAAACCTGGAAAAGCTCCGGTACCTTTCAATGCCTGTTGATTATTAGTTCCTCTGATTAAGTGGTCCAAATGTCATTAATCAGTTCGTTCAGATTGCCCTTTGTGAACTTTGGTTTCTGATATTTCACATGCTCATCAGCTAGATGCCAAATTTGTCATGCCTTCAAGTATCAGTTTAGCACCGCATGTCCATACGCATTAAAGGCCATCATTGTTGCAGAATCAATAATACGTTTAATGGCAACGATATGGACTGTTTTTGTTCTAACTGGCTTATTACAATATCCATGAAGTGATTTATGCAGCCATGTTGGTAAGTCAGAGCTCAGTAGTTATTTTGCCTCTTGATTTATGTTTACCTTTGATTGGTAGATGAGTGGCTCTAGAATGAAGGTTGCTGGTAGATTCAAACCTTGTGCCCACATGGGCTGCTTTGATCTTGAAGTTTTTGTGGAGCTAAACCAACGCTCTAGGAAGGTATGCTGATTTCCCGTTTTCTTTGACCATTTTTGTTTGTTTTATTAAATAATTTTGTAGTTATGAGTTTGTAATTTAATGTGGTTGCAGTGGCAATGTCCCATTTGCCTCAAGAACTACTCTTTGGAGGACATCATCATTGACCCTTATTTCAATCGTATCACAACTATGGTAGCCTCACAGTTGATATCTGGAATTTATCTTAGCTTATGTTGCTTTTATGACGTGGAATAAAAGCATTTGTTACTGTTTATCTTTTGGGACAGATGAGGCACTGTGGAGAAGACATTACGGAGATTAATGTGAAAGCTGATGGTTCTTGGAGTGCAAAAACCAAGGGTGCATTTAGTGATCTTGCGCAATGGCATTTCCCTGACAGTTCCTTTTGCTTTGTTAATGATAAAGCTGCATCGAATTTTGAATTTCCAAGGCAGATTAATGAGGAAGATGATATTAAAGAACACAGTGATCTAAATATAGGTATAAGAAATCAACGTGGGTTTACGATCAGCGAACATCAGCATGTTGTCCTCTCCTCCAGGAATCGACTAGAGGCAAATAACGAGAATAGTGGCCAAAATGTCATAACAATGTCCAGCAGTGCCACTAGTAGAAGTGGCGGAGATGATGAAAACCCAAGTATTAATCAGGACTGTGGGGGGCTTATTGGAATCCAAATCTCTACCAATGATGGAAATGAGATCACTTCAATGTCCCATTCTGGCCCTACTTTTGGAATTCAAAATGGGAGTTCTGCACTAAGGGAGGATGCAGACATCATAGTTCTTAGTGATTCGGAAGAAGAGAATAATCTTGTGTGTTCTCTGTCTGCTCTTCCAAGTGTTCCAGACCCATATGTGGAAGATCCAGCATTGAATATTGGCGTGAGCTCTTGTTTGGGTCTCTTTAATGTCAGTGAGAGCGGTAATGGCAATGAGATTGGATTATCTCCCTGGCCTTATTCTATGGGTACTCAAGCTGGCTCTGCTTTCCAACTATTTGGCACAGATTCAGATGTCTCAGATGCTTTTGTCGATTTGGATCGTACTTCAGTTCCTTGTTCAGTGCCTATGAATGGTAACATAGAAGCTTCAAGATCAACTGTAAATTCTGGTGGACATATCCTAAGTTCTTCTGTTTGCTATACCAGTAATGAAATAGATGATGGCATGGTTGATAATCCCATGGCATTTATTAGCGAGGACACCTCGCTGCAAAATTTCCTTCCAATTCAGTCGGCTGAGATGTTGGAGCAGTCTAATGTCGAACACCCACATCCTGTATTGAGTGGTTTTGAGGATTGGATTTCTCTTAGGGTTGGAAGCAAAGGTGGAATTATTGACACTGATATTGGGGCTCATGCAGTGTCTGCAGCTGCAAATGGGCTAGGTTTGAGAAATCCTAATGGATCAAACGAAGGTAGAAAACTTTGTCTAATAAACGTTGTACACCAGAAAACAATATTTTATACTTTAATGGACCTTAAAAGTTTTGTCATTTATATTTAATCTGATTTCAATCCTCCTCTGAATATACAACATTATTATATTTTAACAATTATCACCTCTTGGCAATTTGAAGATTGTACTATTCATAATGCAGTTTCAGTCAAAAACTTTATTTTGAGTTCTTTAGGGGCCTGAACTGCCCTCAAACCTGAGTTCTCAGGTTATGTTTACTTGTGCTACATCATAGAGGGTATAAAGAGCAGGTCATTAAATTAAATAAAAATATCATACTGTCTTATTAAAGGATGTCACTCTCTTGCCTGTGTGCATGCAAAAGTGTTATGACTTGACATGGGATTCATGTTCTTTAATGTATGTCCGCAAATCAATATGTTTCACTGCTTCCAGAGCCGATCAGGTGGAAATAGGGTGCTTGTAATATTTTGCTTTTTGGTGAACGGATATTGGGGTGAAATCTAGCTTAATTTGTGTTTTCAGCTCCTTGTTGGGTAGGTATAACAAGTCAGCTTTTCATCTGTGTAAAAATGAAGGGCAGAAAATTTCTACTCAAGTTTTTCTAAAACATTATCAAGTTCTCAATTTTAAAATGTCATCTATTGATTAGACCTTGTTCACCTGATAAAGCATTTTGTTTAATTCGAGGACAAGGCAATGTTGTTGAAACCTCATCTAGTTGGGAAAGGAAGGGTGGTAGTGAGGCTAACCTTATCTATTTCCTAAATGGTTGAAATCTTGGGATACAACTTGTTCATGTCTTCATAGAATTTTCAGCTTTCCTTTCTAATTTATGTATTTTGATTTTCATGAAGTTGTTTTTGTCCTTTGCAGTTACTACAAATACAGATATGAATGATGAAGCTAGGTCTAACAGGACAAATAGTAGGAAATTGTCAGGTGGCCCTTTCTCCTTTCCTCGCCAGCCACGGTCTGTGAGACAACGGACGTGCGTTTTTCAATAGAGTTAGCTGAGTAGATAAGCAGGACCTTGCTTGAAGTTTTATTAACAGTATTTGCTTGGGGCGGTGCCAGTTTTGATGCATTTTGTTCCATCTCTTGCTTTATTACAAAGGAAAAGCAAACATAATCCTTCTAATATTATTCAACATCTCTGTGATGCTCAAAGCTTAGCAGTCTTGGACTCTTGATGGTAATTGGATTGATCTTCTCATTGGCATCGTGGTACTGGCAGTTCAGGAATTGATCTGTGTAAAGGTGAGCCCTAATATACTAACTTTTTTTTTTTTGATAGGTAAACAAAACTTTACTAATCAAAGAATTAGGCAAAGCCCGAAACAATAAAAGAAACATTGTGTGCCCTAATATACAAACTTGGTTCTTAGTTTCAGCTTTGTTGATAGTTCAAGATCAGTATTGGGGTAGAATAAAAAAGAATGAAGATAGCGATCTATGTGAAGATTGAAATTTCCCTATTGAAACCTAAATCACCCCTATGCATGTTGTACAAAAATAAAAACTTTCGGCATTGGCTCTCCAGTTCTGTTTCCTCCTGTTCTGTCCTGTTCATGGTCTAAGATTTGCCATGTTGTTCAGAATTAATCCAGTCTTTAAAAGTAAGCTGAATCATTCATCATGATAAATGTATATTTCTAACATTCTCAGTGCCATAAGTTGAACTAAACTCAAACCCTGGATTGATCAAGAACAACAAATCAACTTTATTGCTTGATTCATCGGCCTTTTGCATCAATTACTTGGGTTATATCTACCTCAGATCATTCTAACTTTTATACATCCGGATGATCTTACTAACAATGTTCCAAAACTTCGAAATTCCTTCATTTTCCTCAAAAAAACTGAAATTGACCTCAATATTTCTCATCTCAATATTAAATACTATTTTTGAAGTTGGAACCAATGTCGATTGCATAGGAGAATTCAAGACAGAAAAAATCCAGACCATAATTCTAATGTCGCTGCAACTGCCTATGTCACTAAAACATTACACTTTTGTTCAGAAAGAAAACCCCAATTCCATAATGTTTCTTCTATGGAATATATGTAAGGCACGTTTACTTTTCTTGAATGACTTGGCTTATTTTGAGCTGTTAGATGAGTGGAAAATAACTTGGCAAATCTTGTGAATGGAAGGAGGACTGGGAGGAAATCGAACAGACTGGAAACTGAACCCAGAACTACATATAGTGATAATTCTGTAATAATGTAATTTAATGAACAAACTGTGCTTGGATTTGAACCCATGTTAGCCATAAAAATTGCTATGTAGTATACCTAGTGTTTATGCTGCAAGTTATTACAGTAGAACAAGTATAATGATCGATTAAGGAAGATTCTTCTTTTTCTGACTGGTACCAGACATTCTTTTTCCTTCTCATGCTTAGTGATGTCTCGGATATTTTCAGGTTTGGCTTTGTCCAGATGCAACAATCCATAACTGCAAATAGGAAAGGAGGCAGATTTTGATTGCATACTTCCCAGAGCGTCAATCTATGGATATTGTGGGAAGCTTTAACTCTGCTATTGGGGCTCATTGTTATTTGTCCCCTTTGACCTACTAGTCAAATTGATCTGGAAATGTTTTAGCATACCAAGATTCTTTCATAAATAGGAAATTCTCATGTACTTGATGTTGGAGGCACCGAACATTGTTCTTACTCCAACCGCCATCTGTCTGTCATTAGTAATCTCAGAGGCATGGCAAAGTTTCGTTGTTCAATGGTAAGGGTTAGAAATGTGGAAACCTTGCTATGTTATCTTGTATTCTATAGAACTATTATGACGAAACGGCTGGTTTCTTTCAAGAAGCTATCATTTATATACTTGTATAGAAAACGCTTGGGACTACGAAAGTATTTTTAATTAAATTCTGAGTACTGTCCTCTTTGTCAAAAAGAAAAGAAATATGGATGTGTACTGCGTTCTTCAGAGAATATTTGGTAGCCAAAACCAGGGAGATTGGGAAGAGGAGATTTAGAACAGAGTGGACTGCATAAAGACAATAATTAGACAGTAAGATCTACATAATTTTGTTTGAGCGGGATCCAGACGAATCCTAAATGTCCATGATTTTTTACTTTCGGTTGTAAACCTACTTCTCATATATACTTTTTGTGAATTTGGGTTATGCCTCTTTTCTTTTATGATTAAAACTTATTGATTATCTATAAAGAAAAAAAATTGTTTGAGCTAAACATAATTTACATACTAAATTCATAATAATATAAATTCTATAATATATATTTATAAATATAAGATAAATACTTTAATTATAAAGTAATTTTATAAAAATAAATTTATAAATTGATGTGACTTGATGTTATGCATTAGATTGTAAAATTATTTTTATTATAAAGAATATAATGTATCACACTATGTTATGATATTACTTAAATTTATTTTTGTGAAATCTTTTTATAATATACAGATGAAAAAAATGTGGATAGACAAAATCATGAAATTGTAAAGATATTATCATCGAAAAATTTTGAAATTGCGAAGATAATATCGAATTATACGAGATATGTGGATGATCCATTGCTATTGATGTAGCGTTGGGCTTCGGTGTCCATCGGCCTCGGGTATATTAATATAAAATTTACTCCGAGCTGTGCCCGTGCTTGCTGGTAATGGTTGGGACTGTTAACTCTACAATAGCAAAATCTTGAAAATCCGTTTCATTTCTTCAAGGCCCCTTCTCTCTCTATCTCTCTCAGTGGCGCCATGGACGAGCAAGGAGGCAGCACCAGAAGCGGCCAGAAAAATGGCAACGGCAACAATATTATCGAGGAGTTCTTGGACACGAGCAAAGCGGAGAGAGCAATGTGGCTCATGAAATGCCCTCCCCTCGTCTCTCGCTCTCTCCAGTTTCCTCCCGATGCGTCCGACCCTGCTCGCCCCGTTGCCAAAGTCGTCCTCTCCATCGACCCACTCCGCTCCAACGATGACTCCTCTCCTCAGGTATTCCACAAAAACGCATATAAATGTCTGTATGCATGCATATGCATGTCTGTGTGGATTTATAGGGTTCTATGGTTTATCTCCGTGCATGCATTTCTTTTTTGGATTTGAATATTTGTTTTCCCTTGCATTATGTGAATTTTAGGGTTTTGTGCTTGTCTCTGGCCATGCATTTGGTTTTTGAATCGAGAATTTGCTTCTCCTTTTTTCTTTTTGTTGGGTTTGACATAGTCAGGGATCTTGAAAAACGATGTTTTATATTTGCATGGAACTCTTTCCCTTTAATTTAAGTTTTTCAGTTTCTTAATACCCATCGCGGTTGGGTTAGTTCATTTCGCCCTTCTCGTTTCTTATTATTTGGAGATTTTCACTTATGGTCAGCAATTGTGAACTTTGCCACTCGTTTTCTTCCAATACGGGGTGTTTATTGGGTTTTCTCAGTAAGATAGAAATCCAAGTACACGGAAAATACAATAGATGGGCGTAAATATTAGAAGAAAAAAAGAACAGAAACTCCTGATAGGGAAGATCAGTATGAAAATATGAGTGGTCGCCGAAAGATGAAGGTGGAGGAAATAAACTTTGAGCTTGTCCACTGATTGCACAGTTTGTTTGCACACATTTGCTTCTGAAATCAGAACTTTCATTTGTTTGGGTCTGGCTATGTGGAGTTTCTCAGCTTTTTATGCTCTGTTTGGATTAGTTTTATGATTTTTCTTTTTGTTTCATTTTCATATGATTTATTTTTTGGATTTTGTAGCACTCTGTTTTTTACTACCCATTTTAGATTTTACAGCATTTCCAAATGTTTTAGCTCAAACCTTTGGCTCCATACTTGCAAGTTTTTTAGTCGTGTACTTACCAAAAGCATTTTTTACTCCATTTCATCTCATAAAACTTAAGAACTATATATTTACAAGAAATTCCTTTTTCTTTTTTTGATAAGTTAGAAAAGATATTATTAATCCACGTAAATAGGCAAGGCCCGAGTACACATGGAGTAAATACAAGCTAAGTGCTGCTAAAAGCAGCGTAGAAGTCATTAAAAGAAGTTCTATTCAATACAATAGAAGAAGAAGCCCAAAGTAGCAAGGAATGATAATAAAAAAAGTCCCTAAACCCTTCCGGTGTGCGCTCCTTGTCCTCGAAACAATGACTATTCCTCTCATTCCAAGTGCATCACATCAGGAAAAGAGGCACCATCTTCCAAATAGCCGTGATCTGCCCATTGCGCTGGATTCATCTCCAGCATGCCAATAACTCTCTCACCCTTCTAGGCATTGCCCATGCCATACCAAGGCTTGTGAAAATTTAGTCCCATAAAGCCTTAAATTACTTTGCAATGAAGAAGTAGGTGATCCGCTGACTCACTGTCATGTTTGCACATGAAGCACCAATCTGTTAAGTAGAGGCCACACCTTCTCAGCTTATCGATAGTTAGAATTTTCCCGTGAGATGCTAGCCAAACAAAAAAAGCCACCTTAAGGGGAGCCTTACTCCTCCATATGCACTTCCAATGGAATGCATTGGAGGGGTGTGTCAATAATACCTTGTAAAAGGATCGGACTGAGAAGTTCTTGTTCCCTGTAGATGACCAAAGCAAACGATCCTCTCCATTACTAGAAATTCTTAATGTGGCGCTTGTGTTATGAGATTGTGACATTGCTTGTGCTTTGTGGCAAGTTGTCTTTAGCCTCTTTATCTTGAATTGGGTAAATGCCACAATGAGTGATGCCCACAAACCTTTTCTTGTGTTGAAAGGCCAGTTAGTCAACATAGTGAAGTCTTGTGGGAGATGTATGGCACATGGAGGAGGAGAATGACCAAAGCTTCAAGGATTGTGAGAAGACTGAGAAGGAGCTAAAGAGCTAAAGAATTCATTTTTTAGAACACTTGATCGGTGGATTTCAGCATACATATGTTCCTCCAACTTTAGCTTTCAGGACTTTACTAATCTTCTTGGTCTTTCTAACTTGGTGTATCTATTGTATACCACCCATGTACTTATATAGCGCCTTTTTGCTCATTAGTAAAGTCGAGTTACCTATAAAAAAAATGGGACTTTCAATCCTCAGAGACTAACAAAAGAGGTTTTCAAATCCTTAAAGAGAGTTGCCTATACAAATAAAAGCCCATGTCTAGACCATATCTTATTGCTCAATGTATATGCAGGAAAAAGCACTTTGTAGGCTAGGCCCTGTCATTTCTATTTCACATTGAACCTACTTTGAATATATAGTTTGGAAAGTAGGGTAATAATGAAATGATAATAATGGTAGAAAAGTTTCACTATTTTTTATTTTTTATATTTTATTTATTATTTATATATATATAAGTAAGAAGAAATTTTATTAGAAACAAATGTATAGGTGAAGAAATTTCACCACTAGTGTACAGTCAGGAACTACTACAAGATTTTGTCAACCCAAGGCCATGTATCATTTCCATGGAAGAGGATTTGGAGATCACGGGTGCCTATTAAGGTAGCTTTTTTCGTATGGACTGCCGCTCTTGGGAAAATCTTGACTACGGACAATCTAAGAAAGAGGTGAATCATGGTGATGGATTGGTGCTATTTGTGTAAGAAACAAGGAGAGTCTGTAGATCACTTACTATTGCATTGTGAGGTCACGAGGGGGTTATGGAATGAGATTTTTTGAAGAATGGACATTGCTTGGGTAATGCCTCTGCGGGTGGTGGATTTATTGGCTTGTTGGAAGGAGCTTCAAGGGTGTCCCCAAGTGGCGGGGGTGTGGAAGATGATCCCGTTGTGTATCATGTGGTGCACATGGTCGGACAGGAATGAGAGATGCTTTGAAGATAGGGAACGCACAATGGAGGAGCTTCAGAATATTTTTATGCACACTTTAATGCTATGGTTTTCAGCCATTGTACTTGATGGAAACAATGTCCATGACTTTCTTTCCTTAGCCAGAATGTAATTAGGTGTTCTTTTGTATACTTCCTGTGTACACGGGCTATGCTTATTTCATTCTTATGAATAAATCTTCTTATTACTTATAAAAAAATAAAAAATAAAAAAAAAATTAGTGAAGGTACTTAGAGTGGATGAGGCTTATTTCATTCATTTGAAACCACTAGAATTAGCTGTTTCGTGTTGCTTTACTTCTTCTCCCTACTAGGGTGCTTTCTTCTGTATACCTCTTGTCACCTTGTGTGCATAGGATTGCACCGTTTTGTGCCTTAATTTCTAAGAAGATTGGAGCATTGGATGTCAAATATTTTTGGCTCATTAGTCTTGTAAGTGGGGTGTATAAGATCATCTTTAAGGTGCTTGCAAACCGATTAGGGGAGGAGTTGGGGAAGATTATAACAAAACCCCAAAACGCATTTGTACGAGGTAGGCAAGTCTTAGATTCAGTCCTCATTGCCAATGAGTGTCTAGATGGCAGACAAAAATCTGGTAAATCGGGGATCCTATGTAAATTAGATATGGAGAAGGCATATGATCATGTTAATTGGAATTTCCTACTCTACTTGCTTGGGAGGTGTGGGTTTGGGGAGAGATGGTGCTTGTGGATTAGATGGTGCATATCAATGGCGAGATTCTCTGTGCTGGTAAATGGTAGTCCAATTGGCTTCTTCAACAGTTCGCGAGGTTTGAGACAAAGGAATCCACCGTCCCCACTCCTCTTTGTTATTATTATGAAGGCACTGAGAAGAATGACTTCGGCGTTGGTTTGCAGTGGTTTTGTGTCTGGATTCTTGGTTGGTGACCTCACTAGGGGTACTATTAACATTTCTCATTTGTTATTTGCAGATGATACGCTTATATTCTGTGAGGTAGAACAAAACCAATTGCAGGCACTGAGGGCACTCCAACTTTGTTTTGAAGCGGCATTGGGTTTGAAAGTGAACCTTGAAAATTTTGAATTGGTGCTAGTTGGTAATGTTCGTAATATCAGACAATTGGCTAACACTTTAGGATGCAAGGTGGGTTTACCGTTGGGGGCTGCCTTACCTATGAATTACCTACGTTTACCGTTGGGGGCAGCCTCAAGGACGGTAACTATATGGGATACAATGATCAAGAAGATTGAGTGTAGATTGGCTAGTTGGAAGAGACTGTATTTTTCGAAAGGGGGCAGGATCACTTTAATCAAAAGTACTCTCTCTAATCTACCAACATATTTTTTTAGCCCTATTCCCAATTCCAGCAAGTGTGATGACCCAGATTGAGAAACTGTATATGGGCTTCCTTTGGAGCGGCATGGGGAATGACTTTAAATTCCATCTAGTCAAATGGGCTAAGGTATGTGCCCCATTGCCCATGGGAGGGTTGGGTATTAGAAATCTAAAGACTTTCGATTGGGCATTACTTGAGAAATGGTTGTGGCAATGTAACATGGAACCAGAAGCTCCATGAAAGTTGTGATTGATTATAAATATGGAAGTGTGAGAGGGGTTGGAGTAGTAGATAGGTAGATGGGCCTCACGGAGTGGGGATTTGGAAGCATATTAGTCGGGGATGGGAGGTGATCTTTCGTCACACTAGACTTGTGTTGGGAGATGGTTCTAAAATAAAATTCTAGAGCGACATATGGTGTGGAAATAATACACTCAAAAGATTTATTCCCTTCAGTATTTGATAGATGGGGATCAAATACAATGGAACATTATCTTTAGCAAAGTGGCTCAAGACTGAGAGGTTGATAATTTTGAGGAGTTCTTTCGACTTCTATATTTTGTGAGACCGAGCATCCAAGGAAATGATAAGTTGTGGTTGGTACCAACAGGTAAAGACACATTATCGGTTTGATCGTTCTATAAGTCTCTCACATAGGTGCAGAACACTCAGTTTCCATGGAAGAGGATCTGGCATAATAAGGCGCCTCCCAAAGCGACTTTCTTTGCATGGACAGCTTCATTGAGAAATATCTTAACAATAGATAATTTGCGAAGATGTGGGATGACCATAATAGACTGGTGCTACATGTGCAAGAAGAGCAGTAAAATTGTGGATCATCTTCTACTGCATTGTGATGTTGCTAAAGTGTTATGGGTTGAGGTGTTTAGCAGATTAGAAGTAGTGTGGGTTATGCTCGCCACAGTGGAGGTGCTCTTGGCTTGTTGGAGAAATTTAGGAGGTATTCCACAAATCAAAGCTGTGTAGAAGATGGTTCATATTTGTACTCTATGGTGCTTATGGTAGGAGTGGAATGACAGGACGTTCGAAGACAAGGAGCGATCATTTGAGGATCTTAGATATTTTTTTGTTAGAACATTATTCCTATGGGACATAACTATATATTTTAATGGTTTAGACCTTCATGATTTTCTTGTTTCCTTTTCTCCTTCCTAAATAGGTGTTTTCTCTTGTATACCATATTTTGTATATGGGCTATGCCTATTCTATTAATACAATCGTTTACTTATAAAAAAAAACAAGGTCTCCCTCGGGTCACACCTTTTTTTTATAAGAAAATTTATTAATCCACATAATTAGGCATAGGCCGAGTACACAGGAAGTATACAAGAGAAAAAACCTAATTACAAGCTAAGAGCTGGAAAAAGCAGCATAAAAATCATTAAAACTAGTTCCTCCCAACGAACGTTCTCTACTGTCGAAGCAATGACCATTCCTCTCTCAGGTCACACATTTTTAACGTCAAAAGTAGAGAAAAAAAATCTATTGAGGGTTTGTGCATTTAGTCCTCTAGCTGAAAGATTTATTCTTGTCATCTTTGTGGCTATGGAATTCCAAATTGGATGATGTTATGGTATTATCTTTCTTGAATTCTATGCACTAAATTCTTTTACCCTTTTCCTTCATCATGTTAGTTGGGTGTTTCCCTTTGAACTTCATGTGTATGACCCCTCTACGCACTTAATGAAATGCATTAATTTTGTTTTTGGACTTTATGCCTTTTTTATCATACCCTGTGGGTATGATCTCCTTTAATAATGCCTTAATATTTTTTCCACTTATTAGAAAAAAGAAATACTTTTCTTTTTTTTTCTGTGCATTTAAGTAAATATGAATCTTTGTTTCTTTGTGAGTATGCCTATATTTTTTTTTTGAGGATAAAATGTCCTTATTCAAAATTTAATATTAAATATTCAAGCTCAAGGAGAAGCATAGGAATCTGTTCTTTCTATGTCCATCCTCTTGTTGCCTTTGTCTTTACATATATTGCTTTAATGATGCTCAGTTCACCATGGAATTGGCTGGCACTGAAGCTGGACATATACCCAAGTGTTACTCTATGGATATGTCTAAAGACTTCATTCCAATGTCTGTGTTTTCTGAGTCATCACAAGGTAAGTATCCAATTATCTACAGTCTTCTTGTTCCGAAATTCCATTTGCGGGAATAGATTGCTTTGTCACAGTTAATGTAGTTAATGTTCACTTTGCTCTAACATGATGGTTCTGAGATCTATTTACAGAACTTCTGCTCTTGATTTTTGGCTCTATTCTTTATATGGAACTCGAGATTATTTGGTGCTGTAGTTGCCAAAGTGCAAGTTCATAAATGGATTTAACAATTGGACTTGTTTTTTTTTTTGATAAGTAACAATTGGACTTGTATGAAGCTATTGGTTCCTTTGAAGTAGACTTCATTTCTAAAGTCTATTATAGTGAGAGAATGCATGTAGGTATATAATTAAATGTATTTTTATGTGCCGATTTGAAGTAGCAGTGATCAGCTATGCATGGTAATTTGTCATCTTTGCCAATACTAGAACAGGTTTGACCACATATGTCACTGTCAAAGTCCAGCAGCTCATGGTATCTAAAACTTTTTGTAGAATCAGGGCTCCAACTGTTTAATACTTCAAAGTCTTGAACATGAGTTCTAAATACTCGGGAACTATCATCTAAACTAAGCTAAAATTTATGAGCCTTTCTGGTGAATTAACAATATGCATGATTTGATCACCAGTCCAGTCTTTAATCTAGAAACCCTTGTTGAACAATGATTTGCTGGAACAAATAGTAGGAGTATCAGAATATACTATTGTATTACCAACCTATTTGAGGAGAGAGAAAATCCAACCGACATATTGTTGTAGAAAAAGTGAGAATTGTATTCCTGGCCTCCAAAGTTAAATATGGAGTTCATGATAAACATTCAGAGGAAGAGATTATAATATATATGGAAGGTCCTGGGTTAGACTTCTAATCTTCGTGCATCTAATTTCTTTTAGTTCTCCTTATGTATGCCGCTTATAGTGTTAACATTTAACAGTGAGGATTGAATGCTTACGATTAACCTGGATATTTATAGAGAGAGAGCCATAAGCTACTTGTTCTCTTAATTTGATTATTTCTTGCTGTATTTTGGATTGCTCTTATAACATTTCTAATCCTTCTTTAGGACTGTCGGTTTGGCAGACTCAATTGAGTAAATTTCCTTTTATTTGTAGGGAAGTGTTCTGTGGAGGGAAAAATATTGAACAAGTTTGACATGAAGCCCCATAACCAGGATATTGAGAACTATGGGAAACTCTGCCGTGAAAGAACAAATAAATATATGACTAAGAGTAGACAGATACAGGTTTCCCTTTTCACTTCATATGCATATGCTACTTGACATCAATAATTTAATAATTTTTTAAAAAAGTTTGCTGACTTCCTCCAAATTCCCATGCCAGGTGATTGACAATGATAATGGGGCTCATATGAGGCCTATGCCAGGGATGATTAGTGTGGCTTCTGGACCGAGTGTAATTACTGCTACTTTCTTTTTGTCTGTATATTTTTCTCTAAAATTATTTTGGGCATGTACTTTATTCTGCCACTGTATATGCACGCCAGAATTAATTTCTCATCATGACGTATAAGGAGAGCTGCTTTGTTTGGAATAGGAGAAGAAGAAAATGCCAGCTAAGGGCTCAGACGTGAAAAGAACAAGAAGGGATCGCGGTGAAATGGAAGAAATTATGTTCAAGCTGTTTGAAAGGCAACCAAATTGGACTTTAAGACAGCTTATTCATGAGACAGACCAACCGGAAGTAGGTTTTTTTAATTTCAGATGTTCTCATTTTGATACTTTCTGTCGATATCTCTACATATGTTCTGGCTCAGTGGAGGGAAGTAACATTTTTGTTTATCTCTAAGAGCCTTTTCACCACTTATGCTCACCATATATATGGCACCTGACTACTTTATTTCCTTCTCCTCTTCTGTGACACGGAATTGTTGGAGTGTATGACTCCTCCTATCACTTAGTAACATGCCATGCAATTAGTCTGATATACAAATAAAACCATATTTAATCTTGCACTGTGCCATCTTATGCTAACTGATACATTCTTTTGATCCACGTTTGATGGATTCTACGAACTTTACAAGGATCAAAACTTAGTTTTTTCTTAGTAATCCATCCCAATATTTATGTAATGAAAAGGATTTATTGCGTCTGGAACTAGGGATATAGTTTGCGGAAGGCAGAATGATTATTTAGCAACAAGACAGTTTTCCTCCAAACTTCCTCCAAGCCAGTCTTTTGAACTTTCATGTGTTCCTTGAGCCTTTTCACATGCTTTTTTAATAGGTTTAATAGAGCATGTGCTTCTCACATTATCAAGCACATGAAAATACTACAAAATTTAGTTGGAGGATTTTCCTGTAATCCGTTTTGGGGGAAAACTTTATTCTCGGCAAAGAGAGTGGTTGATAGGAAACCGACTGGATTTTTATGGGCCAACGTTGATAATTACTTTTTGATTTTCTTCCTTGTATTTATTGTTCTTATCTGTGTTATCTCCCATGTGATTGTAGAACTGATTTTTTGTATTTCTGCAGCAATTTATGAAAGACATACTCAAAGACCTGTGTGTCTACAATAACAAGGGAGCTAACCAAGGATCTTATGAGCTGAAGCCGGAATACAGGAGAACAAATGAGGAGTCAACTCCTAAATAGGTCACAGATTATAGGTTTACTCCATATGGAGAATTTTGGTACTGAATTATATAAGTTTATAACCAGCACCTTTTTTTTCTTTTTTTCCTTCCTTTCAGACGACAGTGCCTTTAATTTTATAGAGAATTATAATGTTTTCGTCAATGCAAGCATTAAAAGATGATGGGATACGCCATTCTCTCGAGTTTCATGTGCAATGCAAACGGCATGTGTATCATAGGCGTAATAACACTACACAATCTAGTCAACGCGGTGCAATTCTAAAGCTGTACAGCCTGTACTGTAGCTGTGTGGGGCCATCGACTAGTCAACTCAATGCCAAAAAAGAAGGGCAACGCTAAGCGCTTACTGCTGGCGTGCTGTTCAAGCAAAAGTTTTATTTTTTATTTTTTAATATATTTAAATATTTTTAAAAAATAAAAAAGTACACCATCATACTTAAAATTACTTTCTTAATCCCCAGTAAAAAATAAAAAAATACCCGCGGTTATGTTAAGCGGTAAAAAATGGGAGGCATTCTAGTGTTTCTCGTAAAAGAAATTGGGATTCTTTGAGTGTGTTATTTGGCCCAATATTGCCCCGAAATCTCTGGAATTTCTTATCTTCAGGGTCGGGAAAACTACTACTCCGTACACACTAACCATTCCAAGTCTAGACGGTAAGTTTTCGATTTCTATCATCTGGTGGTTAGGTTAGCCGTTAGGTGATGACCACAATGACACATACACATCCATTATGTAAAAACTATTATCCTAAATATTATTCAATCACTGGCTTTGGATGAGAAGGGAACGAATTTTAGTTATCGCACTATGCTCGAGTATTGATTTCTTTAAATTACTTTTCATCTTTAAATTTAATTCATTTTATTAAAAGTTGGTCCACATTAAATTTGCCAATCCCTTTTTAACCCAAATATGAGCTACAGTAATTTCATCTTTTTCTTCAAAGCTGAAAAGTTCTATAACAAGTCTATATTAATTATTTATTAATTTCATATTTTTCTCTTATGTTATTTTGTTATATTTTGAGATTATTATATTATAGATGTGGCATTTTTATGAATTGTATATATGTAATATTTTATTTACATATAAGATTTTATCATCTATATAAGATTATTATATTATATTGTGGGATTTTTCTGAATTATACATATGAAATTTTTATTTACATATGAGATTTTATCATATATATATATATGATATTATTATATTATAAATTTTTAGATTGTGAAAATAAAAATGAATATGATTGTTAGAAGTTATTGAAAATTAGAAAAATAAAATAAAAAAGTAGTTAAAAAATAAAAATTTATTAAAGAAATATAAATAATAAAATATTTTATTGTTATAGAGAATGTAATGATTAATCCAATACAAATTTTAAGTATTAAATGATTAGTTAAAAATTAAAAAATTATATACTCCTCAAAATTTTAAATATTAAAATAACCAATCCCGTGAATACAGAAGCATGACCGTAAATCCAACGCTCAACGCACATGCCCACGCCTTTTATTTATTTATTTATTTATGATCGATCAAAACCAATTCTGAGGTAGGCAACAAGTATACCAGATAGGCGGGCCAACGACAGTACCTAACTCGTTCCTCAATTTTCTGTGATCCCAAAAAATTGAAAAAATATATATACAAAGGAGAAGAAAGTTCTAAGTTTCTATGCGACGTGTTAGAGGCTTGGAGGCCAATCTGTGTCCTGAATAAACAACCAGCAAATCTTGACGAAGCTTATGCGCCGAGTCGCTGACCCTCTCCTACTTGGTAAGCTATCTGCTCTCCTCTCTCTAGGCGGCCACTCAACAAAGCCAAAGGGCGTGTGCATACCACGACGTGATAAAGGGCGTGTGCATACCACGGCGTCTCTCTCTCACCAAATAAAGAAAAGCATTCTATCACCGTCTAACCATCTTTCATTGTTCACACCTACCAGGCTACCACTCTCCGATTCCTTTCTTTGTTCCTTCTTGGCTTCTCCTGCTTTTGTTCCAGTAATCGGCCGGCGCTGTTCCTCTTTGCCCTTCCAAGCCTCTCGAGGTAAATACGTCTATAATATTCCTCTAAATTCTTTCTGGGTTCGTGATATTGCGGACCGTTTCCATTTCAACGCGCAATTCATTATTTTTTTGTTTTAGATTTTTATTGTTGGCTTCCAGGTCTTCTTTTTCCCATTTTTATTGTATTTCTAGTGACTTTACTTTTATTTCTGAGAGCTGTATATTTAGTTTGCGTGATATGTTTAATATTGGTACTAGAGTTTTGGTTTCGGATTTTTTTTTTTTTCCCGTTCAAAATCGTTTCTTTCGTAATACACGCTCTTTTTTTTTTTTTTAATAATATTATTGGGTTTTTCTGTAGAGTAAGATGGAAAATTCTCTCTTGCATATCTGCTGTGGGCCTGTGGCCTTTAGGTTTACTCTATTCTGAATTAAAGGATTTCAGCAGGAGATTGATAATAAGGAGATATGGGTGCACATTTAATTCGATATTTTTTTAAATACGTAAGGCATGATGACTTTGTGATTGCCAGACGGGTTTTGAATTGGGTTTCAGAAACTGTGTAATTTTGGGGGTTACGAAAGGGATTTCACGAAATTTAGTTGGGTCCTTGGGATTTCATTTTGTCTGGGTTAGTCACTGCAGTTGATTCTTCCCTCTCTCTCTCCCTCTCTCAATTTGTTTCCTTAAGATAAGTTATGCTTCTGACGCTAGTTCTTTTTTAATTTGACACACCCTTGAGCTCGAGCTTGTGGCTGTATAACAAATTTTAGATGAAAAGTCATAATAGACATTAATTTCTTTAGTCGATGTCACCCTCAATCAGTTGCATTTCTTACTGTAGCACTTTATTTGAATTTTTTTTTATGTTCTTTCCCTTAACAAATCTTGATTTTCCTTTGTTTATGTGCAGGACACTTCGTTGTTTAATAGATATGGAATTTTTCTTTAGAAACCTAAATGAAGAGTCTACGCCTTCTCAGCTGGACATGGTTAGATGTCCATTCTTAAGGAACATCAATGAACCGACTAACTTCTCCTTCTCATCATCCCTGGCTTTCCCAATGCCTGTGAGTTACCCATTTTCAATGGCTTGCTCTTTCATTTAAAACATCTGTAACATGGGTGTCTCTTAGTGTTAGATTGAAAGGTGTTCCTATCTCATCTTTCTGTGCACAATTTTATTGACTTAATATTTAGCTGAGTTGCCTCTTCGTGACGCAGACCCAGCTATTAATTTCAAACCTATGCCTGCATGTCTTGCGCTGGCATACTATGCTTTGATTCAGCTTTTCCTTGCTTGTTTAACTTTGAATTCTTATGTGTTCTTTTAACTTTTTCCTGCTCAGGTACGTGGAGCCAAAGGTCCCATTTTTGAAGATGGTCCCAATTTTGATATGGCATTTAGGCTTTTCCATGGGTGCGACGGAGTAGTCCCCCTTTCTGCAAATTCATTTGTGAGTTCTGAGAAAGTAGTGCCTGAGCAAGTTCCAGCCCAGTTCAATCCTTTAGCGGCTAAGGCAGCCACTATCAGCCTGTCATCTTTTGGGCTTGGAGGACCTTTCAGTTTTGATTCATTTTCTGAGAAGTGGAAGAGTCAGAAAAGAAAATCCAAGTCATCCAAGAAAGAGTCTTCTTCACAGGTAATTTATTGTCCTTTTAGTTCAAACTCAAACTATATACCTATATGAAAAAAATAGATCTATTCAAATTATGATTTTCACATTTGATTCTGTTATATAAAATTCAAAGCAAGGTCTAAGCTATTACTGGGGAACTATTTTATTCATGCTACAAGGCACGGTGAAATTTAAGTTCTCTGAAATTCTTAGAACGTCTCAGTATACTTCATATCGCTTACCAAAGACGCTCATTGCTTTTGATTGAACTTCCATCATTATTCATGTTCCTCATTTACTTATCTCTTGATGATTTGTGTGATACTCTTTCAGGGAGGAAATTCAAAGCATGAGGCATTGAGCAACGAGTGGCTTCAAACTGGAAATTGCCCCATTGCAAAGTCCTATCGAGCAGTTAGCAATGTTCTTCCCCTAGTTGCTAAGGCATTTCAGCCCCCTCCAGGCATGAAATTCAAGTGCCCGCCTACAATAGTTGCAGCCCGAGCAGCTCTAGCACAAACTGCTTTTGCAAAGAACCTCCGGCCACAACCCCTGCCTGCAAAAGTACTTGTGATTGGATTACTGGGCATGGCAGCAAATGTTCCTTTAGGGATTTGGAGAGAACACACTGAGAAATTTTCACCAGCCTGGTTCGTTGCAGTTCATGCGGCTGTTCCATTCATAGGTATGCTGAGGAAGTCTGTGTTGATGCCGAAAGCAGCTATGGCTTTTACCATTGCAGCATCAGTGTTAGGACAGGTCATTGGATCTAGAGCAGAACGTCACCGAATGAAGGCAGTAGCTGCAAAGAAATTGGTTCTTGCAGGAGCACCTGCTGGGTCAAATCAGCCAAGTGTGGTTAAATCAAAAGGCGGACATTGTGGTGAAATTGTGAACTGGAATCCAGTTTCCCTTGAGCTGTCTGGGTCTTCTTCTCCAGCAGATGTTTATTGCTAATTTTTTTCTTTTCCACAAGTTATGTCATCGTATGTTATATTCTTGTTTATTACAAGGTGTAATTTTGTGTTCAACAAATTATGCGTGCCTGTTTCGTATTGTTTTGGCTCTTTGCTACGTTCTTATTGAGGATACTTCTCGGAAAATAATGGAATAAATGAAATACCATGAAAATGGTTTACTTATTTCTGTACTGTTTTCACGATTGAACTGATCAGATTTGCTGCAATGATGTATGGTGCAGTAGGTATAAGCGTATAACGTCAATCTCCGAGGAAATTTCAACAAAGCCGGCCGGCCTTCATGATTCTTTGACAGCCCATTTCAATTGAATTTATATTGGGAGCTGATCAACTAATACTTCATCCATCATGTATCTTTGATATTTTGACTTGGTCTGGTGTTGAACAGCCGATGTGTATTTTTTTTATTTTCCCAAACAATTCAGAACAGTGGGGAAGAAAACAAAGCAAAGCTAATAATTCGCATATAATGATTACCGGACCTAGCTAGTTTGAAGGTCACACCTTCGCCCAACACCATATGGATTAGGCTGAGCTATAAATGAAACGGATTCAAGCCAGAAACTCAAAATGGGCCCAAGATTAGAAGGTAGAAACTTCGGACTCGTTCAAGCCTTTCAGTGATTCAGTGATAGACCATCACCGTCCGATCTAGTAACTAGGCGCTTTGACATTCTCCTGCGAAGCGAACTCTGACGAAAAACTATAATCACCGTCAACGGCGTCAAGCTCAATCTCGTCCCTCACCGTCCGAATTGTGAGCTGATTGGTTAGGAGTTGCTTGAGGTTCACAGACTTGGAATAAAAAGGACTGAAGCCTTCATTTATACTCGTTGAAGAATAATTTTGTTAAGAAAAAACTTGGGAGTTTGGCTTTCCCGGAAAGGCAGTTGTATTTTCTTGAATTTCCGTTTTTTTCTTTTCATGTTCCATCACTTTTCAACTAGCCAAACGAAGTCCATCGGGTCCATTACAGTGCCATGACAAACCCTCCAGAAAGACGTCAGCCTCAGACATTCGGATTGCCCTGGCCCGATCTCAACGACGGCTTGTTCTACAACGACGTCGTTCGGCCCTCCGATTCCGGTCCTCTCATTTCCTATGGACATATACTGTATTAGAATCAATGACACGCTAGATTGCTGAGAAGAGTGAAAGAAAAAGAAAATTACAAAATCATGTTTTTCTTTCTTTATTTTTTCCTTTTTCTCTTAAGCTAGTTTAAATATTTCAAATTTTCTGAGATCCGTAACTATTAGAAAGTCGGATCGAAGATGTTCTATTTTCTCGCTCTCTTTTCTGATTTTTACCTTGAATGTGCGTTTGATTCACAGAATTGACGCTGCTAGAGTTCTACTCTAGTAAATACAAGAATTCAGCCCCTCGGCTAGGGTAAGCCGTATGCCTATTGATATTCTATCAAATCCAATTTCGGGGCATTATTTGCTTCTTCTTTTTTCTTTTTCCAAATTACAAGTATATGCGGTTTGGTTGCTTAGACATGGAAGGAAATTGATAACTAAATAAATACATAAAATTCAATCGACATCTCTCTCTCTCTCTCTCTCTCTGCTGTTTAGTAGAGAAACAACCGGATGATCATTAACAACGAAATTTTATTGAGCAGTTGGGTGCAGCGAATTGAGAGTGGACAGGTTCGATTATCCAACTCCGAAAAAGTATTGTTTCTGAGAATGATTTCTGCAAATATAGTTACTCTCGAAATCCTTGCGTTTGCTGACTTGCACAGATAGCAGTCGATGGTCGAGTTGATACCGATCCCAACACAATCCTCAGGTTCTTTTATCGAAAATATTACTCTGAATAATCGACAAACTTTGTGCTCGAGAAATTCCTAACTTTGCTTTTTCTTGGTTGAATTCTATGTCATCAAATTACTAGAGTTGGTTCGGAGCTTGTCTACCACAGACTTCCTTGGAGAGAGCCTGAGGCGCCATACTTGCTCGAAGTTTTATATGAAGATGATGATATGGTATGCACGTGTGTATGTATTATTTTTTTGGTTCCAGGTCAAGGACTTATAATTTTCCTTCAAGTTCGGGTTTTTTTAATGTGGAATTGTTTACATTTTAAATTTTATTTTTTCTGGCTGCTATTTAGACTTTTATTTTAATAGTTTTTTAAGAACACAATTTTTTAACTAGTTGAAAGTTGAAACAGCGGAGTTTCTGCGTTAAGTAATATGAGATCCTTTCTTTTTACTATTACCGTATTACGGATCATTTTAATTCTTTCATTCTTACCTTCTCAGGTTGCCCTTAATAAGCCTTCTGGCCTACAAGTTTTACCTGGTGGCCTTTTCCAGCAACGGACAGCTTTAACACAGCTTCAGTGGTGGGCAAGCAAGCAGGGCTCTTCTCTTGCACGCCAAGAACCACATCCTGTTCCTGTTCATCGCCTGGGAAGGGGCACTTCAGGTTAGACCATGAATCGTATTGCTGAATGACATAACCAAAATTGAAATTTCCATCACCTTGGCTTAGTTTGTTTAGGCAGAGCTGCGTAAATGAGTATAATTAAAATCTAATTCGTCAACTCTATGATTCAAGCTACCAATAACAGGGGTGGATGTTGATTGAGGGCAATTCACTTAACATAGGTAGTGATCAATGCGGAATCAGAATAACACGAGAGAGAGAGAGAGATTTCAAACGATGGACATAAATCTATTGATTTTTAGGGTATGTGGTTGAAGTCTCACACTTCGACTCAAAACTAACTCATGATAGATTGTCATTACTAATGGATTTCATGTTGCTAAATATCACAGTAGGGGTACAATTCATGAGGAAATGGTATTTACTATTTCTTGGCAAGTAAAATATATTTTATTAATGATTAGGAGGCAATATGCAATTACACAAGGAGTATACATCAGATACTCCTTTGTGGAAGTAAAGAGGTTAAGAAAATTTTTTTTGATAAGTAAGAGAAAGATATTATTGATCGGAAAATAGGCAAAGCCCGTGTACACAGGAAGTATACATAACACCTAGGGACGTTCTATGTGATGAAACAAAGACAGGAACTCATGAACTTTGTCCCCGTTTAGTACAATAGCAGAAAACCAAAGCAATAAAGTGTGTAGGAAAAAGTTTTTCAACTCTGGCAAAGAGCGTTCCTTGTCTTCAAAGCAGCGTGCATTTCTTTCCAACCAAATACACCACATAAGACACAGCGGGATCATCTTCCACACTACTGCCACTTGAGGACATCCTTGTAACTTCCTCCAACAACCCAACAAATCCACCACTCTCAAGGGCATAACTCACGCTACATCAACTCTTTGAAAAATCTCATCCCACAACTCCCTTGTAATGTCACAGTGGAGTAGGAGGTGATCAACAGATTCTCCGTTTTTTTTACACAAATAACACCAATCCAATACTATGCACCCCCTTTTCCTCAAGTTATCAATGGTCAAAATCTTCCCAAGGGCTGCATTCCATACAAAAAAGGCTACTTTAGAGGGCACTTGAGACTTCCAAATGCTCTTCCAAGGAAAGGGAGAGTGGTCTTGTGCTGATAAGAGTTTGTAATATGCCTTTACAGTTAATTTCTTCTGATTATTAGACCTCCAAATGCTCTTCCAAGGAAAGGGAGAGTGGTCTTGTGCTGATAAGAGTTTGTAATATGCCTTTACAGTTAATTTCTTCTGATTATTAGACCTCCACTTCAAGCGATCACATTGTGCCGTAGGAGTCCGCATGGAGTATAGTAGGCTAAGAAAATCTGATACAATAGGTAATTCCCAATCATGAAAGTTCCTAATAAAAAGAACATTCCACTGATGGGCACCATGAAGGAATAACCGCACATCTGCCACTGAAGCCTCCCTATTAGCAGCAATACGAAAGAGAGTTGGATAAACTCTTTCCAATGCATGGTCTCCACACCATAGATCCCGGTAAAAGCTGATATGATTACCATCTCCAAGTACAAAGCGAACATTTCTCTCAAAACAAGACCACCCACTCCTTATGAAATTCCATAAACCCACGCCGTGTCCCCCTCTCACTTCGTTGGAGCACCAACCACCCCTAGCAGCTCTGTATCTGGCATCAATAATTTCCTTCCACAAAGACCCTCCCTCCGAATGATATCTCCATAACCACTTCCCCAGGAGAGTTTTATTAAACATTCTCAAATCACGCACACCCAGTCCCCCTTGTGTAATTGGAGCACAGACTGTCTTCCAACTAACTAAATGAAATTTCTTCTCCTCCCCCAATCCCCCCCATAAGAATGCCCTTATGGTTTTCTCAATCTTTTTTCCCACTCCTGCCGGTAAAGGAAACAAAGATAAGAAATATGTGGGAAGATTTGAAAGGGTGCTCTTAATGAGAGTAAGACGACCCCCTTTTGATAAATAAACTCGTTTCCAACCAGCCAATCTTTTCTTTATCTTCTTTACCACCCCATCCCATATAGTTCTAGCCTTAAAAGTTGCACCCAATGGAAGTCCCAGATATTTCAAAGGCAGCGAAGACACTTGACAGTCCAATAAGCTTGCTAGACTGCGTATATTTGAGACCCCACCCACCAGAACCATTTCAGACTTACAAAGATTCACCTTGAGTCCCGACACTGCTTCAAAACACAGTAACAATGCACATAGAGTTTGAATCTGGTTGTTATCTGCTTCACAGAAAAGTGAAGTATCGTTTGCAAATAATAGATGAGAGATAGAAATGGAGCCACCAGAGCCATTACCTACCTGGAAACCAGATAAGATACCTCCACTAACTGCAGCCTGTATCATCCAGCTAAGAGCCTCCATAACTATAACAAACAAAAGGGGAGATAGGGGATCTCCTTGTCGCAAACCCCGATAACTATTGAAAAATCCAGCAGGCGTACCATTTACTAGAACTGAAAATCGAGCAGTCGAAATGCAATGACTCATCCAAGCAATCCACCTATCACCAAAGCCACACCTCCTAAGCAGGTATAAGAGGAATTCCCAATTCACATGATCATACGCCTTTTCCATGTCAAGCTTGCATAAAATGCCTGAGCCTCCCCCCCTCAATCTATAGTCCAAGCATTCATTTGCAATGAGTACCGAGTCAAGAATTTGTCTCCCACGAATAAAGGCATTCTGAGGCTTGGAAATGATATGTTCCAACACCGGGCTTAGTCGGTTGGCAAGAACCTTGGAGATAATCTTATACACTCCACTGATCAAGCTTATAGGACGGAAGTCCTCAATAATCGAAGCCCCGTGTCTCTTAGGAATGAGCGCAATGAAGGTTGCATTAAGGGATTTTTCAAACTTTTGAAAAGAATGAAATTCGCTAAAGACCTGCAAGACATTCCCTTTGACAATGTCCCAACAAGTTTGAAAGAACCCCATAGAAAAACCATCCGGCCCCGGCGCTTTATCCTTAGTCATACCAACAATGACCTTGCAGATCTCATATTCCTCAAATGGTCTCTCCAAAACGCTTCGGCCTCCACTCAACCGGTTCTGAGAGGAGGGTCTCATAAAAATCCACAATATGATTTTCTAAGTCCCCGGGAGAGGATAACACCTGAGTGCCTGAGTGTAGCAACTCTATAGCATTATTGCGCCAATGTGAGTTTGCCACTTTGTGAAAGTACTTCGTACACTTATCACCTTCTTTAGGCCACAGAGCCCTGGATTTTTGACGCCAAGCGGTCTCCTCTAGTACAATAGGAAAATGATCTGAGCAAACTCGCGGTAGACGTTTCTGACAAACCTCCGGATAGTGGGCTTCCCATGAAGGAGAGACAAGGAATCTGTCTAATTTCGACCATACCCGACCGTTAGCCCAAGTTTATTCACCTCCAATCAGAGGAAGGTCCATAAGGTCCAACTCGAAAATGAACTTGGAGAACTCCTCCATGGCCGTTGAGTTCCGAAAATGTCCTAACCTCTCGCTAGGAAAGCGAGTGACGTTGAAGTCTCCTCCCATGCACCACGATACATCCCAAAGAGAGTATACGCCTGCCAACTCTTCCCATAACCCCCTCCTATCCCTGTCCACATTGGGTCCATATGTTCCTACAAAAGCCCATTCCCATCCGTCAGTAACGTTCCTGAAACACAGTGCTACCGAATAATCCCCAATACACTCCTCAATCATCTCAACCACTCTTTTGTCCCACATTAATAACACTCCACCTGATGCTCCTAAGGAGGCCAAGTAAGACCAGCCCGCATATGCGCATCCCCATAAACTCCACACTATTCTTCTGTCGATAACACATAACTTAGTTTCTTGAAAACAAACCACGTCACCCTTCCACATCCGCAATAATGTTTTGATACGAAGGCGTTTATTGCGATCATTAAACCCCCACACGTTCCAAGAAATAATCTTAGGCTGCATGTAAACATAGATTGCCCCTCCCTTTCGTATCCCTACCACTGCTTCCTTCCTTTGCATCATAGTTAATGGAGCAAGTTAGCCTTTTCAATTCCCTATCCTGCTTTGTGGCTGACTTCATACGCCTATCCTCAATAGCCATAAGTAGATCCCTAAATTTTTCTTCATCTCCTCCAAACGAAATCCCAATGACAGCTTGTATCTCCTCTACTTTTTTGAAAACCCAGTTAGAAGGAACTCTCTCATTATTGAAACTTGGCGGGAGTGTGCATAATGGAGTTAGCACGGCCCCCTCGCCATCAGTACAGTCTTTATCTACTAAAGCCATCTGCAACAACAAATCTGAATCTGATTCTTCCCCAACAATTAAATTTACCATACGGGTTGCCTCTTCCACTACTTCCGAATGCCTTCCACCTTCAAGAGAGTGATTTTCTCCCAGCCTATTCCCATGAAAGTCATCCCGTAGGCCATTATCCCTTGGGGGGTTACCTACTGTAGGCCCTGGATGTAGAGAACCACCTTCCGGCAGTTCTAACGGCGTTGATGGAGCGGCGGGAGCTTCGGCTGCCTCAGGCGTCGTTTTCTATGGAATCTCCGTCGGCTTTAGAGGCGTTTCTTGCTCGTGTAGGGTTGCCGACGTACAATCCGGCATCACGGTCCTCTCCGGCGAGGCCACCAGCGTTTTCTGGCACCCCTGAACCATCGCCGGCGGTGGGGGTTGCGACCCACTCGACGTCGACAGCTCATCGCCGTTTGTACAATCCCTTTGGGACATTGAGTCTGTCACCTGGAGCTGAACGACAGGCTGAACCTGTACCTGGGCCTGGCCAGGCCCTAATCCTGGAAGGGAAGCATCCCTGAGAAGCCGCTTGGGCCGAATCCATCGGCCTGTTCAGAAGGCCTACACTGCTGGACCACATCCAGCAAGTCTTTGGGCCCGTTAGGTGTTGCCTGGGACTGAAAAAGGGGCTGTGTTGGGGCCTGGGCCTGGGTCTAATTGGAAGGCACCAAAGGCAACACACACAGGCCTGTGAAGCTAACTGAGCTGAGTCCATTGGCCTGTCTGGAAGGCCTGTACTGCTGAACCGAACCCAGCAGATCTTTGGGCCCGTTAGACCTATTTGAGGCCAGGCCCTTACCCTTGTCATGAGTACTAGGTCCAGCCAATGTCTCATGGTCAATGCCCAACTCAATCTGATCACTTATAACCTGATCCATCCCCACAGCCTCAACGCAACGTTTTAATAAACCCATATTCATCTGCAAGGTAGCCACTTGCTTCTCCATTTCAGCCAACGCATGCATCAAGGTTTCCTTATTTAGACCAGACACCTTCCAACCATTCCCTGCACTCCATTGATCTTTCACCAGAAAGGAATTCTCGATTGTATTCACTGCAGGTTTTGAGGCTCGAGACACAACCTCCCTGTACGAAATGGAAGGCTGGTGTCCTTGCAGCGGAGGACCCTGATGAGACGACAGAGGAGGCCCCCGTTGCAAGTTTCCTCTGTTTTTCCCCCCCAAAACAGAGGAAGTTTCAGCAATATCCTTCAACAAATCAGCAAAAATCCTCCATCCTACCCCCTTTCTCCCTTCCGGTATCACTATCAGACCACGACGCTTCCCTTGTCCGAATTCTAAAGCGGAAATAAATCTCCCATAAGAGTTGCGTTGCCGCTGTATTACCACAACTTGAGACCCGCTTCTACGAGATTTGATGAATTCTTCAAAACCCCTGTAGCCTATAGCTTCCTTCACCATGGCAGCCAACCAACCCAAAGAATCTTGAGCAATGGAAATGCAGTTCACTGCCCGACAGCTGCTCTCCGTGCATCTCCACCATCGCTCATTCAGTTTTTCAAACTCAAAACACTTCTGATCCACAATAACATTCCTCAACAACCCCATCACAAATATTCTAATCCTAAAACACGTAACAGTTCATCTAAACACCTCTGGACATCATCATTGGTAACGGGATATCAACGAGATGAGCCATTGGGTTTTTTCCTTCTCAGTTGTACGGAGAGGGAAAAAAAAAAAAGAGGAGAGAGATTATACTTTCGAAAAGTTTTATGACAAGCAGGTCAAGGTCAAGAAAATTTTGGAAGCTAAATCTAGATAAGCATAAGTGGGCAATCATCTAATTGTATAGTGCATAAAAAATGAAAGTTTTGAGTTCCTCCATTGTCCTTGTGTTGTTTCGAAGCTTCATCCCTTTCTTTCTTGCCATATGCACCACATTAAACATATCATAATCATTCTCCACAAGAGTCAGTTGAGATCATTTTCAACTTCTCCTTATTAGCATGCTGGTTAATCTGCCACGCATCTAGGCATCACTTGATCTAGCCTAAACAGACCAAAAACTGTTTGCCACAAAGTGCTAGTTATCTCACAATGGAGTATGAAGTGATCCATGGATTCATCATCCCTAGAGCAGTCGTTGGACTTTCATGGAAAGCTACTACTATCATGAGGGATCCATGCAATAGAACAAATTGACTTTGAACACCCTTCCCTGGCTCTCTTAGATATGGCCTAACACATTTCTTCTTTCCCATCCTGTCTCAACTGAGAGGGATATAGTAGAGCATAGAATGAGTCGAAGAGATTCATCTCTCAATCTTGTGTTGTTCCGATAAAGTCCACTGTAATTGAGGAGACATGTTTGGGGATTGTAAATAATCTGCTTCTGATGCATCCTTAGGCTGAACAGTGTGGAACAGATTTGAAAATGCCTCTTTTAGAGGCTGATCTATACACCATCATGCCAAAACATTATCTCAGAACCATTGCTCAACTCATATATGATATGTCCTGAAAACCTCCAACCTGTTTTGATGTTTTTCCTTGGCCCAACCTCATAGTCTCATTCATAGAGCTCCAATCACCCAAAACACTGCCATACTTCATGTCAATCACTTCCCTCCACATGATATATATTTCATGGGCATACTGCCGTAGCCACTTCTCTAGGAGGGCTTCGTTGAATGTGAACAATTTCCTATTACCCAAACCATGCTTAGCAATTGGGGAGCAGACCTTAGGCCTATTTACTAGGTAGAATTTTAGCTCCTCTCCCATTCTGCCCCATGAAAAATCTGTTTGTGACTTCTCAATGTGATTGGTTACACTGGCGGACTAAAGACCTAAAACAGGTAGGTGAATTTGAAAAATCTTAATCAAAGTAATCCTCTCTCACTTAGATAAATAAATCCCTTTTCCACTTTTCAAGGATGCCCTCCAAAATCAAATTGGCCTTGAAATTCCAGTCTGCCTGCTCTGTGTGTTCGTTGCATACAAAGCGTTTTTCATTGGCCCACCTCTGCGTGGGGAATTCGTGGGCTTTCGTCGGCCCACCTCTGCGTTTTTCATAATCTCCCCGGTCTGCCTGCTTGTTTTTGTTTTCCCCCTTGGACCAACTTCACGCAAGATGACCCAGCCTGCCCTGGCCTTGCCAGGCCCATGATTCTTTAGCAATTGATCCGACAGGCCCATTCCACTTATCCATCTTCCTTAAAAAATCTGCCATGTTCTTATACAGGTTCTACTGTTATATTTTTACTTTTGTAGATTTTTCTTTCTCCTTTATCTCCGATAATGTTCTCACTTTATGGCCCTACTGTTCCAGTAAACATATTTGCTTTCATGGTGACAAAGCAACTGCTGATGATACTGCCTTTATATTCTCATTTGCTGGTTTGATTTTGTTATAGGAATATTGCTTTGTGCCAAGACGAAGCTTGCCAAAACACACCTTGCAGCATACTTTGCTGATGGGACATCTAGTATTGAAGGCAATAGGTTTGAAGAAATCACCATTTTCATTCTGCTATTGTCTGCTTATAGTTTTTGTGTTGGCCAGTCATGATCATAATCTTATTTCTATTGATAGTTTGTTTTTTCCATTAGAGATCTTATAAAAAAATCTTTTATCTACTGACTGATACTTCATTTTTCCATTAACGATGACTATTTCTCTGTGTGTGTGTGACAGAGAGCGTGTGTGTGTGTGTGTGTACTGTGTAGGCATTGCCATTTCTTATGACCCCACCATAATCCAAGTTCCTATCATGGGTAAATATGTTTAAATTTTTATTAAAAAAACAGTAATTTAATAATACCTAGTCATGTTCATCCTTTCTAACATCGTCACATACAAAAAATGGAATCTATCTTATGGTGTGGATTTTTTCAATCACCTTAACAAAGGAGGTGTACTTCAACCAAGCCAGCCCAACTTATTTAGTGGCTATGGAGATTTCCAAAGGAAAATAAAAGGCCATGGAACTCAAGTTTGGCTGCTAAGTACCTGACCATTGGCAAAATATTTAAAATATCCTTTGGTTAAAGAAAAGAAGGAAGAAGTAAGAAGTGAAGGGGAGGGGCACCATTGAAAAAGAAAAAAGTCAGAATACAACACAAAGGCATGCATCACAATATGTTAACTAGAATGCATCCTTAGGTGGCACAAAAATTCTTGAAAAAGATGCAATTGAAGATGCTCGTATAGGCTTTGTGTATGTGTTTCCAGGATGCTGAAAAAGCTGCCAAGGAAAACCATTTTTATAATAAATTGAGCTGTTGATATTGATAGACAGTTGACCTAATTTTGCAGAACAGTTATTTGGTCCCGCTACAAGGTCAAGAATCTCTGGTTTGAAAAACTCCATAGAAGTCTAAAGTAAATCAATGATGCTTATGTAGATACTTAGAAAATTCATTACCTTCATTTGAGTCGGAACTATATGGGCACAAATATCTAACTTTGCCTTCTGTTGTTCAACAACTTGAAAGACCCACAATTCATGAATGGAACAGCTATTAAAAGATGAATATCAATATATAAACTTTTTTTTTCAATGCCTGATATAGTATAAATAGGCCAATTGTGTGTTATATTGTCATGTTTTAAGCATTAGTGATGGCTTTCATTTTCTGTCACACCATGTGTTGCTGATGAAATTTGCAATTTCACAAACTCAGAAATGCCAATTTGGAGATCTGTGAAGTAAGAAAAATTACGAAGATATACCGGGCGCTAGTAACTGGTATACTTAGTGATGATGAGGTAAACCCTATCTCGACATTGTCTCTTTCTTCTCTTGTGTGCAAGTGTATGTATCTGTCTTTGCTGAATAATATTGCCAGCTTTTAATCTCTTATGTCTAGGTTATGTTTACAAGTGAACAAGACCAATGACTCAAAGAGCCATTAATGTTCACTTTTTGTAGGCTTTCCAGCACAGTTAACTTTAAAGAATTCCACATATGGTTGTTAAAACCATATATTCTTTTTTACTGCAGTTCACGCGAAGAATTCTACATATGAAGGACTGTATTGAAATGATTTCTATTTTGCTCCACCACCCCCCTCCAAAAAAAATATTGTATGTACATATCTTATACATCAATAAAAAAAAATTTACCAATCAAATATATATATATATATCCTATTTATCCTATCTATGCATCTATGTGTGGGAGTGTGTACTATTGAATCCTCTGCCTAACTGTTTGACTTCTTGTTGGTGCTGCCTTACTGAGTCATCTTTATCAACTTTCTCCCTTCATTGGTGCTAAACATAATTTTTAATGAATGCTCTCACTTGATGCATCTTTTCTTCTCTTGCCAGTCATCTTATTTACTCTGTCTTTTTTTTTCTTTTGTCTTTTTTTTCTTGGGGGGGGGGGGGAGGAGAGGAGTTCTGACGGTCTTCCTATTTAGGCTTTTGTTTTTTTATGGAAACATTGTCCCTTATAACTCCAAACTCTGCCAATGAGACCCAACTCAAATGCCATGTCCTCCCCTTTAATAATAAGGTGAAGAATGAGGTCAATGGGGACTGGGTTTATTTGTAAATTGTGGATACTGAGAGAGGGACTGAGAGAGAGAGTGTTATATTCAGCTATAATTAGGTTTTAGCAGTTTTATGAGCTGAAAGTTATTTTTGCATTACAGGTAATTATAAAACAGCCCATTGGAATGGTGCAGTATCCTGGTGTTGCCAAGGGGCTGTATGTTGCATCTCCCTCAGGTTAATATCATTTATTATGTGACGTCTTAAAGAATGAATTTCTTGGATGTAACATCTGCTTGCTATTAAGCAAATATCATGTATGTTTGTATTATGTCAAAAGTGATTCTTGGTTTTACCCATATCTTTTTGATAGAGTATTGCTTATCAAAATACTGATAGAGTACTCGCTTGCATCTTTTGCTGGTAGATCGATTTTTTGTTTTCGATCATGTACATCTTTCCTATCATATTCAGCCTTTTCCCTTATATTTTGAACAGGGAAACCAGCTCTAAGTAAAGTTGCTGTTGTTGAGAGGGATGTGCAAGGGAACAACACATTGGTGCAGGTTGTCCCTGTTTATGATTTACATTTGCATGGTGATGCGCAATCATATCCACCGGCTTTAATTTATTATATCTTGACTGATCATATACTGTTTCACTAATTCAAACTTACATTATCAGTAAAGCATTTCTGTGAAACTTGGGCATATCCACTTGTTTTGTTTTTTTTTTAATTATATTAAAAAAAAAAAGGTAAAAAAAGAACAGAATCAAGGGACTCCTAAAACAGCAACGGATACCTGGTTGGCTCCTTGCAGTTTCCCCTTTAACACCAACAGTAGATGGGAGAGAACTGAACTTTCTCACAGTTGGGGTACCAAAAGTGTGTACCCAACAAACATATCTGGACAGAGGAACACAATAAAAACAATGATAAAAGTCTTCTGGTAAATTTTTGCAAGTGGAAAGACAGGAAGGAGATCAAAACAAGAAGAAATTTGGGGGACCAAAAATGTACTTTACCCAACAAATTAGGGTTCATAACAAGAATCTTGATTTCCAATTCCCCTTGTGACAAGATATTATTGAAAGAAATTTCGTTATTGTCCAAGGGGAATTCTACAATCATTGAGAAAAACAAAACAAAAAGAAAAAAGAAATCTTTGTGTAAGTAAAATGATGGACCTGAGTTTCCAATGCCGCAAGTTCTAGAAGGTAGCTGAATGAGGTGTCATTAATTTGCATAATCTTCACTGGCATATGTAAGGCAATGGCCCATCTGGGAAACTTCAAGCCAATTTTCAAATGTTAGCAAGCACCAATAAGGAGATTACCTGCTTATATAGGAATTACTTGGTGAATTCATGATAGGGAAAATAGGGAACACTATTTTTTTATGAAAGAATTTTATATTCCTTCCCACCTATTAAAAAAAAGAATTTATGTTCTTTTCCTTTTCTTGTATAGCACAAATAACATTCTGTAATCTGACAATATTTAACAGGTCGAGATTCAGTCTGGAAGGCCACATCAAATCCGTATCCATCTTTCTTTCATTGGGCATCCTCTGTTAGGTAAAGTCTGAAGTGCTAATATCTTTATGATATTTTAATTAATTTTGAGCACGTATTCTTCCCAAGTGCCACCCTGGTGCAGAAAAATATATTAAATTCATGGAAATGATGCGTTTTGGTTTCCAGATAGGTGCATATTTTTTCCTTTTATTTCATTATGACCTTACAGTGCACTGCAGAGGCCATTAACTTAACATATATGTACCAGTTTTTACAAAGGGTGCTGCTGCTCAGCCCCATGATTTTGCCCCCCTCAAACATACCAGTAGTGCAATTGCACTTTTTTTTTTCTTTTTTCTTTCAAACATCTTTAAACGTTTTTTAAAACAAATACACTAAACTAACAGTCACTTCCTTAACCATTAAGAAAAAAAATTAAAATACCTGAGCAATACTTTGAAGGGGCAAAATCATGGGGCCAAGTATCATTTTCCTTTTACCAAAACCCCGGTCAACCTTCACAAAGAAGTCCTTTTTAATTTTCCAACCTCACAAAGATTACATTGTTTTAAAGAGACTACCTTCAGACCTTATCAGGATCAATAAAATAAGAGTGAGACTGTCTAGGTACATTTTGAAGTCTGACAAAAAAAAATGTAGTAGAATTGTTTTTTCCCTTTTTAACCCCTTGCATTTCATTGTTGTTTTGTGATCATACTTGTATAAAATGCAAGCTACTGAAAAAAGAAGGAAAGAAACCTCCAATAGTTTGATAAAGATCGAAATAGTAAAGCATTATGTTATATCAACAAAAAAAATTAAAAAACGTTTTGACTATTGCATTGATTTCCCCCGTTAGGTTATAATCATTAAGTAATCCTCCTCGCAACTAAGTAGTTTGTCTATGCAATATATTCATCCTTTCAACTGCTGCTTGTTATCATAGTACTTGCCTAAGATTCAGTAAATATGGGATGTATAAATTCTTAAGATTGGACTTGAGGAAAATTTCAGTTCTTTAATATTGTAGTAAGCAATTAATGTGTAGTTATCAATCATTATCCTCGTTTGTGGATTAAGCTTTTTGTAATTGTCGGCTATATGTACTTTTAATCATACCTATCAAAAAAAGTAAAGCTTTTCAAAACATATAATATTTTGTAACTACTTTTCAAACTCCCTCCCCCCTCCCCCCTCCCCCTCAAAACAGGGGCGAGGAATTCACTTCCTAGCCCTGCCACTGTTCAGAAAAATCTGTTGTAGTGAATTTTAATTTGTGGGAGCCAAGTCATACGCATAGAGAAGCTGAGACTATTGCCTAGATAGGGCATTGTTGCGAGGGCCAAAAGATCAAGACTTGAGACCTATTTCCCATTCAGGAGATGGTATATTAAATCGTCAGCTTTACATCCTAAGTTTTCCCATTTTCTTGCACAAGTTCTCTCTCTATAGTGCATGAAGACAGTTCTGGGTAGCAACATCATTGTGTCTTCTTTTTAGCTCTGCTCTCTACTTTTGCATCATTGGTTTAAAGAGTGGGGCACTTTTTAGTAAGAACATGAACTAGAATGCTATGAAAATAAATATCGCCTTTTTTTTATAGGTAAAAAATGAATATCGTCTTTTACTTTGAAACACCGGAACATATCTTTTGTCAACATGTAAACCATGAAGCTTCTGAATGCCCAACACGATGGGAGGTCATGAGCAGATTTTAGTGCAGATCTCAGGCACTTTCCCATGAGAAAGCCTCACTTTATCTAGAAGACAAACTATTTCCCTTGTAAAAGCGTTTTGGATCTCACATCCCATACATTTATAATATAATATTTTTTTTGCTTGGCTGCCAAAGTGCTTTACCTGGTTATGAAGTGCAAAGTCCGGATTAATTGTGTTCGTATAGAGCTTGAGATTTTGCTTCTACCAGGTGATCCTCTTTATGTTGGTGGTGGACAACCAAAGTGCTTTGATCCTGAAATTATTGATGAGAATTTTGCAAAAGACGGGTACGCAAATGTTTTATCTACAAGGTCAATTTTCTTTCTATTTTTTTGTCATATCTTTTCCTACTAGCTAGCATATAGATTACTAGAAAACATATAGGTAGGAAGCTAGATCACTGAGCAGATGTATGTACCCACTACCTGTTTTCTTCTGTATTTTTTTCTCATAACTACATTTTGCGTTCTTAGATGAGAGCTTACACAAATCGGACACAACTTTTGGGTCACTTATCAGATGGTGGCCTGATCTAATTAGGCCTTGTTCAGCACATTATTTATATCAGAAGATGACGTCTTTTACATTGGTTATTAACTATGCCCTATCTCATAATTGGTGTTATGTTTACAAAAATTGCCTGTCCCATTCCTTAGTGAAAATTTCATAGCACCAATACTAAATTTTGGGAGAATATATGAATAGTTTGAGTTATCAAGGCAATTAGTGCTCCTTTAGAAGTTTTGATTTTGATGAGGAAAGGATTGGTGTGATGCCTGTTATGTATTGTCTTGTTGATCTACTCTGATCATTGTGGATCGACTATATAGCAATAACTCGTCACCTTGTGTCAAATCCATATCATAAAACAGCTATAAAGATCTCCTTTGTTTGACAATATGAATGCTGCCACTGAAATTGGAGGAGAACAGAAAAGGGTGTATAACAAGTTTCATAAAAATGACTCAAGTGACTATTCGTTTCTTGATTTATAGGGGGTACCAGAGGCCAACAAAACCTGTTCCAGGAGACTGTGGCTACTACTTGCATGCACATCAAGTGGTTCTCTCTCACCCAACTACCAAGCAGGTGAGTCTAGTAATGTGTGTCAAAATTAGTTGCTGCTTACGGATTCAGAACGGAACTTATAATTGTCAATTCAGGGAATACGCATTTTAGAACTCTTGTTAGTAAAAAGATTTGGTTTTCCTCGCTCCAGTAACATAGGTATCCGCATGGTGTTAATCCACTCAATATATTGTGTTGAAAATCAGTCCATGGGTCTCGATATTCTAAATATACAAGTTCCTGTGGAGGACTCCTGTTTTTATTATAATCCTGAATATCGGCAAAGGCTAGATTAAATATTACTAACCATTAATGTCAATGATCTTCTGCCTATTGTGCTGAAATTGTCACGAGATCTTGAAACCTTGAAGAATAAATGAAGAAACATCATCTTTGCTTCTTCATACAACAAAGTAAATGCCAACTCACTTTCATGTCTTTCATTTGAAATTAGTGCCTGAATTTGCAATTCACTATTTGGTGATCTTAATTTTTTTATTCTAGCAAGGCATGTGGAATTTTCTTGCACTCTCGACCTACATCATTAGCCATTTTATGCGCAAACATAAATTGGTTTCAGAAGAGGGATCTTTTTTCTTTGTTCCTCACAGGACCTGCAAAATTTAATGGACTAGTGTATATATCATGGTTCGTGGTTTTAGGCTCACTGGTTATTAATATCAGAATCACGATGCTATGCAGCATAATCCAACTGCTACTTAAATTTGAATCCATTAAAGTCAGTTACAACTGTTGCCATTGCAGGAGACCAAAATTACCGCACCTCTTCCATCTGTTCTCCTTACGCAGGAGGCCAAAGTGAACGGCATTCATTAGCAGCAACACTATTCAACATGCGACTGCAGAAAGTTTGAGAGCAAAAGACAGCATACCTTACAGCCTTGCTATCAAAGGTTGGAAAATTATTTTATTTATTTATCTTTCAGTGACAGAAGTAGAGACCTTGCACCATTCAAATGGGCATCACGTCATCATGACTAATGTATTAGTTGAGACATGGCCATATTTTCATAGCTCTTGGTTATGTAAATAGTTCCAGAATAGAACAGCATTGGTGCATGTGCTAGCAGACACATTCAATGGAAAAATTTTGGGGATGAAAGTTATTTTATTAAGTTGTGTGATATAACATAACCAGTTTGCTTTATTCCCCACATTTCTTGCAGTTCCATATTTGCTATTTCAGGGTTTTAAACAAAAATGCATGGATAGGATTGTAAATTGTAAATCAGTTAGTTCTTTAATGTTCTAATTTTATTCATGTAAAACCATTTCTAGGTTTACAAGAACTGTCCCAATGCACCAAAGACTTGAGGAGAAATGCTCCCTCCCACACAAATGGTAAATCTCCACCATAACTTTTTAGCTGCTACTCGTTGAAAAAGAAATATTACTCCCCGACACTGCTAAAGAGAGTAAAAAATGACAGCCTACTTGCCCCCAGAAATGAATTCGGCTTCCAGTGGCCAACCAGCATGAAATACAAATTCCAAAACCAATTAAAACTCCAATTATCACTCAGACCTGCATTTAAGCAGAATAACTCCCTGAATTGGCCATGTTGCCTCAGTGAAATTCAAGTCGACCACAGCAGTATACCTTTTATATCATACCGCCTAAGTCAGGGCAGAAAACACAAAAGAAATGAGAGGGCAAAAGATCAAGAAACACCTCATTGCAGTGCCTAATTGAAAACAACGGGAGGAGCAATTTCCAGCACTTGAACAGTAGACTTTAGGAATTTCTCCAAAAGCGAGCACCTGTAAAGGAATCACAAAAGCCCTAGAAAAAAGAAAAAAAAAAAAAAAAACACAAATAACCAGCGCCCAATAAAAGCATTAAAGGTCAATTGCACGATAGGTCATGGCACGAGAAAGAATTGGATAAGAAATCGGAACTGCCTCCTCCAACTTTCACAGATTATTTCTGTATTTCCATGAAATACAACAAATTAAAGCTGCTACAACATTACAACACCTAAAATACTTTACCAAAAAGACGGACTTTGAGAACCGTCCATTGCCCTATCATTTGATTGAACGATACAAAAACTATTATACAGAGCGGCAAAGAAAATTTGCCGCCGAGCACATCTGCTACCTGCCTATGTCCCCCTTACCTCTCCAAGATTCCTCCTCTCCAATGATGTTCCCAGTCTGCCCACCATACTGGTCACTTTTGGCATAGTGCATCTTAATGGCTGCCACGGGATCGGAAACACCAGTGCAGGGCCCCCCAACAATAACTTTTCTTCCCACTACATTCATTCCAACCATCCCCCTTCCCTGCGGCTGTAAACTTGAGACTGCTTCAAACCCATTCCGCCTTTGTATCTCAGAAAATATGTCTTGCCTCTGTTTCATATCTACCGTGAATGGCTGCACTTTGGAGCCCTCTCGGTTCCTATATAACTGACAATCAACCACGCCATTGCTGCTACTCATTTCCCTGGGAAAACCAGATACACCATTCAAATTTCGTTCATTACTCTTCACAACTGTCTGCAATGGCAGTGGCTCTATCTTGGAAGACGGTGAAGGATAATTGCCAAAAGCAGCAGGATATTTAGCCAGCAAGATAGCAGAATCAGGCAAAGAAGAAAACCCAGTTTGTATTCGATTTCCATCCCAGAAGCCATAACTCCTCATTGCAACATTTTCAAGGCCCAGGTAATTGTTACGGTCAAACTTCAGGAGAGCTGAATTCCCATCCACATCTTGATAGCCAGAAAATTTTAGATTAGATAATTTGCTGCTTAACTTTGAATTATGGATCCCCTTTTCCTCATTCTCATGGGTATTAGAATTTGACTTCTGGGTAGAGGATGGATGGCTGAGTATCTGGCCAAAAAGCTTCACATCACCATTCCTGCATGGTTTATCAGTATCTGACAAACTCCGTGAATGAGCTCTAGAATGAAGAATAGTTTTCTCTATCTTTTGCGAGAGAAGAGGCAGTTCAGCCACTGAGCTGTGAGGCTTTGAACTGTTGCATTTCTGAAGATGACAATCCCGTGCCACAGATCGAGTGGAGACATTACTCTCTGATTGTGAAAGGGTTTGAACTTCAGAAAGCTCTCTGCTACTAACATCCCCATTCATCTCTTTCTTGTTTGATATCTGTAATGGATAGCCCCTGAGAATCTGGGAAGAATCATCGTGACTCAAGATAGGATGGCTAGACAAATTCTGGTGAAAATCATCTCTACTAACAGATTTAGGAGACTGCTTAGCCCTATTCCCACGAAAATCAAGTGTTGATGACAATCTATCTTGATTAAGTGTTTTATCACACAAAATGGAAGCAGTATCTTGAGATGGAGAAGTTGCAGTAGGAGGAGAATTCTGCAGTGGCAAGGAGATGACATAAGGTTTCTCCATAGAATCCAAGGAAACTTTGTGCTGGTATTCAGGGTTGAGATGTAAACCAGAACAATTTCCTATTGTATTTGAATCTTGTACCGAGCTTTGCAAGCCACTTGGGCCACATTTTTCATGTGTACGAATCAAACTACATTTTGGCAACAGCAATTCTTGCCCCCTTAATTCATTTTCAAACCCCACAGAAGCAAGCCCTTTATTCTCCATCAATGCTTCTGGACTCGATGAAACAGGTTCAATTCCTTCTCTAACAGATGTCATTTCCGTAATTGAAGTACTCTGTTCAATCACTTGATCTCCTCCAGTTTCTGTAGCAGCCACGACAACTGTGTTTCTCTGAGCGTGCACTGAATCAGAGTGGTTTTCAACACTATTCATAATATTGCTGTCACCATGAACAAGAAGCTCAGGTATATTCTCCGCCTGGCATGCATCAGACACCGAAGTTTCTAAAGCCTCAAAATCATCATAGTCCATATGTCCCATCCCATTGTTTTCCTCTGACCTATTCCGGTCAGATTCGAAGTTCACAATCTTAGCAGGACCAGATTCGTCGTCGTTCATGTCCATGGTAATCAAAGGCAAATCCTCATCCAGTTTACAGCCCAACTTATTGCCGCAGATAACCGAGCCAGTCTTAACAGCCTCTACAACACAAGCATCTTCTGCGTCACTTCCACCTCCATTAGCATCATCGGTCACTGGTGTTCCTACATTTCTAGGCCCAGGATGAATCAGATCTAGGCCAAGGCACTTCCGAGCCTTACTAAAGAAAACCTTGCATTGGTCCCGTGATCTTGTTCTCACACATCGTGATATCATTACAAAGTCCTTGCCATAAGATGACACTGCCTGTATAAACATAGATTTCTCCTCATCTGTCCAATCAGAAGGATCCATTTCCCCACAGCTCTCATCAGAACAAGTTTCGTCATCAAAATTATGCATAACATCAGGTGTCGAAGGCCACTTTATGCCAGAGTCCACTTTTTGGCACTTCCACTCCCGATAGCTCTCTCCAGGGTCAACCGAGCTTGTGATGCAAGAAATCATAGCCTCTGATGACAAGGAACCACATATACCAGCTAAAACATCAGCAGCAACTGTTTCTCTTTCATCCCTGATAATGTCAAGATTATTAGACCTTTCTAAAATACCATCATCACCCCATGATGTTTTAGAATCACCATAGCCACCCAAATCGACTTGTTCAGCACTAGAATGCTGGTTCCTCTCACAGTCATCGGCACACGCTGCCATCATTGAAGCTGCACCTAATATATCAAGTGAAGCAGCATTAACCTCACGACTCCACTTTTTCTCTGAAGTCACCAGATAGGTATTAGTACAGAAGGCCTTTGCTTCCTTCTCTTTTGTTCTTTCAAAACAATCGGATTTGTGATTTTTGTAATAAAATTCCACACAATCTGCTGTTGTCTTGTGGTCAAGAAAAGAAGCAATCTTCCTGAAATCTTTCCCTAACGTGGCCAGCTTATCCATGAAAGTCTCTCTCTCTTCAGGCGTCCAGGGATTGATCATAGCTCGTTCTTTCTCAACGGCACAGGGATCTTCAACTAATCCGTTACTGGAGATAAATCTTGACAACAATTTTTCCTTTTTGTCCAAAATTAAGGCTGGCATCTTCAAAGTGTTCCTGCAAAGCTTGACTTGGGAATCTGAAAGCAGTTTGCTTGTGAAATTGATCATCTCTGCGGTAGGGACAAGGCTGAGATTTCCTGCTGCAAAGACAGATTATAAATTTATTTTGAAAAAGAAAAATACTTGGCAACAGGAACTAACCATCTTCAGGTGCTCTTTTTTTAGTTCTTTTATTGGAAGGGATGAGAGGGATGGTAAATTTTGAACGTCAGCATAAATTGTAGTTCAAGAAATAACTAAATTAATGTTAAAGGTTTCATCACCAACAACTTGGAATTCAAACAAATTTTTGAGGTAACTCCAGAGCATAGATAATCACATGTTTTTCACTTGCATATTCAAATAAATCAGCCAGTAGAAACCCCCCACATACTTAAAAGGCCTTTTCAACTTCAGAGATGACTGACCAGAACCAAGTAGCAGCAAAATCAATATTATTCTAACACAATCTAAGTGATCTCAGATGTGGTCACCATCACACTTGACATTATCAACATGACATTCTACTCTTCCCTGATATCAGATCCAACTTAGTAGAACTCAGAAAGATTACAGCTAATCTCTCTTGAACCATAAATCACTGTCCTTGTCGAGGCATGTGCAAAACACTAGAAGATGCATACAAAATATCAGACAGGCAAGCTCACTCACAGAGATGCAATTACTTTCAAGTTCTACCATATTCCTCTTTCATATACCATAAACTTCTGCACGGCCCCACAAATGTAAAACTTTCATCGTGCTTAATGATAACGCAATTCAGTATCTTCTGCTATGGTTCATGCTTGTATGCATGTCCTAATAGTAAGTCAAATCATATATTAAAAAGAATCAATACTAAATAACCATTTCCACAAATACAGATTACTTCAGGTTTACAATAGCCAGTTCATCTCATGTCTAATACAAGTACCACTACATCATCATCATCATAAAGCATGCTACACTCTTTCCAACCATTGCATCCTCAAGAAGATTCTTGATATTAGACGTGGTAGGCCAATTTAGTTACCTCAAACACGCACAATCTACGTCGTATGTTACATCAACAATGGACATAAATCTTCCAGAACATCGATTGTTGATCAATGGAAAACCAAGTATTAAGATTGATATCTTCTTTTACCTAAATCAGGCTCATGATCCCGAAGTTCTCCAAACAAAGTAAGATGCAGGAAATTAGAAAATGCATAGATTAGCATATCAATATACAAAACACACTCAGATAAAAAAGACAAGAACTTCAAAAATACTGAGCCAAGCTATGGTGTTTCAAAAATATACTACAATGCACTCACAAGGTCCACTTGGTTTTTTTTTTCCGATTTTAAGGCAGTCCCTCAGGTACCACAACACTCAGATAATCTAGCGCCCTGTTTCTATGGTTTACCTATGAATCTTAAGGCCTCATTCGGTTACACAGATGAGATGAGATGAAAGTTGAATAAAATATTGTTAAAATATTATTTTTGTTTTGAAATTTGAAAAGGTTGAATTTTTTTTTTGTATTTTGTTTGAAAGTTTGGGAAATTTGTAATGAGGCCCAAAACCAAATAAAAATCTATAACATGCCAACAAATTGAGAAAACTGCACAAAGCTCTGTTAAACCAATATAATATTGTTCACTGTACTGAAAGGAAACTGCACAAAGCCTTTTTTTATTGGGGGGGCACAGGTCCTCGGTAAGGAATTTTCTGCACAAAGCTATTAAAGCGTTGTGGAATATGGTGCATTTGGCGAGAGCGCAATGAAAGGACCTTCGAAGATAAGGAGCGGACACTAGAGGAGCTTCGTTCTCTTTTTTTCACCACTTTATTTCTTTGGGCCATTACGTTGGACTTTAATGGCCAAACTGTACACGATTTTCTTCTTTCTGCTTTAGCGACCTAGATAGGCTTTATCTCTTATATTACATCTTGTATACTTGGGCTTTGCCTATTCTTATTAATATTACCGTTTAACTATCAAAAAAATTTATTGAATAATGTCTGGATCTTTTATCTCAGTTTCTTAAGGCAATCCCTTAAGTACCATAACTCATTAAGCAAAGCACAAGGAGCAAAATTTTAAAGGAAATTAAGCCAATTTTAAGCAAAGGCTATCCACACCAATATCCCACCAAAACAGAAACAAATTTTGTTATATCAAAAACTGCAGTTAGAGACTAGAAAGAATTGAGCACTGAAGCAGCCAGAGAAGTAAATTCCGAGAAAGAAAAATTCTTAGCATGAATAAGTAGATGACAAGTTTTTCTTACCTGGAGAAGAAAAACGAGAGCGAATAGATGAACGAGGCTTCTGATTCCCAGTAAGAGCTGTCCGCAAGCTCAGGTCAAATTTTTTCTGAGATTTTGGCCGGTGTTTTCTCACAGAAAGTAATCGCATATCTTCCTTCCAAAGGTGCTGAAAAACTTTAAACCTAAGGGTTATAACTCTCTCCTTAAATCTTAAAAACTGCTTCCTCTTTGCAAATTTTTCTTTGACCAAAGAGGCACTCTGACAGGATGAGAAATTGACGGTGCGAGAGACGTCTGTCATATGTTGCTCTCTTGGTAATAGCTTATCCAAAACTTCACATGCTCTGTTTGCACACTCTCTGTTTGAAGCCACTATTGAATCACACAACATATATTGTGCATCAGTAGATAGACTCACCTCACTGGAAACAAGTGCAACAGTCTTTTCCCCAACTGAACCGGGCACCAAGCATTTCAAATACTCGTTTTGAGACTTAATTTGAATTGCATTGCAATTACCAGAAGAATCGCCATGTTCCACCTTATCAGATAGAGGAACCATCTTCGCCAAAGAAAGTGGCTCCACAAACTTGGACGTTGCAGTTCCAGGACTATCAATATCCTCATCCTTATTAGCTGCATGAACATCTTTCAAATCACCATTAGAGAAAGGCATCTTCTCCATAACAGCCTCCCCAGAAGAAACAACTTGCAACGGCTCAGGTTTGTGGAACAAATTGGAGGCAACATCTTGTTCTACACAAGGTGTTGACTTTTTCTCTGCTAGCACAGAACTGGATGCAGCTGGATAGGGATCGCCACTTTCAGATTCAGACTTCAATAACTTTAGTTCATTTTCAAGTGAATCAATTTCAGACTCAGTCACCTCCAGCAGCTTTGAAATCTCACTTTTACATATCAGCAACTTATTAATAGCAGTTGATCTCACAAAACTTGAATCCACTGAGCTCGAGTCATCGGATTGCAACAACTCAATCAATGAAGAGCCCAAATTAGCCATCAAGGTCATATCTACCTTCTCTAAATCAAAGGGAAATCCTTCAAGATGATTTATAGATCCAGCACTAGGTGAAACGCATATATTACTAATATCAATATCCATATTCACTGCCTTTCCAAATGATTTGTCTTCCACACCTGCTACACCAATTGCCAGAACTTTCATTAGAAGAAGGGTAAATAAAGGTGTGATATTTTAACTCACTAGGGAAAACAAAAAAATAAAAAATTGCAAGTATTTTTTGGCCGACCATTTGCTTCCTTTTTTTCATATACGAAAAAAAGTACAAAAAAAAATCCATCAAAAGTCTCTGAAAATAGCAGCCATATCACAGGGAAAGAAATATTTAAATAGCTTTCAAAGTAAATATTGCGGATAATTTTATTTTATTTATAGATGAAAAATGATATTTGCAGTCCTAGGATGTGCAAGTCTCACGCACTCCTTTTGAAAAAAGTGGATAAATATGGGACCCACCTGAAAAAATTATTTTTTTAATGGTGGGCCCCAACCTTTTTCAAAGGGAGCGCACGGGGCTTGCACACCCTAGGTTTGTATATAGCATTACTCTTTATAGATACATATACACATGTAGTACACATATACATGCTATCTGGCACATATATAGTACATGCAAGTATGATTGTGTATTTACAATAGTTCAGATTCTCAAGGAATAACAGTCTCATCATGAGTCAAGTTTCCAATTACTTTTACTCGACAACGTAAGAAAGACCGAGATGCATGATGATACTTTGTAAATGGAGGATAGAGCAATATAAATTTTAAGCCAGTCAAATTGCATGGACAGATAGAAACAGGCACATACACGGTGCCATTTCTCTCTCAGAAAAACTGCTCTCCACCTAGTCAATCAGTCCCCCCCGGACGGTGTCTAGATAAGCATAAAATAAGTCTTCAAGAAGCCATCATTAAATGATCCTTTGGGTGACAAACACGTTAGATATTTCAATTTTTTTTCTTTTTTTCAATTCTTAAATGAGAAGAAATAATCTTGCCATCTTAGAAAGAGAGACAACCTTCTGCAAACAACAAAGAACGTATAAAATGATGCCTTTAGAATTAGTTCAATTTTTATAATAATTAGATTTCTCCTTTTTTTTTAATGGCAGTAATTAGATTTCTTATAAATAAGAAAACATTTCATCTTGGATCATTAATCTGCCACCATCTCCAAGAGCTAGCATGTTCCCACACCAATAAGACTTCAACCACCAAGCTCATCTCACGGTACCTAGCGATACATGATCTTACTTTTGTGCAAAAAAAAATCCAGCCCTAAAAGGTTGGTTGACTCCCTATAAAATCAGAGGGGCGAACATGACAATCCCCAAATTTCAGCGAGACAGAAAAATGGCCCTTATTTGCATTTTGTGGTGCCTTTGGAGGGAAATAAATAATAGAAGCTTCAACAATCACGATTGAACAAGTGATGAGCTTAGAGTCTTCTTCTTTAACACGTTTTTTTTTTTTTGATAAGTAAACGACAGTATTAATAAGAATAGGCATAGCCCCAGTACACAAGGAGGTATACAAGAGATAACACCTATCTAGTTCACTACTTCTTTAACACGTTTTTCAATGGTCAATTGCAAATAAATTTTAATGGACCACGTGTCCATGATTTTCTATTATCGGTTTTCAATCGTGCTTAGTGTCCCTCTTCTATTGCTTTATTACTCATTAAAAATTTACTTATAATAGCAAAACAAAATTCATAAAATATAATAAAAATTAGTTTTAAAAAGCTAGATGGCAATAAGTTTCATCTATTAACTCAATTTATGAGAGTACTATGCAACATGGCAATCATCTAATTACATAAAATTTAAACATAGCATTTTATATAATTCTCATGATTTACTAAATATACACATCAATGATATTTGATTTGATAGCCATATCCAAATTGAAGTACATGGAGAATCGAATTATAACAAAAAAGCTCATGAATTGTATGTATTGACTTCTTCACTAACATAAGCAATCAAATATCAATCCATCTAGAAAGCTAACTTGAACTATTATATCAGTTTCGAAGCATATACATCACATACGAAAACCTGTGGCACCAGGGAACGTAAATGATCTCCAATCTCAACTATTTACTTAAAAATTTTAGTTTACATCATTTAAACCGTGTCTCAAACTCATGTTCTATATTGTTAAAAAAATTACAAAAGCCAACTTGTACGCGCACTTCTCTGTTGGTAAGCAAAGCTCTTTAGGCTTGGCGATTTGCACTTTGCACTTTAAGCGTGCTTTTTACCAACACTGATAACACCAACTGACTACTACAGCTTATTTGAACTTCATAGATCTAGTTATTATTTACGTTCTCATTCACTTGCTACTGCAAAAGGTCAAAAACTATTCTAACTGAAGAAAATCAAATTGATACCAGTTGCAAATTACTACCATTTGACTAATGGATAGTAAACAGATTGGTGTATCAAAAAAGGGTTCTGATTTCTGAAAGTAGAGCCCTCCTCCCATATAACCAGTAAAATGGATAGGTGAGTACTTGGGAGTAACTTGCAGAGATGAAAAAATTGAAAACAAAAACCAAAAGACTAGGGATCCTACCTGGAGAGGAGCTGCAAGCAACTGAGGATGGAGTTGCAGGCGATGCACAATCTGAAAAAACTGCAACCCTGGGACTTTTGTCGGCCATGTTTGAAATGAAAGAATGGATGGGTTCTGTAATACTAGTAGAAAAGACAGCTCCTTCTTTTTCCATGCTAATATCAGGGCCTTCAACTTTCTTTTTCTCATACTTTGCTAGTCCCTCACCCCATCCAAGTCGGGGCTTCTTCTTGGAGGTAGTTTCATCTGATGGAGCAGCTGATGTCACACAAGCAGCAGCATCCCCTGAAGGGGACTGGACAGGAGTTGAATTTTTCAGCTGTATATCAGTCTTCGTTTCATTGGAATCCACACCTCCCATGCTCTTCGAGCTACTTGAATGGCTGAAACTGGAACCCCGCGAGGACAAGCTTCCAGAACGGCTCCACTTGAGAGGTTTCCAATCAGTAGAGCCAAGTGAGTTTTCTCTGTCACATCTCTGGCCTGTACCCAACCCATTGACACCACCCATCTTATCATGCTGGTCTTTCAAGTGAAGCTGATCCCATGTATTCACAAAGTCAGAACTAGGATGAGAAGGGCAAGGTACGGTATCATCCACTGACCTCAGATCATTATTACTCACATCAAGCAGCCTCGCAGGCGTATTTGGAGACACGTTGTTTGTTTCCCAGGAATGAAATTTCCAACCTCTGTGACTAAATCTATTTTCCCTACTGCTCCTGCCATATTTCACATCTCCACGCAAAACATACGGTCGGCAGCTGTCATCTTCCAGCATCTTGTCACCAGCCCGAGAAGGCACATACCCATGACCAGATTCTTCGGGAAATAGGTGCCAACCACCCTGCTTACCGGGACCTTCAGAGAATATTTGGGAAACAAAAAAAAGTAAGAGAGAAAACCCCAAGATATCAACACAAGCAACGTATATATTCTTGCAAACAAAAATAGAAAGAGTGAGTATTACTCCAGATGAGAATCACAACCCCGGAAATTCAATAAACTAAAGAGGTACGTTAATCATAGATCTATGCAATAGTCATGAAATAAACACAAATTCCTACAGAAATATCAAAAATGGCACCTCGGAAACCAATCCAAAATAAAGGTCTTTCGGAATAAACTCGTTTTTATTGATAAAAACCCAAGGTTATAGAAATACTAATATTTGTTTCCTCAAGTATCATCATAATCAAGGGAAACCCAAAATTTAGATATTCTAAATCGGAACAAATTTAAAGAGACAAAGGGCTAAGAGGAGGACGAGTCGAATCGAAATAACTCACCTGGTGGTCTGCGACAATCGGCGGACCCCCAGCGATTGAACTCGCGGGATCCGTGATGGGACGAGTCCCTCCATCTTGCTATGGACCCTGGCGACTCTGAAGACCTGTCGTGCTTCCTCTCCTTGAAGAAGTCCTTCCGATCCCAAGGCAATGGTTCTGGCGGCATGAAAACCAACCCAATCGCATGGGCTGCCACAACACCAAACCGAAGTCACCGCACGAAAGCAAAAACCAAACAAAAGAACAAGCCACCGCGGTCAGGAATACCGAGGGCTGCTAAAACCAGATCGTACGGGCAGCCACCTAGGAACGGTATTCACCCTTACAAGCACCAAATCTAGCGCTAGGAACCGCAAGAATGAAAACGAAGACACGGAGCTGAATCCCGTCGATTCCAGATCGAACGCAAACCCTATGCGGCACCTCCCCCAAGAACAGACCAAACCGCGGAGTTTTGATTTGGTTGAGAACGCGATCGAAGAAGGTATCTAGACCCAGAGTCCAAAGTAATGGTTTCCGGTTATTCTTCCTCTAGGGCTTGAGAATGTTCTTTCTACGGCTTCCTTTCTCTATTTCTTGGCTGGTTGGTGGTGAACGAGAGCCTGGCTTTGGAGCGAGAAGAGTGAGAACGTGAGCCGATAAGGAGACGAACTACAAAGCGAGCCCTGGGCCCTTGACACACAGAGAAAGGGAGAGCATTGGCATCCGGATCTCAACGGTAATATTAAACCATATTCAATCTAATTCCGCGTCCGCAATTAAATTATTATTTTTATTTAATTTTTGTTTTGAATTTGTTTTATGTCAATTTTTTTATATTTTTTTTATTGTTCCAATCAACTTTTCCTTTTTACTTTGGCCCCCTGTGTTCCCAATCGAACTCGGGAAAATGCCCCTGGTTTTTGGGACCATTTCAAGGTGATAGCGGTGTTGCGCACGCGCACCCCTCACCCACGCCCCGCATTTTTTTTTATCGTGATGACGGGTTTAGCCTTGGACATTTCTCCAAAAGACAACGCCTTCGTGCCAACTCCCAGCCACGGTTTTTTTCTTTTTAATCTGGAATTTGAAACGTGAGTTTTACTAATAATTGGTATAACGGCTAAACAATCCATTATTATTATTTTTTGAAAAATAATACATATACAATAATTTTTTTTTTTAAATCCTTTTCACAATTCTTTGCATAATCTTATTTTAAATAATAAGACTTTTCTAAAATAACATCATTTTACATAAACATCTTCAATTTAAAACATAATTATACAAATTATTATAAAACGGATTGGTATTTTGCATTAGTAGATGAATTGAGAATAAAATTAAAAATTAATAAAATATAGTTAAAATATATTATTTTTATTTTAAAATTTTAAAAAGTTAAATTATTTATTTTATTTTTTATAAAAATTTAGAAAAATTATAATTAAGGATGTTCAACCAGGTACCGGACCGGGTTCCAGCCCGGATATACCCGGTTATGACTTGGTCCGAAATCCGGATTCATCCGGATTCCGAACTATACCCGGTTTTTTTAAAAAATTTAATGAAAAGTCCATATTTCGGTTTAAAAGCTTTTTTATATATATATATAAAAAAATGCCTATATTTATAGTGAAGACTTTTCAAGAAACATCCATCCTGAAGAACATAATTCACTTTATGTAAAATCCAATATTTATTAAAAATAATGTTGAAAATCATACTTTTTTATAAAAGCCTATATTTTATGAAAACTTTTTATAAGTTATATTAAAAAGCATAATTCTAACATTGTTCAAAATAATAAAAATATAAAAATAAAAAAATAAAATGCATGCAGTCCCCTACATATTACATTATTTTGTTATTTATACATTACATTACGAAATACAAAATTACGAGATATGAATTACAATTGTTCTCTTTATGGAACAGCAAGATAAATTATACTTCCAACCTATATTCCTCGCAGCAAAAATTTAAAATGCTAAAGAAAATATCCCTAAATTTCCTCATAGTGCATTCACAATCTTGGAAGGACCTCCCGTTTCTCTCAAGCCATAAACACCAAAACAAACACAAATGAATCATCCTCCACTCAGCTTTATTGCCTCCACAACCTGCAGCATCTTCCCAACTAGCCATCATCTTGAATAGAATTTAGTACCATCATCTTGAAGGGAAAACGGGGGTTCAAAAGGTATTGGTTTTCAGTAAGCCCAAATAGTTATATAAATATTATTTCCCAGCTATACTTGCTAAGTTTCCTTCCAAACATAAAAAATTGCTGATGGAAGTAAAATAAGTGGTCACATTAATAACTTAAAGGCCAATGTTTGAAGAAAATAAAAGATAAAAAATCAAATCTAAGGAACACACATAAGAAGATGGCAACAAATATACAAGCCAGAGGCTAAAAGGAATATACTAATCAAATGAATATATTAAAAGGGAAAAGGCTCTGACTTTAAAAAAGCATCAACCAGCAAATACATTGAATAATTAAGGTGATAGCAAACAAGCCTTTAACAAAATATCATCTTAAAGAACAACAAGATTGAGTAAATAAATCATTTTTAAAAGATAGTAGTGCTTATAGCTAGCAATCTGCTCACTTTCCATATGAGGCCTAAAAAGTACAAAACATTTACCTTGGAAGGCATAATCCTCCATGTATTTCTGCAGCAAAACAAGCAACATGTATCAATAAATCAGTGGCAACATAGAGCATCTATCTAGCATGTATGAAAGCAAAAGGTGATTCCAATGTCAAAAGTCGTCCATGTAATATTAGGCACTAAGTTACCACGTATTTTTCTGGTTATTAAACATGCATTGAAAAGTTTTGGAAGGATAACACAATTTGGGATTTGAGATCAGCTTCCTTGCAAACATTTGTTTAAGTTTGGTGACATTTGTGGAGTATAAGTTTGCTCGGGAGGCATAAAACTAAATTCCTCACAAGCTCTGCATACACAGTCAACCTATGTCAAAAATTTTTCTCACATTTATATCAGCATACTGAAATAAATCGTAAAGGGAGAGGAAATAACTAATTAACCGACAACAGATCTTCATTTCACCTATTGGAGTGTTGGTTAGAAGACACCAACTCAGTTTGTAATAAGATTTCAAAACCACAACAAAAACAAACAAATCCATGTAGTCCCATAACTCCCGCAAGCTTCATAAAAAATCGAAAAAGTAAGTATGAGTACATTTTTCGAGAAACTCCACAAAAGAAACAGAGAAACAGAACAAATGTAACGACCCAGAAACAATGCTAGTCAAATTTGCGTAATAACTCAAAGAATCCAAGGCTAAAGACCAGTGCTTGACAAGCTTAAGCTCTAAAATCCAAACTTTAAAACCCATTACAGCCAGATACTTCTCAAATGTTCAAAGATTCCCTTAAAAAAAAAAAAAAACTCAAAATCACCAACAAAAAAATAGAGAAAGGAAAACATACCCAAACATGACATTAGATCTTGCCCGCATAGAAGAATGGAGCCCGAAAGAAGGAAGCAAGAGTACTAGAAGTAGAAGATGGAGAGAGGGAGGAGGAAGAGAATGAGAAGATGGAGATGGACGACAGTTTCGACTAGGGTTTTCAGAATCTAAGATGAGAGAGAGAGAGAGAGAGAGAGAGAGAGCAAAGAGATTTAGAGAGCTGGGGGGGAATTGAGGGATAATGGAAACCGGGTACCAGGTTTTTAATCTGGTACCCAGATTTTAAATCCGTACCCACCGCATAGGTTCGGGTTTTGCAATTCAGATTTTAGTCCGGATTAAATCCGGGCCGATCCGGTCCGGATGAACAGTCTTAATTATAATCATTAGATGAGATGGATTGAAATAAATTATCATGTCAAACGAGGCTAAATGGTTTTTGTTTCCCCCACCGACTCTCTTGTGAACTTGTGTAATTTCTTTGCTGTTGCATCAATTTTAGATAACAGTTTAATTCAACAAAATGACAGTATTTTTCATTTTATTAGCATTAAAATTAAATGTTTGTGAATATATAGACTATCATCGTGCCAAACAATGAAAAATGACGTACCATAAATAAATAGACATTTATTCCACTAAGTGTGTGTGTATATATATATATGTTTGCAAGATATAATATGAAATTGATGACAGAATGTTGAATTGCCAACAATGATTGTGTATGCTGCTTCCGTGCCAACTTTATTACTCATTTGGACATGTGATGGACGTGTTGCCTTTAACTTCCCCCACCTTAGAAAGAAAGCTCACGTCTTGTAGTCAAAAATAAAAATAGCACAAAAACAAAGATTTATATAAACCTCAGATAAATAAATTTCGTGTAAACTTTTTATAAAAATAGATCAACAAAATTTTAAAAAATATATATTCCTTTTTATTAATAGTCCTACTTTTCTTAGTTTTTACTGAATTCTAGCTTCTTTATGCATATTAGTTGTTTAATCACAAGTATCGCAACCACTAGGCATGACAATTGACAAGACAAGATATGCCTTCACACATATGGCAAGTAATTTCCCTTATATATATATATATGGTCACAACATGCCAATTTGGCCATTTTTAGAAGCATTTGACAAATTGAGCTTCCAGCATGGATGGGTAACAATAATTATTGCATGTGAAATCTGTACAAGCTTCTAGATGCATTTGACTTAAGTAGTAGTCTATCATGGATATTGTTGGGTATTTGGTAAGAATGCAATGATTAAAATATTAAAGATCTTTTAATGACAATATTAAAATAAAAGCTATTGTATTGAATATTCCGTATAAAATAAGATAAAATAACCTTAAATACACGCATTACAATCAAAGGCACACAAGATACATGCGTATATATTTTATATGGGTGTAAAAAATAGTTAAGCCTAGTTTGTTTCACAAACATTCTCAACTTATCCCATATAATAATTATAATTTTTTATAAATTTTTATGTAAAATAAAATAAATAATTTTAAAATTTGAAATCTTAAAAATAAAAATAATATTTAAAAATATTTTATAATAATATATTATTCAACTTTTAACTTTCATCTAATTTACCAAAACAAATAAGATTACTTAACATCTTATATCAAGTAGAGAGATGGGAATAATTGCAGAAAAAAGGTTTTTAAAAACTAAAAATAAAGGTTAGATATGTTGTTGGACATGGAAATAATGGAAAAATAAGAGAAAAATAAATAAATATCTGTCTTCTTCGTATAGTATTTATCTGGAAGGGAGACATATTCCAAGAATTAATAAATTATCTCAAGCCATTATTCGGAGATTCTAAATTAAGAAGAATGAACTAAGTGATATGAATTATATCAAAGCTAAAATACCAAAAGTTGAGATAAGCATACGAGAGTAACAAATGCAATTTGTTTTTTAATTTTCCTTTTTATTTATTGGTTATTGTTTACTGATATAAATGCATGTCATTGGAGAAGACCAGCCACACATGCGTCGACAGACTTCAGTAGACAATATTTGTGACAGACGAGAAAAAAGGTGGATAAGAATTCAAAAAGTGACTGAACATATTAATAATAATTATTAATTTCATCAGGATAATTTATAAAGAGTTTTACTATTTATTATTTTATATACTATACATTATATTTATTTTTATTAAATTAATTAAATTTTTCTACGTATTATTTATATATTACATGTTCATTAAGAATAAAAAATAAAACAATCACGTATAAAGTTACCCAAAGCGAAGGACATTAATGCGATAATCGCCAATACTGACATTTGCGGAATCACGGAACTTTCCCGCCTCGTTAGTACTACTGTACTAGTCAAGTAGTCAAACCGCGAAACGACAAATTGCCTTACGTCGACCACGACACGTGCGGACGCACACGTATGAGTACTTGTCGTTCTCCTGGGGACGCAACCAACCAAACGCGTGCCCGGTGCTCGCTCAGTTTCACCTTCAAGTTCCTAGCTTGAAACTGCCAAACTCCACCTCACGCCCCGAAGGTGCGCGTGAAATAAATCTAGGGCTGACGTGGCGAATGTTATCCCGGCATCTTTGGCGCCGTCCGTAATACGCGTTTCCTAACTTTCCTTGTAATAGTTTCACGTATTTCTACTTACAGGCCTTCCTTCTTGGGAATTAACATTCAACCCCATAAGTTTGTAATATTATACTCGTGACCCCGAGCTTTTTAAATGCATTATCGCTAAATTTTCAGGGTCAATTGGGGATATAATTAGTGGGTGCCAGTTTTGTAGTTTTTTTTTTTTTAAATTTGTTTTTCTTTGACCATATTTCATCATTATAGTTTTGCATTTGATCATATTGCATCATCAGTGTAGGGTCGCCTAAGCTTAAATATATATATATATATAAAAACACTGAATATTGAATGTTTGATGCCAGATATAATAGTGATTATTCTATAAGTTAATTTTAACAAATAATTCACAGAGAATAAATACAAGAGATTTGTCCAAAAATATAGGGAAAATAACTATGATATTGAATTCAAAATTATCAAATCCAAAACTGTCAAAAATCAACCCTCAAGTTGAGTTGTAATAGCTGAAAATCAACCATATCAAAATTTTACTAAAAATAACAAAATCTCAATAATTATGCCAAAATTAAATAAGTAATAAAAGAAGTAATCTACAAAAAATCTGGCCCAAATTAGATTCAGAATTATTTCCTAAACGATAAATAAAATATTATCATAAAAGATAAAAAATAACTAAAAATAAGGATTTAAAATAACAAAATAGTGGATTTTAGCCTCGATAAATATGCACACCGCGCCTAGCTCGATGACCATGACGTGTGAGCCGAAAATAACTTTATGAATTGGAGTCGTATGTACGATTCTAATATCCGTAGATAAAGCTATGGTTAAAATATCGAAACGCACACAAAACTGTCTCAATTAAGAAAAGATCACAGTTTTTTACTATCTTTGTGGTTATTTACCAACTCAAGGTATCTCGAAGCGATCAACGTGCCATCTAATAATTCAACATCATCTGATTCAGATTCTCCTATTAAACATTAATAGTGTGATTGTTTACAGTAAAAAATTATTTTATTTATAAGTTAACGTGTATACACTCTGTCCATGGTAAAATGATTTAAAGTGGAGCAATTTTTCACATTATTTGATGTAAAAAACTTCTACATAAAGTTGTCTATTTAGCGTGTCAATAAGCAAACGAATATATGCCAATAAACAGACTATCTGCTATGTGTAAAATTAATGCAAATGTTGAACTCACCAAAGGCTCGTTGAAGACTAGGATGAAAGGTAGAAATAGAAGAGAGTTTAATAATGACAAGGTTTTATCACAAATAAAGCTAAACAACAAGATACAAATAAAGATAAGGGAAAGGGGAAGAGGTAACAAAGAGAATGATCTGTTTCCTTTGGGCTGTAATCGACTAGGTCCAAGACGATTTTTCAGATGACTTCAGTTCATTCATTAGCGAGATTGATGCAAACTCTATTTATGGTAAAATTTACACTAAAATTTATAGATGCAAGCTTTAGTGCTGAATCACATAAATTATTGTCTTATGTATTTTCAGTAAATAGTACATCTTGTGCTTTCTAATCTTATGAAATTCTCCAGCGAAAAACCCGTAGGAAGCAAGCCAAAGCTTAATAACGATGATGATGATGATGATGAACTTGGTCACGTGTTGCTAATTTTATGTTTTGTATTTGACATATTTGTTACAGTGGTGATTGATTTGTCAGACTTTTTTTCTGAACAGAAATTATAAGTATTTGTTAGACAGAAATTAAAAAATAGCTAGATTCTGAATATTATGTTAATGTGCTAATCCCATAAATAAGGAGAAGAAGTTTTATATCGAAGTATAGTCTGGCCCTGAATCAGTGGCAATTTGAAAGTAGAAGTAAAGCTGTAGTCATTAAAGAATAAAAGATAAAGGTCGGCTTCTCGAATGCCCAGTTAGTCAAATTCCTTGGGAGTATTTGAAAGTGATGTTAAATTGAAAAAATAAAATAAAATGCTATTATGTATCTTATTTTATATCATTCACCTTATTTCATTGAGGTGATAACATTTGACTTATTAAAAAATATATATATTTAAAAGAAAATAGCATTTGAAAATATAAAATGAGAAAGATTAAAATTTTAGGTTTATTCTAACCTTTTAGGTTTATGTTTTTAATTTTTTTAATAAGCCACGTGGCGTTATATTATAGTGCCACATCAAATAATAAAATAAATGATATAAATGAGGAGGCATAATAACATTTATATATATATATATATATATATATATTAAAAAAGCTATTTGTCCAGACCGTCCTTAATGTTTCATTGGGGAAGCTCCTGTAAAAAATTTTAATATACCAGGTTTCTCTTAATTTAGCCGTCCATTAGTTTATCACTTTCCAATTTATTGACGTGTTTCTTTTGTAAATCGCCTTAAAAAGAAAGATTCCCTACTCGTCTCAATTGATTATATAAATAAAATAAGATAAAATAAAAGTTAAATAAAATATTATTAAAATATAATTTTTATTTTAAAATTTAAAAATGTTAAATTATTTTTTATATTTTATTTTAAAAAATTATAATAATTAAAAAAAGATGAGATCAGATAAACCATGCCTAAATAGTTCCTGCAACCATTTGATAACGTTGGCAGTCTCCGTAAGGAAGTGAGGCCCAAAAGCCTGCCCTATGAAGTAGATCCTGCTCCCCTCATTCACTGAACAAATGCGATACTGGCCCGCACCATCTCAGACCATCCTTCAACAAGTAAATGACCCAAAACAACAATTAAACTACAAGATTAAGACCCATCTCATATTACCCATCATTTTTTGGGTCCGACTTTACTTGAAGGACAGCCTCATTGATCAATCGAGGCCGTCCATAAGAAAATTGTGGACGATTAAGATTATCCAATCACTACTGTACAAAACATTTGCCCTTCCGTCTTCCAAGCGTAGGGACTTCGGTGGGATGCTGTGAAAGAGCACTCTTTTCAGCCCGGCCTTTCACAGAGGGCCCACCTCCTCGTGGGCCCCATAAACCACGGAGGAGCACCGTGGCCCACCACTGACTCAAAAAATGAGGGGCCTTGACGAGGGGCCCTCTGCCCGTCTGCCCCGTTCGCGTTTCCTCAGTCATGTAGCCAGAATATCGAGAAAAAAAAAGTTCACGTTTATTCCTCTCCCGCGATCTTTAAGGTGATCGGCAAAAACTAGCAATGACGAAATTGAACAAAACAGCACCAACCCAATACCTAAACTAAAGAGAATGTACAGAGAAAGACAATGCGCGGTTCCTTAGCAGACACATCGTCATGACTTATCACGATCTTACACTTTTTTGCAGTGGAACGTTTGCCTTAACTTTACCATCGATCTATGCTCATCAGGTCATTACATTCCTGAGCTTTCACAAAGTAGTAGTATCCCATGATAAAGGAATTAGAATCCGGTCGTTAATTTCAAAATTTTCATAGGGTTATAGGATCTATGAAAATTACTCCAGTGCATCTTAAAATCAGTCCCTTGTCAAAAAGAACAAACTTTAATAATAAAAAAAAAGAGTAATAAATGCTTTTACCTATATAGCTTTTATATCCCTTTTGCAATTTTGACATATAATATTTTTCATTAGGAAAGATATATAAATACTATTCGTAAGCTAGCCCTTGCTTGCATGGTCAGGATTTATGCCTTTGATAGTACTTAACCTTGCCCTCCTAATTTATTTTATAATATGAATTTTAGATTTTTGTTTTTAAATAAGTATTTTCCTTGAAGAAATTTGGAGCAGTTGGGCCATGATTAACGTATCGATGATTATCATGATAATATAATTGGTATGTATATATATAAGAGTATTGGTGGAACGATGGTTTGATTCCTTGGAGCTGTTTGGAGACATCAAGTTGTGCTTTAAGGTACTCAGCGTGTGTGAACACGCATGTATGTTGTCTCGGTAGGGCGTTAGACGTGGTTAGTTTCCTGATGATCAGCAAAACATGAGAAAGTTACATAGAAAATGAATGATATGTGAATTCGAAGAGATACACACACACACACACACACACACATATATATATATGCATAGTGTCTCTTGAATTCTAATTGATGTTAGCTTACAATTCTGTGCAACATTTTTCAGAGTTTCAGACATCATGAACATTTAGAGGCATGCATGATGACTGGGCCGATCGATCGAGATGTACGACGCAAGAAAATAAATCAACAGCACTAGAGGGTGCAAATTATTAATTAATGGCATTTCATATCAACGTTAATTTCTAGGCCGGTTGATGGGTTCCTCGTACTGATCTTTGGAAAACTTCAAGTATATTGGATTTACATCTGCACCGATCATTTTAGTTTATTTCAGTACTACATTCATATATATAGCTGGTTGGTAAATGGATCACTACATTCATATATATTATATAGTACTACTAGTAGTGTTATTTCCACGTGTTTAGCAAATAATTATAGAGGGAAATTAAAATTCTTACAACTACGTGGCGCCTGTGTTTAGGAGGAAAATGAAAAGCAGAAGTACTAGAAAAAACAGGAAAAGCTACACAGACAAGAAATTATATATATATATATACACACACACAGACAATTATTAACATTATTAACCACTTGCTATTTATTTTTAGTTCTATATAGATAGTGGAATATTTTCCCATTAAAAAGAAAAAACAGGGTCTAGTGGAGCCGTAAAGAGAATCGTATAAAGACAATTTAAACAAAGAATGTGATAGAGTCAGGATAAGAAGAACTCTATATGTTCCATCTCCATCACCCATGCATAGAGAGTCCGATTGATCTGGTTCTGTTTATTCTTCAAAAACAATTTCAAATGGGGCCCATGAACCATAGCTAAGCAATTCGATGAATACCCAACTTGTAATTACCAAAAAGCCAGTTATTCTTATATTCTTTTCTTGCCTTGTAGAATGCACAGCGAATTGAAGCATCTTTCGTAAGCTAAATTCTTATAGGCATATACATGGTTTGAAGCTATCTTAAACTGAAAGATCAACATCATTCAACGGCATATGCTTGGCTTGCACCGAGAGCCAGTTCATTATTTGCTCTAATTCATTTTTTTTTCCCAATATTTATTAGATGCTAGCTCTAGTGATCATCGATATTCGATACAGAGCATGCAAGCTTATGGTCCGAGTTAGAGACACTCGCACAAAGCTAAGAATGCTATTTTAGTCATTAAGTACTATAACATATATATTTGCTTAGTGACTAAGTATAATATAGTCATATCCATTTTAAAGTATCTGTTCTATTAAAAAAGTTCATGAATACCCTAATACGCGGAAAGCAAATAGAGCAAAGATAAGAGACATTTTGAATTATCAAGATGTGATCAGAATCCTAAACAAATCAAAAGCAATGCCACCCATTTAAAGAGAGGGAAAGCTGAAGAAAAACACAGTACCACACGATAATAAAAGGAAGCGACCAGAGAGATCAGAGATCGGAGAAAGAGAGCTGAAAGAGATTATGTATCGGTTTAGCAACACGGTGATCGGCTTCTTGAACCTTTTTACGCTCTTAGCGTCGATACCCATAATTGGGGCGGGACTATGGATGGCGAGGAATAGCAAAACCTGCGAAAGTTTCCTCCAGACCCCACTTCTCGTCATAGGTTTCGTTGTCCTCGTTATTTCGCTAGCCGGATTCATTGGGGCATGCTTTCATGTGGCATGGGCACTTTGGGTATACTTGGTGGTCATGTTGTTCATTATTGCAGCCCTAATCGCTTTTACTGTATTCGGGTTCGTGGTGATGAGCCAAGGTGGTGGTGTTGCAGTTCCAGGTAGGGTTTATAAGGAGTATCGTCTAGAAGACTACTCGTCGTGGCTGAGGAATAGGATTAAAGATCCTCAGTATTGGATGACCATAAGGAGTTGCATATTGGGTTCCAAGGCTTGTGCAAAGATTGCCACTTGGACACCTCTTGATTATCTGGAGAGGGATATGTCTCCCATACAGGTGATCCACTATCATCAGTTTGCTCTTTTTTCTTCGAGGCTTTTAATTTCTAAATGGCTGTACATGTCATCCGTACGTGGTATTGTCTTTGATATTTCTTTTTTTGGGGAGACATCATTTTGATTGCAAAGATTTCAACGAGTTCTGAACTTTTCGCTTTGTTTTCAGCTGGCCGGTTTAACGGCAACATTTTTTTTTTTTTTTTCTGTCTGATAAATTTCTGCATGGGTATGTGTCAATTTGATTCATTAACCAACAATCTCTCTCATTTGAGTTGTTTTGGTTCATTTTTTGTTCAGAAGAAATTTTTCCTGGATTAATTAATGGCTAAATTTTTTTAGTTTTTTATTGACATGGAATCCTTATCTTTCAAGATATATATATATATTATAAAGACAACATAAGCTCAAGATAATAATTGTTCTTTATTAATCGGATCTCTGGCCTCTAGTTGGCTGGTTAGAGAGATCTGTGGGTCCTAATTTAAGTTTTATCATGTGCTTATAACCTTATTTTACTCTTTTGAAAAAAAGAGTTATTTTCAAATCACTTTTCATGAGTCTATACTGAAAAAAAATACCATTACAAAATTAGCCCCTACTGGTAAATACAAGCATTAGAGCTAGCTACATGATATATAATTCTATCTATGTTTAAATCAATTTCAGGGATAAATTAGTTTAGTACGGTAAAATGATCATGATTTTGTATGCAGTCTGGTTGTTGTAAGCCACCAACAACATGCAATTACAACATGGCAACGACGATTGCCCAAGACCCTGACTGCTACCGGTGGAACAATGCGCCCAACTTGCTGTGCTACGAGTGCGATTCGTGCAAGGCCGGGGTGCTCGAGGACGTGAGGAGGGATTGGCATAAGCTCTCTGTTCTTAACATTGTCATGCTTGTGTTTCTCATTGGAATATATTCAGTCGGGTGCTGTGCTTTCCAAAACACAAAACGAGCCGAGTCTGATTACCCCTACGGTCAAAACCGTATGACCAAAGTTCGACCCAGATGGGACTATTACTGGTGAGTAAGTTACTTCTATTTATTCATGTATTTTTTCCCGCTTTAATACGTTGGTAAGCGACAATCATGGACCATTCAATCTCAAATTCACAGGGCATTTGTTTTGGTAGTGTAAAAGAAGGAAAATTAAGGGAAAAATGAAAGGGAACGTTGCACAACTAAAGCTTATTTCCCTCCCCAACACCCACCCACCCCCCCCCCCCCCCCCCCCCCCCCCCCCCCCCCCCCCCCCCCCCCCCCCCCCCCCCCCCCCCCCCCCCCCCCCCCCCCCCCCCCCCCCCCCCCCCCCCCCCCCCCCCCCCCCCCCCCCCCCCCCCCCCCCCCCCCCCCCCCCCCCCCCCCCCCCCCCCCCCCCCCCCCCCCCCCCCCCCCCCCCCCCCCCCCCCCCCCCCCCCCCCCCCCCCCCCCCCCCCCCCCCCCCCCCCCCCCCCCCCCCCCATTTCCCTTCTCTTTTTCTCCTCTCTTTTAATCGCTTTGTTTTTAATTTTTCGAGTTCCAAAGTCTAAACAGAGCAATGGTCTGGTGGCCCTAAAACTTGGTTCAGGGTATCTCTAAAGGCTTAATTTCCCTTTTCACTTTTAGATTTGCAGGGCCAGTTGAAGCTTTATGATCTCTCTCTCTCTCTCTCTCTCTCTCTCTGTGTGTGCTAAGCGTTGCTTTTGGTTTACTTTACAGGTGGAGATGGTTTCAAGACAAAAGAGAACAGCTTTATTAGCTGAAGATGTTGATCTTGTGTTGATCTCTCAGTATCTGTTTGTGTGCTCTAGCAATATTTAAGACGGGACAATTCAGTTTATTTTACAGTGCACGGGCATTAGAGCTCTCAAGGTCCTCTTTTTATAGACTTCTTTTGCTGCTTTTGAATCCAGATGGGATTTTACTTTATTTCAAAGATCATACCGGTTGCCTTTTTTTTTACTTTCACTTTGCCTTTTGACATTGGTGGAGGTTTGCTAAGGATAAAAAGAAAAGAAAAAGAAAGATGTGGACGTTTTAACACACGGAATTGGTTTTTCATTTTCTTAAGAATATTGTTGGAATATGCAACTTTTTTTTCCCTGTTCAACATTGTATTAAAATTAAGAAAAACACTATACACATGAAGGGATCTCTTACTACCGTGGCACGCGATGTATCAAGCCATTGAGAGAAGAGAGAGAGAGAGAGATCTCGTACTTGTCGATGAAGGGCGGTAGTAGTGATGACGACATTCCAACAGGGTGAAGGGTGACATTAGCAAGGGGCGAAATATTTTAGGGGTGCGATGAAGGGCGACGTCAATGAGAGGCGAGGAAGGTTCGGTGGCAACATGGGGCTGCGGCCGTGACGTCAGTAAATAGTTGGGAAAGGGAGAGGGAAATGGGAGAAGGAGAGAGGCATGGGGAGAAGGGGAGCGAGGAGAAAAATAGAGAAAAAAAAGATACACATGTACATTAGTTTGTGAGATTCATTTTATAGGATTCTTTTATAGCACTCTAAAATTAAACCAAAGAAGAGAAGGGGAAGGGATAAAAAAAAAAAACCATTAAAATCAGTATAGTGTATAATTTATTTATTTGTTTTAAGAAAAATGATATTTGCAGTCGTGGTTGTGCAAGCGTCGCGTAGTCTCTTTAAAAAAAGTGAATTAATACGGGACCTACATGAAAAAAAAAATCTCTTAAAAAAAGTGAATTAATACGGGACCTACATGAAAAAAAACTAATTTTTTTAATCGTGGACCTCACTCTTTTTAAAAGTGATTGCGCGATATTTACATATTCCACGACTTTGTGTAATGTTACTTCTTTTTTTTTTTTTTTTTTTAAGTGACGCCAAAGCTGCCAAGAACTCTTATTCCTTAGTCAAATCAAATAGAGAAACGCCAAAAGATTCAATTATACTAATCGTAGTACAACTAATGGGCTGAGGAGCCATAGTTGGAGATCATAGACGTGAAGGATCAATGCAATCAATCGCGCTTTTGACGCATTTGATGAAGACTGTAATTACTCCCCCTTTCTTCGAATCATGATTAATTTATCAGGATATTATATATATGTAGTAGGAACACAGACAAAGAGGCAAAAGCTAGGATTAGAGATTGAGGCTTGATGGGCGGCTTGCTAGTTTCGCATGATGCTCTTGGAGTACCACCGCATAATATTAATTAAAGTTCATGCAAGCGTTAATTAAAGAGAGATGGGATAGGATAACCGATGAGTGACTACACTCCCACATTTTTTGGAAATTTATGCCCCTAACCACTACACATGATGATGCAGTACTTCTAAACTCATCCTCAACCTCATATCTTCACTATAGATTTGGCTTATCGATCCTATCCCATCCGATCTCTTTAATAATCCTGAATGAGTCAGTCTCCCAAAAAATGTGGAAGATCGGCGGCTTCAGATTAATGCCACAGTGGAATGCAGATGAATAATTAATGTAGGTTGCTGCTTCTACCATATTCTAAAATTGGTAAATATTGATGTCATAAAATCTTAATAATTTGGTATGAAACGATGGGTGATATTTGAGAAAGTTTATAAATATATATACTATTTTAAGAATTCTTTAAGCAAAAAGGTAACTTTCATCCCAGCTAGCTAGAGGCTCATATTAAAGCTCATATATATATATACACACACACACCACAAAAATATACATTTGTGGTTAGTTATTTATTATGAAAATGAGTCATTTCTATGGTATATAATTCGTTATACATATATAATGTCAATGCTCTAATTATTATGGGACTTTTAGGTTAGGTTTGGATACAAGCTAAATGCTTTTAACTCATCTTATCATTTCATTTGATCTCATTTAATTATTTCAGTTTTTTTAAATTCTCACAAAAATTACAATAAATAATCCAACTTTTCAAATTTTAAAATAATAATAATAATATTAAAAAATAATATTTTATTTAATTTTCAATTTTCATCTTAACTCATCTTATTTCAACTCACTATACATCCAAACCTCCCATTAAGTAGGATACTCTCCGGCCATCACCCATCTTAAGTGCCATATAATTATAGGAAAATGATAGGGTTACAACTCTTCTACTATTTATTTACTATTCTATTTGTATTTGATTTTTTTTAAATTTTTAATTTTACTTAATGATATTTTTTAATTTTTTCTTAATAATTAAGAATATTAAAAAAATACTTAAAAAAATGATAAAAAATTAAAAAAAATCCTTTATAAATAATAAATAGATAATAATAGAATAGTAACCTCGTCACTACCAATAATTATTAGATGGATGCATGGAGTACTCCTGAGGCCGGGTAGTACTGTTGCATGCATGTACGTCAAGTTCCATATTATAATATGTTTACGGCGGCCAGGTACGTGGAACGGTACTGGAAGCAACTTTCACAAGCGATTACGATGACTGTTTTTATAACAATAAAGTCGAAATATATATGACCATCGTATTCTTGGACTATCTTCATGATCCACTGACCTAATCAGATCAAGCGATCCAAGTAGTTGGATCAAGTTGTCCGTCGTTCATGCGAAAGTTAACCATTAATAATTCATGATCTTTTTAAATTTGAAGGGCTGCAGCTAGCTAGCTTGATGTTGCCATATTAACGTGATTCAATATTCAATTAATAATGGCAATATTTTGGAAATTAAAAAAGCAAAAGCGACCTAGTCATAATGGCGATAGGAAATTAATCAAAGAAAGACCAGGGAAGGGTACGTATATATGTACCGGCCAGTAGTTAATTTTCCCCCAGGTAAAACTGATAGGCTAGCAGTACCGGTCAAGGCAAAAGGTACGTACTTCGTCTTGTTCTTCTAATTAAACAAGGTATATTATAATGTCTGGAGCATTTGACTATCGCCATAGCTAGCTAGCCTGTTCCATGTAGACATGATCATGATTAGTTTTATTTTTGTTTTGTTTTGTTTTGGGAATCATGTGTATGTATTATCCATTTAATTAGATTAACGGTCAATAAAATTGGGTAGGAAGAATAATTATTTAAAGCTTGGGGATAATTCTCTTCGATCGATCTAGACTCGCCCCTCCTGGGGGAGGCTCGGGGGATTAATTAAGTAGTTTATGATTGGAATCTCTCTCTCTCTGCTGACTAACTTCCACTCTTTGAATTTGTCAAAAAGTCCTTTTGTATTCCGTTGACTTTCTTTTTCAGTCCCATGCTTTATTCTCCGACTCCAAGATTACTGTTCGTTTATATAATAAACAACAGACACTATATACATGCATATATAGAGAGATTATATATACTTGGGGATCTTTCTGTGTGGAACTTGCAAGAGGTTGCTTGGTTACTTCCACCGTCATCTCTGCAACCACCTCCTTCGTTATAATTTTTTCAGCATCGTTAATTAATATTGGTTTTGCATCGATTTGAGAGACACGATCGGATGGCCTCCAAACCGGAATATGAGCGTACAATGGAGGAAACGCCAACATGGGCTGTTGCGGTGGTGTGCTTCGTGTTGATTGTTGTTTCAATCTTCATCGAGTATATTATTCATGTTATTGGACATGTACGTAAGCATTATCTATCTGTCCAGTAATTAGCATCCAGCCGAAAAAAAAATATTGATCACTTTAGTTTAGCTTTATAAGCTGGCTCTAGGTGGAGTTTAAGAAATAAACTTTCTCCATACAGCAGACTTAGATATTGAAGTTTTGTAATTGGTTGGATCGATCAAACTTCTTCAAGCTTTAACCACAACCAAAACATAATCCTGTCAGATTTTTGGGGCAGAGATGTTAAACTTCCTCATTAGAACTGCCTCGATCCTGTTTTTTTTGCCTCTCTTTTGTTTGAAGTTCTTTCTTGATTACTGAAGTTCTCTTGCATCTTTATATAATATAGTGGCTAAAAGAAAAACACAAGAGCGCTCTTTACGAAGCACTTGAAAAGATCAAAGCAGGTAGTTCACATTCTGCTCATTGGCGCTTTTCTTTTTTCTTTGTTTGAAAAATGGTTGCCTGTTATCATACATAGATCATAGCCTAACCCCTTTTTTTTAATTGTTTTTTTGTCAGAGCTGATGCTACTGGGATTCATATCCTTGCTCCTAACAGTGTTACAACAACCTATTTCGGGAATATGTATATCGAAGAGTGTTGGAGCCACTTGGCATCCCTGTCAACAGTTGAAGAGTCAGATAAAGAAAAATTATCAGAATAATACTGGTCGGAAACTACTACAATTTTTGGAATCTGGCTTCGGTGACAGGCGAAGGTTAGCTACAAAAGGATATGACAAATGCGCAAAAAAGGTAAGCATGCAGCTCTATCATTCCTTTGCTTAATCGCTTTTTGATCTTTTGATTCCATGTTTCAAAATGGTATCCTTGAGCTACTTACGTAAGTGAATTTACATAGTATGTATCACCAATTTACATAGTACTATGTATCACCAATACATAGTACTTTGATCATATGAATTGGAAGCTGAATTTAGGGGGGTTAAGGTGCTTTTGGTTGCGTGTTTTGGCAGGGTAAAGTTGCCTTTATGTCTGCGTATGCGATTCACCAGCTCCATATATTCATCTTCGTCTTAGCCGTTTCTCATGTTCTCAACTGCATCTTCACCTTGGCTTTGGGCAGAACAAAGGTAGTTTAATAACATGCGCGCATTTACAATATCAACCCTCACCCTCTTTCTCCCCTCTCTATTTTATGGATATGATCTAAACTCTTGTTTGGATTGCAGATGAGAAAATGGAAGGTCTGGGAGGATGAAACAACGACAGTTGAATATAAATGCTCTAATGGTAGGTCTCAACTTTCAGAGTCATGCATGCGCAATGGGTCAATTTTTGTTTCCCATATATTATTTATGGGGTTTACATTATCTTTTAATAAAACCTACTACTATACACCACTTGGCCTAGCTAGCTAGTAAAATTAATTAATTAATTATGTTTGACGTCACATAATAAAAAAATATACTCATTTTACAAAATTAATAAAACTGTATGGACTTGGTCAGTTGCTCTACAGATCAGGGTCTTTCTTCCTTTGACAATGCTCAGCATCATAGTAGATTGAAATTTAAAAAAAGAAAAAAAAAAACAACACGGTCAATTTGGGCAGTATATCTAGATAAAAAATGCTTTAGTCAGAGATAGATTCTATAAAATTAAAAATACACACAAATCTTTATTCCCTCTCCCCCAAATATATCTAAATGGCGGGGATCAGGCTTCTTTCAATGCTTTTTGTTTTTCAGTCTGATAGTGTGAATTGTGTGGTTAAAAAAATAAAAATCCTCTAATTAATGCAGATCCAGAGAGATTTAGATTTGCAAGGGATACATCATTTGGGCGGAGGCATTTGAACTTCTGGAGCGAGTCAACAATTTCCATTTGGCTAGTAAGTTACTGAGATATTAATGTAAATTAAATGTCAGCTCCTCATGTAAATGTGAATTTACATTCATAAATATTAACTGGTAAAGAGCTAAGGAGTTAATCGGTATATGGAAACTTTCTCTGCATGTATGGATGTTATAATATGGAACCTGATCAAGTATATATGATGATCAACTGTTTAAAGTCCCTAATTTATTTCTCCTTTCATCAGGTGTGTTTCTTCAGGCAGTTCTTCAGGTCAGTTGCCAAAGTTGATTACCTCACACTGAGACACGGATTTATCATGGTACGTAAGTGCCAGTTTTTTTTTTTTTTTTTTAACTTCGTCTGAAAAGAGAATCCAAATTCACACTGATAATTAATGGAGCCGCTGTGCGATGCAATGTTACGTTGGGTAATGATTCCAGGCACATTTGGCACCCGAAAGTCAAACAACATTTGATTTTCGAAAATACATCACCAGATCACTTGAGGAGGATTTTAAAGTTGTGGTTGGGATCAGGTTGGTGCTCTTTCATTTTCAGGTTTCTGCCTCTTTTCTTTCTTTCTTTCCCTTTTTCTTTTTTTTTTTTGATAGAAGGTTTCTGCTTCTTTGATTGGTTTTTAAATTCAATTTAAAACTCCTGATCAACTTACTCCTGATCATGCGCAGTCCAATCATATGGTTCTTTGCGGTGCTATTCCTACTGTCGAACACATATGGTAAGCTAAATACTACTTTGTCTCAACAAATCTGGACAATTTTTATCATATTTGGAATTAGAGTCTCGTCAAATTTGAGCTTGACAATACCATAATGTTTGGCTTTTGTCTGACTCGTATACGAACAGGGTCCACTCTTTTTGTTCCCTTATCATTTTTTGTCGAAATTTATGATCGTGGACCGCCATATTGACTACAAACTGAGTAATATTTCTTTCTACGTATGGACAGGCTGGTATTCTTATCTATGGCTACCATTTCTCCCATTGATTGTAAGCTCAAAACCAGAAACAAACTACTTTTCTACATTCCTAGCCTATTGCTTTCTCTTTTAGATTCTCGTTTTTTTGTTGCTTAATGTTCAGTAGTAGTGGAAGTCATGTGGTTAATTTGTGGTGAATTTTACAGATAATCCTGATGGTGGGAGCAAAGCTGCAAGTGATCATTACAAAAATGGGCCTAAGAATTCAAGACAGAGGTGATGTGGTCAAGGGTACCCCTGTGGTACGTCCAGGTGATGACCTTTTCTGGTTTGGACGCCCTCGGCTCATTCTCTATCTTATCCACATTGTTCTCTTTCAGGTATTTTCGGTATCTCGAAAAAATCACGTATATATATGCATGCATGACACTAGTCTATGTATGTAGAATATTCTAACATTGGCCTTTTGCTTCTGGCCTCTTCGTGATAATCTGCAGAATGCATTTCAACTCGCGTTCTTTGTTTGGAGTTTGGTACGCCTTCCATTTTTCTCATGTACTTATTCAATCATCTTATACGTATAATAAAGTAGTTAATTATGATGTCTAGCTGCGGCGTCATTACTATAGAAAGCCTCATGTGACATTCGTGGTGCATAGTGCTCATGAAAAGCATTCCTTAAGGGGACCTAAAGTGAGAAAGAAACATTCATATATATAATGAAGTACTGGACACTTCACCATATATTTATTGCGCGCATGTGACCGTGTTGTTGTCTGTGTGAATATTTTTGGATAATATTGAATATTCAATAAATATGTCTCTCTTCCTCTCATTTTAGACCCTAAAATTTAGATAACAATTTTTCGGGAATCTTGATTCGGCTTTGAGTAGTACGGAAATTACATGCATTATGTAACTCTGTTACTTGTCTATATATAGTCCAGCAAATACATATATGATTAATTTCTCAAATTTTCCTCATATATATATTTTTTTCATCTCATGATTCAGTATGAATTTGGCAAGAGAAATTGCTTCCATAAGCGCATCGAAGATATCGTCGTAAGAATCTCAATGGGGTGAGTTTCATGATCACGATGATCAACACTGGTGCCATTAATGTTAGCATATATGCAGCATGTTTAACTGGATGCTCAAGAGTATATCATGACCTATGATTATTGATTTTCATTAAGTCTAATGACGACACGCTCATGGATGTCATTTTCTTGATCAGGGTCATCGTACAAGTTCTATGCAGCTATGTGACTTTGCCTCTCTACGCTCTAGTGACTCAGGTCTATCTTTCTTAATTGCCACGTGCAGTACTAGAAAAAAAAAGAATTTTTGAGGGAAACTTCACCAATGCATGAGAGGTTATTTAACAAATATATATACCGTTTTGATTGATTGTACAGATGGGCTCGAACATGAGACCCACCATTTTCAATGATCGAGTGGCAGCAGCGTTAAAAAATTGGCACCGCACGGCAAAAAAGAACACCAAACATAGCCAGCATTTCCATGATCAGCAGGCTAATTCACCATTGTCGAGTAGGCCAGCGACTCCCTCACACGGGATGTCCCCTGTTCACCTCTTGCGCAACCATCGCCATAGCAGCCTCCAAAGCTTGCATGCATCTCCAAGAAAGTCCAATCTTGAAAATAATATTGCTTATGATTGCGACCTAGAGCTAGAAGAGTACTTACCATCCCCAAATAACCCGAGTACTGGAGCTGATCATCATGATTCTGAGGGGATAAGGCCAATTCAAGAGCCAAGCTCGTCGCAATTGCCTCCAGTAGTACTACCGGGAGCTCCTCTCTCTCAACATGAAATCAACATGACGAACTTGTTGGATTTTCGCAAAGAATAAGCCAAAGCAGGTTGGAACGGAACATGGAGCTGAATGTCGTCAACGCAGCTTGTAGCATAGTGTACATTTGTTTGTGCATGAAATACGTCGTTGGTGCCCGGTGGATTAGGCCGGAAGCAGCAATCATGGCATCGTTTCTCTTTAGGGCGACGTGCATTTTGATTGCTTTTCGAGGCATGATATAAATTAATACTTTTGTTTCGTACCCATATATAAAATTAAACGAAAAGAAAATGAAAATTTTTCAGTACTTTTTTTTAGTGCATGCATATATATGTTTAATTTTTGGGGACCGGGGGATTTTATGATTTTTTCTTGGATTGTAAATTCAGATCATAGTTTTCATATATATATTATTTATTTGAATGATATCATGAGTGATGCGAAAGTGAAATTAATCATGTCTACGTTGAGTTTTGATTAAATATTGGTTCATACGCGAGTATTATCCGCCGCCACAACCCAATATTGGTCGATCTAGTACGGGGACAATATATATATATATATATATATATATATATATATATATATATATTAATATTATTGTACTAGTTATTATATACATACACAAAAAAGTAAGATAAACACTCATAAATTTTCCATGTTACAAGGATGCATGCATGCTCTTAAATTTGGTGGTCCTTTTGATCACCTACTACTTTTAATACCATTATTTCAAGTGGGGTCATGCATGGCTCCTTTGCAGTGCCGTATTAATATATATTGAGAGGGTCATGCCAATTGCCAAAATCATATATATATATATATATATATAGAGGAGTGGGTGAGACTGACTGCGTCAAGATCAGGATAAACATTGCTACATTTCATTCATAAGCTAGCGAGGCATATATATTATTTGTCCTACGTACCCATCGATATATCCCAATTGGTTACGAAATAAAGTATGGTAAAATATTGTTGTTGAAATTTTATTCAATTTGGATGCAGGCCAACTTGCAGATAGGTTGCAGCTACGTCCAGCTTGTTGGTTAGATGTCAATATACAGCTTTTGAGGCTTGTGGAAATTTTAGTCCAAATTGGCTGCTTCTGTGGATGTGGTCTCCTAATTACGGCCTTGATCTGGCCATTAGATTAATATATATCTAAGAGTTTAATTTAGGCTATAAAAATTTTGCTTATCATCCCGTACATGACCACACATCAATGTTTAATTTATCATTTTTATTATTTTATTTAAATACACACATTTTTATATGTAAATATATATGTTTAAATAGAATGACAAAAATGATAAATCACATATTGGTATGTGCATGGTGTATAACTCTTGAGGCAAATGCAGAAAGAAGTAAGTAAATTTTTTAAGAATGTGGTAAATAGCATAACTCTATTTGAAATACTAAAATGAAAAATATCATGTGTGACTTTTTTTTTAACTCTAGAGATTTTTTTTCTTCTAAACAAGCATATTATATATATTTAATAGTTACATGATACAATAGTCAACAGAGTGGGAGATCCTAACATTCATCCCAAACTAGCAAATACAACACAAGAAATAAAAACAAGGGGGAGGATTTGGAGCCAATGACTTGACCTCCACCCATTTTCCATAAGGGCAAGCTGCTTAAAGCGGTTTTGATACAGTAAAAAGAAAAAGACTGTAATACTACGATTGGAAGTCACAGTGAAGTGATTTGTGTTGTATTTCGCTGGTTTGGATTGGTTTCAAGAGACTTATACTACATCTTTTCCATATTTTTAGTTGGGAGAAGCGAAAATATAAGAAGATAGCAAACAAGAGATATGCCTAATCGCTTACGACTATTACGGCATGTGTGACTCACGTGCCCCTTTGTTTGGCATTCTACTTCGACCATATGAAAGATCGGAGGCTAGATAGTCCCACAGTGGGGCACATGGTGGTCGTGAGAGGTTGAAAAATAATAAATCGGCACTAGGAGGGAGGAGAAGATGTGATGTTTGGATTTTTGGTTGAGAGCAAAATTGTCTGGAGAGAGAAAAATAAAAAAGTTGAGCTCTAGAGCTTTTAATTTGAGAGAAGTTTTGATCTTTCTCAAATTCAAGCAGCAGGAGTAGAAGAAAAAGTATTAATAGCGACAACGTAACTAACCATATTATAAAAAAGAATAATATTAATTATAAGTTTTAAATAGATAAATCTTATAAAGTTCTTCATAAAAAATAAATGTTAAAAAAAAAATAAAACTCTTTTCATAATATACATTTATACGTAAAGAACATATATGAGTTTGACTTCTTACCTCCGCGTATCTCTCTACTTTTGTACCCATAATCGTTAGTCATGCAAGACAAGGCGATTAATTAATTAATGCTTTAGTACTGAATCACTTTAGCCTTTTGTAATCATGAGTACTTGATTTCCACAAGACGAATCAGGTTACATAAGTAGGATTACACGATGTGATTGAAATTATAATCATGAAAAAAATCAGCGACTGAAAATCTTAAGAGATTCTTGCTCAAAAAAATATCGTCATTTAATTTATAAGGAATTACAAACACTTAGCTAGTAACAAGATCACTCTTTAAAATCTAATTATATGTATAATGATATTTTTTTGTTTAATTTTTTAGCATTCAAATAACTTAAATTGAATGAGATAGTGCAGGAAAATAAAACCAGAAGTTAAAAAAAATAATAATAATCTCTTTCCTCATCAAGTACTTATAAATTTCAAGTTGAAGTCGGCATTCGTTTCTGGGAAAATGATCATGATCAGTAAAAGCAACAATAACGACGGTCCAACGTCGTACCACCGAATTGAGTTTCGGATTGCACTGGTGATCATGGATTTGTATCCAGAATTGATGATCATCAGGATTTCTGGATGCAAAGAATGCTGCTGCATGCATACGACATTTTCCTAAATATTCTTGATTTAGTCAAATAGCATTTTGATCACTAATTAATATTTTGAAGATGGAAGTCCAAAATCAACGAATTCAACCATATACAGAAAGAATGCCGCATTCATATCTAACTTTTCATTTGGATAAGAGATGATTTCATAAGATCTGATCAGTTGATAATTTGTAAATAGTATTATTTTGCCAGTCGTATCTTTTGAGATATCTTATTTGAATGTAAGAAGGTTAAAATTAATATGTATTTGAATATAAAAATTTAGTTAAAATGAATTTAACTTTTTTTATAAAGTTAAAAAAATAATAGATTCTATCAATAAAGTGATTTGAGATAGATTTAGATAATGTTAAATTCAAGAACTTCGTTACTCATCATCCTACACATCACAAACTACATTTAAAAAGAAAAAATTTTAAAAATTTTTTTTATTAATTTTTCTTAAACTAATGAAAATTTTCTATTCATCATCTATATATCATATCTTTGATAAGAAAAAAAAAGAAAAAAAAAAAAAGAGTGTGGTGTGTTACATAACAAGATGACAAATTGATTTTTTCTAAATTCAAACTTAGCCTTATTCTCTTGGACAAATACCCTCAATGTCAAGGAAAGTGTCTCGTCAAGGTCTTCCAATTAGCACAAAAACGTAAAATCTGATAGACAACGAAGACTTTTCTATAATACAAGGGTGTTAATGCGCCATGCAATTTCACAGTTTGGAATGGCCACGGAATCCCTTTCGTTGTCTAACCTCATAATTGTTAATTCATTTCTCTCGACGATTTTTCGATGCATGGGATTTTTGTATTGGTAAAATATCATTTTGTAGACAGAAAACGACTAAGAAGATAACCTAATATGCATATATATATATATTCATATATTATGGCAAAATACGACAATAAATATAACAAATTTCTAACTTTCTAGCCCCAAGCAATTGACTGGACGTTGCGTTAGTAAACTGAATCCGAAATAGTAAATTTGAGAAGCGACAATGGTCAACTTCTTGGCATCAAAGAAGAAGGAAATAAAAGAACAAAAAAAAAAAAAAAAGAGAAGAAGAAAAATTCTTTTGCAACTTGTCTTTTGTCGAGGGTGAATAAATATTGAGTAATCTTATATATATTCTTACAGTTTTATTTATATTTATATTTATAAGATTTATTTTATTATTATTTTTTAAATCAAAATTTTAAATTTAATAATTTTTAACATATTAATAACTAACATATAAATAAGTAAATTTTTGATAAGTTTTATTTAAATATATTTAATATTTTTCATAAATATTTATCATAACGTACGAAAAAACTCCAGTAACTTCCACTATTTATATATATTTTACACACTTTTAGGCTTTTCTTTTTTTATTTTTTTGGTTGGAAATGGGCGTGAATTATCCATTAAATGGATTCCATTTATGATTTAACTTGGTCAACAAAATTGTGTGGGACGAGTGGCCCTTTAATATCAATCCGCAATAATTTTGAATATGGCTCTCTCTGTCACACATACGTAATCAGTAATTATCACTGCTCGTTGAATATGTCACACATTCCTAACAATGATTTTTATCCGGAATGAGGTTGAGGAGAGTCATTTTTAGATATTTTTTATATATTTTATTGATTAAAATAATTATTTTATATTAAAAAAATAACACAATTAATTACATTAATAAAATCCACAGTACTCTTCGGTCTCGTAGGTACGCGGGGGGTGTAGAACCGGGTATGCCTAGCTGAGACTTCCATCATTAATACCATAAAAAGCAAACGCTCAGCTCACACATCGCGTACATCTAGAGATAAGTCTAAAAGATCAGAAGCTGCAATCTTTTCTGTGGAGAGTTGTTGCCAGCCTGCCAGCATCTGTATCATCATCTCTGTAATCGATCTCCTCCAATATTGTTTCTCCAACGTTTGTTGTCAGGTTTCTCAGAGTTTTGCATCCATAGGATTAGGGATACTCTCCGATGGAGTACCCCAAAGTTGCCGAGCGAACAATGGAAAAAACGCCAACATGGGCTGTGGCGGTGGTTTGCTTTGTGTTGATCGTTATTTCAATCTTCATCGAGCATATTATTCATGTTGTTGAACATGTAAGCGTCATCGGTTTATTTATTCAGTATTAATCCACAAAAATAGAAAAATACTTATTTCGGTAGATAGATCTAGTTTCAACTTTCATGGTGCTAGTTAGTACTCACAATTCCAAACGTTACTCGTTAATTTTACTTCCTCATATAATTAATCTACATAAAAATCATTATTTTGGGTCATTACAGCTACCTCGTTCTTGAAAATATATGATTTTCTTGATTACTGAAATTCTTTCATTCGTTGTAGTGGTTAAAACACAGAAACAAGCGAGCTCTTGGGGAAGCGCTTGAAAAGATCAAAGCAGGTAGCTATTGAACCATTCTGAATATCGTTCATTTAACCTCAAAATTAAATATCAAATCTCTGTTCATATAGATGCTAATTATATTTCGTTTTTTATTCAGAGCTTATGCTATTGGGATTCATATCTTTGCTCCTAACGGTGTTGCAAGATCCCGTTTCTGGCATATGCATATCAAAGAACATTGGAGACACTTGGCATCCCTGCGACTCAGACAAAAAGGAAGGTCGGAAACTACTCCAATTTTTGGAATCTGGCTTCGGTGAGAGGCGAAGGTTAGCAAAAGGATATGATAAATGCGCAGACACGGTAAGCTTTATCGAAACGGTTTCTTTGATTAGTAGTTTTTTTTCTCCCTGTTCTATTTTTCCAAATTGTATTTTAGTTTAGCTCCTAATTTAAAATAAAAAGACTGGAATTCTGGAATATAAAGAAATTATTATATAAGTTGAAATTTGTAAGATATGATAAAGTTTATACTGACTTGATCAATATTCTAACAAAAATAGTAAAAGTGTCATTTAGTTTTTGAAAATCTGATCTTTTATCTGAATATTTATGGCAGGATAAAGTTGCCTTCATGTCTGCGTATGCGATTCACCAGCTCCATATATTCATCTTTGTCTTGGCCGCTTTTCATGTGCTTTACTGCATCATCACCTTGGCTTTGGGCAGAACCAAGGTACGTACTAGTTGAACATACTGATCAAAACTGCAATCTCTCTCTCAAAGCTTGTTTGGATTGCAGATGAGAAAATGGAAGGCTTGGGAGGTCGAAACACAGACACTTGAATATCAGTACTACCACAATGGTAAGTACTGTAAGGGTAAACTTATATAAACTGGGTAAATCATGTATGTATATTCTGAGAAGTGATGTAACTGTTTGTTAACTCCAATTTAACGTATCCAGATCCAGATAGATTTAGGTTTGCAAGGGATACATCATTCGGACGACGACATTTGAACTCTTGGAGCCGATCAAAAATTTTGCTGTGGATAGTAAGTACTACTGAAACATTAGGTTTCCAAATGATATATAGAACTTAGAAGTATATCATGAGCCGATCAGCATGTGGCCATTAATCATCATCCGTCATTAACAAAGAAGTAAGTACTGTTGTTTCAACGATATATAGATTAATAATTGTAATAATATATCGATGAGGGTCCCAGAATTCATTTAATGGCCACATGCTGACTCATCTGCCTGCCTGTCTCGGAATTCAACTTTGACAGTGCCTGGTCCGATAGGGACTTCTACCCACTTTCCTCATCATCAAGGATAAAATTATCTTTTTCTTTTTTTTTTTAATAATTTACGGCGAAAGCAGGTTTAATTGAGGTATAATTCAATGGTTTAAGCTGGTCGCTCTCCTCCTTTGTATCAGGTGTGTTTCTTCAGACAATTCTGGGGATCAGTTAAAAAGGTTGATTACCTTGCACTGAGACATGGATTTATCGTGGTAAGGATTCCAAATTCACCAAGTACAGTGCCTGCTATTTTGTACACCTAGCTAGCAGGGGAAAGGGATTCCAAATTATTCGCTTTGATCGTGATCTCTCACCGCTCAAATTTACTGTTTAGTGTTATTCTAGAATTTTTTATTTGATTTTTTTTACTTAATGATTAAAGATTATTTCTTAATAATATTATAATTTTTTTATTTTTTAAAAAATATTTAAAATTATTAAAAAAATACACCCCCACCCTTCGATAATTGGACGGATCGAGCTGCAATATTGCAATTAATTAATGTTATATTATTTGACCTTCAGGCACATCTGACGCCGGACAGTGGAACCCGATTTAATTTTCAAAAGTACATCAACAAATCACTTGAACAGGATTTTGTCGTAGTGGTAGGGATCAGGTTGGTGCTCAAACGTACAAATTAACATTGTTAATTTTCTTCTTGGATTCATGATCTGATCATCCAATTTTCTTGGAATCCTCATATAATTAAGTACCTTTAATTTCCTTCTCATGCGCAGTCCCATCCTATGGTTCTTTGCGGTCCTATACCTACTGTCCAACACAGATGGTAAGCAAAACGTACATATATATGTCTTCAGTTTGGAATATGAGTAAAATAAGTCAAATTTGAGCTTAATTGGCAGAAGTACCTTGACTAATTTTGTCTGACCTAATTAAAAGAAGGAAGGGTCCACTCTTGTTGACGTTCCACGTACGTTATCATTTTTGAGTCCATATTTATTGCGTTTAGTGAATACAACTAAGAAATGTTTCTTTCTATTTATGGACAGGATGGTATTCTTATCTATGGCTGCCATTTATCCCGTTGATTGTAAGTTACAGAACCAGAAACAAATTATATGCTACTCTTTTTGCATTCTCGTCATTTGGGTCATCGATCGGTTTTGATGGAAGAGGTGATTTGCTGTGAATTTTACAGATAATCCTCTTGGTGGGTGCAAAGCTACACATGATCATTACAGAAATGGGACTGAGAATACTAGAGAGAGGGGATGTGGTTAAGGGCACACCTGTGGTGCAGCCAGGTGACCACCTTTTCTGGTTCGGAAATCCTCGCTTCATTCTCTTTCTCATTCACCTTGTTCTCTTTCAGGTACTCTCTCTCTCTCTCTCTCTCTCACATGGTGCACACGTACACACACATGACTCATGTTTCTTTATATTTAGAACAAATTATTGCGTACGTCCATAATACAACAGTGTATAATATTGATTCTAATTAACGTACGTAGCCTAATTAATTTGCTTTTGCCCTCTAATTTTGTGATGTATTTTAATTATAAACTGCAGAATGCATTTCAACTCGCCTTCTTTGTGTGGAGTATGGTAAGCCTTGGATCACTTGCACTAATTTTAACTTATTCCATAATCAAGTTATAACGTACGTGCGTACTAATAATTAATTAATGATGTCGGTTCTTGAATACGAAAGTTCCAAGTGACTTTCGACTCACGATCGATCCAGCTAATTACGCATGATCATCTACAAATTTTTAACATGATGATTGACTTGTGTATCATGTTTTTTAATTTCCCTATCTTTCAGTATGAATCTAAAAGCGTGGTTAATTGCTTCCATCGGCGCCCCGAAGGTATCGTTATCAGAGTCTTACTGGGGTAAGTTTCATCATAAATAATGAGTAATATTACATATAATTATAAAATATACAAGTATCGTGCATTTGTTTTGAAAAAGAATACTAGGCCGGTCCATTATTAAATTTTGTTTTTTCAGATCGAATTACGCATTTATTTATTTTTTTAAACACTTGCACACTGACGAAGTATCATTTTTCACAAATAATACACCTGCATGAGCGCATGCATCTATACATAATCTTGTTGCCTCCATGATTCGGATCATTATATTACTAGTGATTATTATATAATATTGATTTTCATTAGGTTTAACAATTAATAATGGCTAATTAATTTGTACTCTAAACGGAAATGTTATTTTCTTGACCAGGGTCATCATACAGTTTCTGTGCAGTTATGTGACTTTGCCTCTCTACGCTCTAGTGACTCAGGTGATCAGACATATATAAAACGAATTAATACATTAATTTTACGTGCTATTCATCGAATTAATTACGATCAAGTATTAATTAATTAATATTAATACTGTTTGGACTGATTTTGCAGATGGGCTCTACCATGAAACCCACCATCTTCAATGATCGAGTGGCGAAGGCGTTAAAAAACTGGAGTCACACGGCAAAAAAGAAGAAGCATGGCCATCATGATCATTATCATTCAGAGGGCAATTCACCATTTTCAAGCAGACCAGCGTCTCCAACACACGGCATGTCCCCAGTTCACCTCTTGCACAACTATCACCACAAAAGCGTTGACAGCTTGCATACATCTCCCAGAAAGTCCGATGCTAATGAAAACGATCAGTGGGACATGAGAGAAATAACATCCATATCCCCAGGGAACCGATCAAGGAGATCAGTACACGCGATGGACGACTCTCATCATTATTCCAGCTTGACTAGGCATTCTAAGCAAGAGGTCATGAGGCCAATTGATGATGATCGTCTAGATCTGGAGCCAAGCTCATCATCGCAATTGCCTCCGCCACCGGAAATAGCCGTTCGCAGTACTCAACATGAAATCGACATGGCTGTGTCTGATTTCTCATTTCGCAAGTTAGGATGAGCCAAATTAACAAGGAGATTCTTGAGTACGTCATACGAGAATCTAATTCCTATGTATGTTTGTACCAATGGATTTTTTTTTTTTTTTTTTTGTACATGATCGCGAGCAACAATTATGTCAAAGAAAAAAATGAAGTGTTTTTTTATATATAAGTAAACTTGGTACTATTTTTAATAAAATTTATTTTTTGACTAATTATATTAAATAAATACACATATTAATACGTAGAATCACTTATAATTAAATTTTAGGAATATGTCAAAGGTTGATTAATTCAAGCATTCTATTTTAGGATTTTATTTTGAATGCTGCTTTTTGAGGCGTCATGCGTATATGATATTTTTCGTTCACACCCACAAAAGATTAATAAAAATAATAATAAAAAAAGGAACCTTGTTTTTTTTTTTTTTTCAATAAAAAAGGAACCTTGTTGCCTGTTAGAGCAGTACTCTCGTTGGATTATATAAATGTAAATTCAACAGTTTATTTGGTTAATAGAGTTTTAAAATATGTTGTATTGAATTATGTAAATGTAAAATAGGATGAATTTTTACTACAGTAAGTTAGTGTTGAGTCAAATTTGAAAGTTACTAACTACTAAAACATGATCAAAAGAAATAAAAAATATTTTCTTTCCTACTTCCTACTATTATTTAGTTGCAGCAATTTTTTGAAAATTATAATATCACATTAACTATTATAATGAGGGTGCTGTTATATCTATGTATATACATATATACGGTGTTGATCCAGTGATTGCTTTCAACTATAATCATTTTCTGGCCTGTCATCAGCTAGCCCTCGACTAGTGTGCGGATTAAAGCACTGGACATTTAATATATCCTAGCTTTTGTTTTTTTTTGGCGTATTAATATATCCTAGCTAGCTAGCTGTTTGGCAGCAAAACACGTACGTACAAGGCGCTAAGCTGGCCTACAATTAAGAGCCGTGCCACATCATGCAGCACGAGACTCGTCACGAGAAAGATTATTATTTTTTTAAAATATATATTTTTTAAAAAAATTCACAATATCACAATATATTTTTTTAATCATTAATTTGGAGTAAGAATCCGTTTAATTTTAAACTGAATTTTAAATTTTAAATTATTAAATACATTTTAATTCAAAATTTTTTTACATGTAAGAACTATAATTTTTTTTTAACTCAACATTTTTTCATACGTGAAATTTATAACTTTTTTTTAATTTTTTATAAAAAAATACTAAATTTATCTTAACATATAAATACATCTAAACTAATTTTAAATAAATATTATATAATTCATTTTGCCAATTCAATTCATTATAATAAAAAATTTAGCTCAATTTAACCTCAATAGCAGTCTAAATGATGAACCTATATATTCCATTTGATCTGTAAGTGAAGTGGATTCAAGGCTTAGGAAAAAAAAAAAACAAAAAAAGTGGATTCAAGTGGACCAATCAATGATTTGAATGTAGTATTGCTGGGGGACATTTCTTGGCATATCTATTAAGTACTTAACTCTGACGTCTGTTCCTGCCAATCTTACATTCAAATGGCCGACCAATTAATATATACAAACAAAAGCATCCATTAATTTTAAGGTATTTTACTAACTTCGCCCTCGTCTTAAGGTTATAATTCGTAGAAGCCAACACAATTTCTTTTTTTTGGTGTCTATGGGCATATTTTAAAATAACCTGAAAAGTTTTGTAAGGAAAAATTTAAGTTATTTGCATGTTACATTAAACTTAAAATACTTTTAAATCTTAAATAAATTAAAAATTAAGTATAAAGATTTTAATATTTTTTCTCAAACGTGATTTTCAAGATAATTCAAAATGTAATTCAAATTGAGTAGCTCTAAGTCACTCATGAGGAATCACGACTGGGGATCCCACCCGTGTTTTTTTTTTTTTTTTGCTTTTTTCATGTATTTTTTTAACACTTTTAAATATTTAAAAAAAATCACAATATCATTAAAAAATACTTCATTAATCATTAAGTTAAAAAATAAATAAATTGTCGACATCTCTCATCTTTAAGAGCAACATTTTTCATTCAAAATTTTTTTTAAAAAAAATCAATAGATGAAAATACTCATATAAATTTCTGATAATTACAATTTTTAAACTTTTAACAATATAGTCATAATTTTTAAAAAGTTAAATGGTCATCATTTCTACATAAAAAAATACTTTTTCAATCTGTTTTTAAACAAATATAACATGTTTAAAAGTATTTTAAACATATGGTTATCAAACAATATATAACTTTTTAATAGTATAACTTATTACTTAAACTATAAATTATCACCTATAAACCATATTTCCTACCGCAATCTCAAATGTCTCCTATCTTCTACCTCTTTTCAAGAAGCACTACTAACTATAAAATTCTTAATCCTTGTTTGGATTCGAAAAGCGTTTAATCTCTTTTTATCTCATCTCATCATTACAACTTTTCACAAATTTATACACAAAATATAATAAATAATTCAATTTTTTCAAACTTCAAAACTATAATAATATTAAAAAAATAATATTCTAATAATATTTTATTCAATTTTCAATTTTCATTTAAAACATTCTCATCTCATCTCTAAATTCAAATCAGTGTTTCATACATTTTATCTAAAACTTTCATTAGATAGATTATTTATTATTTTTTACTCATTTAATAATTATTTGATATAATAAAATAAAGAATTGAACAAAAATTCTTTATACAGTCACTTTTGCATACTCTATTAATGTGATTATTTGAGTATTCAAAATAATTAATATCAATAAAGTACGTAAAGAATATGTGAAAGTAATCGTAGATAACATTACTCAAGAAAGAATGCTACTTACAATATGGTGGAAGACTTTTTTTTTTTGTTAGGAGTTTATTTGTTATTTTATCAACGCAACACTTGTGGTTTAAAATGATAATATCTATTGTTTCCAAGTTCTACGTATATAGGGCTAATTATTCATTTTAAAAAATATATATATTTCTAAGCCTCGTTGTTGGCACACTTAATACGTTATTTATTTAAAAATAATCTACATTAACTGGAATATATACAAAACTATTGATGTTTTGATTTTGTTATAACTGAATAATTCCCACAAAAATAGTGTGATGACACACCAATTTATAAGTTTTTTTTTTAATTTTAATATATAGTCCATAATATTAGCGTTCATAATTTAATTTCAAGTAAGAATCAGATATACATTTTTACCTTGAGTTCTTAATTCTAATCGAAATTAACAAATGACCGAACCTACTTATTTTTATCCTTTCTATGTTCCAATATATATATATAATATAAAATAATTATTTTAATTAACCATATCAGTAAAATATATAAAATGACGTAAAATTAAAAATAACTGCATGTAATAAAATTATATATATAGTTAGTTGTTGTCACCCAGAAATTAGCAGTAAAATAAATACTAAATAAAATCATTGCTTTCCTATCTTACTACTTTTCTTGATTAAAGATCGAGTGAAAGTAGGCGTGATAGTTCCTTCCAATTAGTCCAGATCAATATGTTGCTATACATTCCTTATTGCTACTTTTAACTATAGTCTTATAGCATTTTATCAGACTATTTTAAAATTGTCACCAAGCGATATCCCTTTGTGGAATTTGGATGAGAGCCAATTGTTTGACTCCTATCACCTTCTTTTTTTTTATTATTTTGTATTGAAATGTGTGTTGACTTTAAAAATATTAAAAGTGATTTCCACCTTATTGTATTTTGTTTTCGTTAGTTTATTAATAAAATATCCTATTTGCAAGGGAAAAAAAAAAATTACAGAGCACAGTACGTCACTAACTGAAAGCCATCCAAAATTTATTATTATTATTATTATTATTATTTATAAAAGCAGAATTTAAAGTTAATAGCCCAATCATATTATATTCATTATCCCCAGCTTAATTTGTTCTCTCTTCCCATTCCAGACCAAAGCCAATCCGACCTCTCCGTCGTTTGCCTGATTGATCGGATCAGGACCGTTCATCCGTGTTCAGGGCTGTCGATCTCCATCGACCTGATGGAGGTCCGAGCCCCCAATCCGACGGCCGATAACTCCTCCATCCCGCAACAGCATCGCCACCGTCATGTACCCGCAGCAGCTCCACTCAAACAACCCTCTGCTTCGCTTGTCTCCGTCGACACCGCCTCTGTCTCTCATAGGTAACAGGTTACCATTCACTCTCATCCTGAATTTTCTATTTGGTTCTCTGGAAAATGGAAAAAAGAGAAAATGGAAAAAAGAAAGGAGAAACTTAAATTCGCTAATTTGAATTTCTTCTCACACTGGCTCGGCATCCAATCAAAAGATTAACGATTTGGTTCTGTTGGTTTCTTTCTTTTCTCGATTATTTTTCTTGAAATATTCTGTTCGTTGCCGATAACTTTTGAAGAGGGAGAGAAATAAAATTCCAAACTCCTGTCTGTTCTATTACTCTCTCTGTTCGTTCGCTGCCAACGAAGAGCAATAGGGTTTTCTTGTATCGTTGAATTATATGCTTGGCATTTCAAGCTTCATTAATGCAATTTTCACGGCTTAAAATTGAATTTTTGTATTACTTTTGCAGGCTTCAAAAGGAATTGATGTCTCTGATGGTATGTATGTTTCCATTTTTTAAAAAAAATCTATGCTTGTTCTCCCGTTTGTTGCTTTCAATTTTCTTGAATCTCGAATTTTTTCGGATCAATATTTATCTCACGGGAGCTGAAGCTGTTACAGAGCGGAAAAGTACTTGGCTTTGCCTATTATTATTAGTAAAACTTCTTGATTACCTATAAGAACAAGAAAAAAGAAAAAAAGAGTGTTATTCCATGCTCGGTTGGTAGAAAGGCCATTGGGGTTAAGGTTAGAATTCATGTTTCTATCATTTATATATGCGTGATTGTTTAGAAATACACGACTCTTTTCCGCATTTTATATCACTGCCCAAGTGTAGACAGTGCATTAGGTTTTTCTTTCTTTTCGGAAACTTCTATGATGCTGAATAAAATTTTATGAAAGGTTGAAGAGAATGCTCGTGGAAATTAAATTAATTCGTGAATTACTTATTAGGCATCGATTTTTCTCGAACTCTTCCAAACCAGTGTGATAAAACTTTCACGAATAAAACATTTAGAGGTGCTATGAGGGTCTAGGTGTTCAACCTTACTAAAGCTTTAACCTATAGGAATAGTTGCACACATGTAGCTTTAGGTTCCTTTCTTCACAACTTGCGTACAACTATCTAATAAAATATTCATTTTCTTTTGAATTCATTTAAATTTTGACATGTTTGAATAAAAATGAAATATATTGATTTGTTTTGTGAAAGTTGTGCAATAGTTATATGTATCATTTTCCGCCAGCATATATTAGTTGAAAAAGTAATTAATTTTGTCTGCCTTTATTTCTTTCATCTTATACCTTTTTCTTTAATTGTCTTTGCCTTTCTTCTTTCTTTCATGTTATACCTTTTTCTTTAATTGACTTTGCCTTTCTTCTTTGTTCTCTAATAGTGTTTGTTTGTGCAGATGAGCGGAGGAGATCTTGGAGTATCAGCTTTTCCCGAGGGCGAGAGCATTTTTACATGGATTGGCACAATCGAGGGTGGAAAAGAAACAATGTATGAGGGGTTATCTTACAAGCTCTCCTTGCGTTTTCCCCTTGACTATCCTTTTAAACCACCCCAAGTCAAGTTTGAGACAATGTGCTTCCATCCAAATGTCGATCAGTTTGGAAACATATGTCTTGACATACTTCAGGTATCAATTGATAACTTTGGGCAAATTTTTATGCTACTAAACTCAGAAATGATGAAACACGAGAAACAAATTTTCCACTGTTTGTCTGTTTTCGAAGGATTTGGACAAGCTATTTCATGGTTTATGCATACAATTATTCAATTTTCTAACATTCGGTTTTTATAATTTCATATGGAAGTTGGAACTGATGCAATTCTTTTCGTATGTTGCTTTAGGACAAATGGTCTTCAGCTTATGATTGCAGAACAATTCTTTTGTCCATTCAGAGTCTATTGGGAGGTCTGGTTGCTATAACCTGTATTTAAGCTTCTCTATCCTTTCATTCAGTACCTAACTTTTTGAATTCCCACAAGCAGAGCCTAACCCAGAGAGTCCTCTCAACAGCTATGCTGCAGCGTTGTGGAACAATAAGGCAGGTTAGATACATTTATTTTCTCCTTGCCGTATTTTCTACAGTTTTGGCTTAGATAGATACTATATTTTTCTTGTTGGTTATGTATGTCTTAAAAGTTAAACCACCCAATCTCCTGTTTCAAGCCAGTGAATTTGTACTTTCTCGGTATTAAGTTCCATGAGATTGTTGCTACTGCTCATAAACTGCCAAATATGGTTTGATTTCTGAACATAGTATTTCCTACATAATTTTATGCAATGCCACCGATATTCTGTGCTCTGTTGAAACATTCCTCATGTAATTTGTATATATGGACGTCTGTAATCGATGTTTATCATTAATAATAGAATTTTAATCAATATCAAGTGGAATGCTTTTGGCAGATTACCGAAAAATGGTTCACAAACAGTACTTTTCTGGAGAGGCGTTTGAAAGCTGATTTGTAGAAATTCTCTCGCCGCAGACCACAAATTTCGATGATTGTTGCCACACAATCTGTAAAGCTGATGGAACTTTAGATTCAGTTCAAACTCCCAAATTTAGATTTGTAACTTGTTATCATGGAAAATTGCTGTGTTAATATAGTAATTTGCATCATCATGTCAATCTGTAATCAATGGAGTTGGTATTTATTCCGTAGTTGCAAAATAAGTCCAAAAACATCAACGTTTGTAGAGTGCCCTTCTTGTACTTTTTTCCTTTGGGACAAATTCTGGAAGCATTTATCCAAATCGTTCACTCTCCCCTCACATGACTTCAAATGAAAATTAAGTAATGCATAAGATGAATAATTATAGATTTTTGTTTTCTCAACTCATTCATCTTTAATTTTGTAACCAATAAATTCATAAAGGGACATTAAACCTAAATGAAGTTTAAAAGCCTGTAAGTTATTACTCTGAATAATCAAGGTTAATTCGACCCACAATATAAGAACTCTTGTTCGTTTGTTTTTGCATATTAGATGAGATAAATTGATATAAAAGAAAATTAAATAAAATATTGTTATAATATATTTTTTAAATATTATTTTTGTTTCGAGATTTGAAAAAATTTAATTTTTTATTTTAATAATTAGATGAGTGAGATGAGACAGATTGTGAAAACAAATGAGGTAGAGTCTACAGTTAAACAAAGTATGAGAAGTTCTTCATTGCTAACATAGGATAAGGAGAGAAGATAAAGATGTCCAACCACTTTTTAATAATCAAGGGGCTAATATTGACAATTTTTTCAAGGTATTATTTATTGAATAATGGTCCAAAGTATGTCAATATACTGAAATATAATATTTTTTTTATTCAATAAACTTAGCTAAGCATCGCATAAATGTCTGGTATTTGAGGTGTTGTGCTTTTAGTGCCGTCCCTTATCAAGACTCAAGAGTGCTCGACTCTCGCAGGCTGGTGAGTAGCATTAGTATATTGAGTTGTCCTTTTCATTTAGAAATTTAGAGGGATTGCTTTGGTATCCCACTAGGCTTATTGGTCCGAAGGAGTTGAAGTCGTAAACCCCCCAGAGAATAGGGTTTTGATGCAAAATAAGTAGTGCTTGACTTACTGGTTTACGTCAAACACATGAAAAAAAATTATATTTTTAATAATAAACCAACTTTTTCTGGCATTAGTTTTTTAATCAAAACATCATCCGATGATTCTTTCCATTTGCTTTGTTTTGTTGAATTCAGTGGCTCCTTATACTCATGGGGGCCATGCCCCCCAAAACTTTTTGAAAATGTAAAATATCTCCTAAATTTTATACATAATTATACAAATATAGAAAATGAATGCCCTCCGAAAAAATTTATAATCTCTATATTTTTTTAAAATTTTCTAAATTTTTAATATACCTAGAAATGCCTCTCTCCAAAATTTTTTTTTTCTTAGTCTCAAAATTTTGTTTAATTTTTATATATTATCTATTTTTAAGGATGTGACTTCTCCAAAATTAAAATTAAAACTAAGTTTAGGAGAAATAATAAATTTATTAATATGGATTCTAGAATATTTTGTTATACAATATAAAGCTTCTTAATATGGAATCTAAAGTGAAAATATAAGAAAAATTATTTAAGGTCAATGATCTATATGAAAAATAATTTGTAGTTATATTCTTATGATTTTTCAATCTCTTTTTAATTTACATAAAAAAAAATTAATGTTTATAGTCATATGACGTGCAAACCCTATCCACTCCCTTTGAAAATAGTAAGTAAATCTAGGATCCACCACATGAAAACAATCATTTTGTAATAGTAGATCCTACTTTTTTTCTTCAAAAAGTATAGAACTTACACACCCCCTAAGATTATAGTTAGCATTACTCTTTATATAAATATGTCACACAATAGAAAAGGAAATGCGTAAAGTCCGCACATTCTAAAATTATATATTACCCTTTACATAAATTGCTCCGACACAATTGCTGGTTTCGCTACTGGTTAATATTAAATCTTTATATTCCCCAACCCACAAGAGAACTTGGAAATGCAAAGTCTGTTTCCTTCATCTTTCCCCGTACAGAAAAGAGGCTTTTGGCACAGTTGACTGATTCTCTACAACCTATAACGTCTGCTTTGGTTATAGCTGATAAAAGTAGACTAAAATTAATTCAAGTTTTTTCAAGCATTCTATACATAGTACATACACCATGAGAGAGAGAGGTTTCTCCAACTCTCGTTTATGAATTGCCTTTGTATATTTACAAGAATGAGACGAGAAAAAATCATAAGAGAACTAAATGTCAATTACTGCTCCTTCAAACTATCTGACAGAGCAGGAGCTTTGCAGATGGGGCAGGCATTCTTCATCAATAGCCATTTCTTTATGCAGACCGCATGGTAGTCATGGCCACAATTGTTCACTGTCCCAATTTCCTCCTTGTTCTTGTACTCTTCCTGTGAATCGCAATTGAACAAAATGCAGAAAAATTAGATATATATCCCTTAGAAGGGGACAGCTGGAAACCCACGGAACATTAGCATCAGTTTTATTTTCAATTATAAATTTCTTATTCTGCCCAAAAATTTCACACGAGAATGCCACTAGACCTCTTAGGATAAATGGCCTTCAAGATAAAGTCATTCACAGAGACTAATTAGCTAACAAAAGTGACACGATTGGCTCTGTGCGGTTCTTCAGAAGGAGGAGATAAACTGTTTTTCAAGAAGAAAATGCAACCATACATCTTTTATTCAGTATTTTATTGAACCTGAAAAAATGAGGTCTCTATTAGCACTTTTTTAATTGTAAACGTGACTTTCAAGTAGAAAATCAGGACACAATATTTGATAGATTGCACCCAAGCTTAAGCCATAAAAAATCATGCGTCAATCTAGAGCGGAAAAAAAAAAATGTCAGCATGAACACAAAGTAATATGTTTTATCTACTGAGCCGTATATACACAAATATAGATTCATGTGCTAGGCATAACAAAAAAATGAATGCGTATGCATCTCACTCAGCGCATGTCTAGACCAGAAAATTTTGGACCACAGAGAATGTACATTCCAATATTAAGAGCATTGAACTTTTAACTTTAAAAATATACCACGCTCTCTCCCTCTCTCCCTCTCTCCCTCTCCCCCTCTCCTCTTGCCAATCCCTTAAACAATGAAAATATTCAGATGTCCAGTTTCCTGTACCAACCCAAGCTGTGGGCAAGCAAACTCAGATGCCTCATATCCTGTCCAACTCCGAGCTGTGGCAGACTGTCTAATATATTCACATTTTAGTCTCCCTCATTAGGGCCTCAACAATTTTGAACAAAACTACAAGAAAGTAAGATGGTTCAAAATTGTTAACCATGGGAAATTTTCCTGGGCCATTCTAATTCTGAGGTTCATCACTAAATAAAAATAACGCTCTGATGAGTAGTCATTCCTTTTAGGTCTACAAGTCAGATGCATACCACTACTAATGAGACAGGGTCAGTAAAAAGCTTACAAGGCAAATAGCACAGCGTGCCTCCTCCAGGATAAGTTTTGAAGAATATTTTGTCTCCACCAAGCACTTTGAAATGAAATTCTCAGACAAGCCAGTGCTTACATTCCCTATTCTTTCTCCTAGTGCAAGTAGTTCCTGTCCAAAGGCAATAATTGTTGTCAACAGGAGCTGGGAAAACCAAGACAACAGGGGATTGATGTATTAATGGTAATAACCTCATAACTCATGTTGTCAATGTCGAGCCTCATGTCCCTATACTGATCAAACAAATTTCTGGAGCCATAAATGGGCGGATGATCCACCATCATTAGAGCCTGCACATAAAACAATTATATGTTGTGACGTCATATTTTCAAAATAAGAGCTACTGTATATCCGGTTTGCATGAAACTAATAAGCAGAACAAATATCAGGTTTTTATAGAGTTGGGCGCTTGGCAGAGATGTGTTCAGACTTCAGAGGTGAAGGCCATTGAATGTGTGATTGGCACAGTCTCAAAGCACCTTCAAAGCTTGGCACCAACAAGAAGGGTAAAGAAAAGGCTAAGCTCACTAAACCACAATGGCTTGTTTCAATGTTGGGATACAATAAAATCTCACTAAACCACAATGGCTTGTTTCAATGTTGGGATACAATAAAATTGTGTAACGACAATATCTCCAATTCATCTTAAAGATACCCCAATCACGTTTAGCTACACTCACAATCAGTAAAGTGCATGCTTTATCAAATGAAAAGAAAAAGTAAATCCATGGAGCTGTCAGACAGACCAAAAGGACAACCCAAGAAGTCACGACGATAGATGCCATCAAGATATTACAAAATTTGAAAAAGTAAGCCCTAAACCTCGTCCCCCACAATCCTTTCCCTCTGCATCCCTTGTCCTTATGCCCTTTGTGCTGTCATCTTGACAGGTATCCACAGGCACAAATGCATACACTTTTAGCATGTTCATAATTGCATTGGTATCAAGAGGCACAACTGCATACACTTTTAGCAAGGTCATAATTGCAGTACTTTCATGAAATTATACCCATAAAAATATCCTTTTTGATGAGTTTTGATCCAATCAGCATATCTGTCCTTAATTATGGCCATGAAAAAAGCCCCATGATGATATTTGTAGATATAGGATTAAGAACATTATCATATCGGTAGTTGGACTCAGAAATCTCCATAGCGGAAACAATGAAGCTCAAAGCCCTATCAGTTCTATGGGTTTCAATATCCAGAGGTTGTACCGGACCATGCTTCCACAGGTAAAACTAGAGAATGAAAATCACGCACCTCAGGACCATGCTTCCACAGGTAAAACTAGAGAATGAAAGTTACGCACCTCAGGTCCCATCCTATCATGTGCGTCCCCAGCATTAGAGAGTGATTCAAACCTCTCACTAGATATCCTTGACCTTCCATCCAAATGATTGTTACACCAGCCTCTGGCAGATGGTGGCCTTAAATATCTGGAAGAATGAGTTTCTGAGAGAAACTGCGGACCATTTTCTGAGCGAGCTGCTTCATGTCCCAACTGGGAACAAATTGGACTGGCTCTGTATGAAGATATAGCTCTTCGAGAATAATTTCCACGAACTTCACTCACGATCTGAGGATGAATACCACTAGGATATAGTGGTGGTGAAACAGGATTTCTAATCGGTAAGGAATCACAATGGAGACGTCCGGTATCTAAATTCCTTCCCCCAACAAGAAACTGATTCATTTCATGGTTAATGCCAATGGTTTCTGGAATTATGATAAAAATATGTCAATTCTCAGAATAGTGGCAGAAGAGGCAATAAGAAAGATTATATTATAACTGACCTGAAATCGGAAGCCTTTGATGTGCAGCAGGAGGTGGAGTGACATGGTTCTGATCATGAGTGTTGACATCTGCATTTATATTAGTAATGCCCACTGTTCCAGAATGGCTGGTCAAATGAGACATTGGACGGTAATGGTGAAAAGATTGATTTGATATATAACTTCTCCCCATGGGATCCACATCAAGTCTAGATCGGCTTCTCACATTCCTAAGAGCATCTTCACTACCAAATGGGAAATTGCCACCTCTGTAGTGGGGTAAGCCAATGGAACTTGAACTGAAATGTCTATAGTCTGAAGTTGATTTTTCAGGCTGAGATTCAGAAGAACTGGACGAACTTCCAGTGGCATAAAATCTGCTTGTGCTGCCTGTCTCACAGCCTAAAGAAAGGTCAGGGCTTTTTCTCTTGAAAGGGTTTCTTCCGGTTCCCATTGTAGGATCTAGTAAAGCACCCTCTACTTCCTGTGTAGTGTGGCTATTATAATAACTCATATGGGCATGGCCAGCACTATTCTCTGGGACCATATAAGAGCTTCCAGGAGCTGTAGAGTGTAGAAATGGATCGTAGGATGCACCTGAACCAGCCACTCGAAATTGTGGACCTTCCATTCTTGCACTTAATAAGGAATGTTGAACAGGCCTGTATTCCATGTTCTGGTAAGGGGAACAGTATACTCCACTCAGTGTATTTTCCATTGGATAAACAACAGAACCATTTTCTGGAGTGGCACCCCTTCCTGCATACAATTTACAATATAAGAGATAAACTTAAGGTTAATCCACAGTATGATTTTTCAATTTCCACGGCAGAACATTGCAGTGCCAAAGTTTCTCTTTGGGAATTCTAGAACTGGTAGAAATTATATTATTTGACATTCGATCTAGGACATAGCTGAAAAGTCAAATAGAAGGGAAATATGTGGGAAATGTCATAGCAAACTGGAAGTAATAATTATCATAACTTTTATTTTTTTTATAGGTACTATCATAACTTTTATGCTAAAATAGGAGAGTTAAAACATCACTGCTACCTTCTTTCGGTCCCAATTCTTACTCTCCATGTCTGGAGTATTTATTAGATGCTAGCAGCACCATTAATCAAATAACGAAACAATCACCAAAAAAGCAATATCGATTGGCTAATTGAGCATATAAAACATTCAGAGGACAGTACCCATATGAATGTAAGACTGTTCATCAGTTCCACGACTTTGGTAAGGATCTTGGTCTATGTCAGACATTTCCATTGAGTTGGACAAGGGCCTGTGTCCCATATCGCCTTAGACGTCAAGATGATCAAAATATGGAGTAAGAGGAGGGAAGAGCACCACTTGCATTTAAGTAAAAAGGAGTCTGAAGGTTCAATAAACAAAAAAAGGGTCAGAAACAAAAACACTCAAAAACAAATTCTTTCATGTATGTACGGTGTGTGTATATGGATGCCTATATCATTTTCCAAGATCAACAATTATTTACATATTTGGATTCTCATAATAGATTAGTAATAGATTAGAAGTATCATCTGATAGACCATGCTAATCGAAGTAGGCATGATCATCAATGACCACACTAAAGCAAATAGTACAAGGCTTCAACTAAAGAAGATATTTTTTTATGAGGTGGAACCTTGCCAAGGCAGGGTCTTTTAGATTCACCCCAGCGTAAAATGAGGATGCACAACTCCATCTACCAGGACGTGTATCAAATAATCTAGGAGAGCTTCTAGCGCAGAATCGAACCCTGGACTGTTTTTAACTAAGCGAAGCTGTATCTAATCGCCAATAGGATAAACTTTAATTCGTCTTCTTAAAAATTTCTCAGATTCCCATTGCTACCATAGTCCCTTGTTTTTTATGAGAGGCTTTCAGGAAAAATCAACCACTAAAAGTAACCCAGGTTCTTCATCTCTCTCATCTCACACACTTCAGCATTCCCTTCATCCTGATTAGTCATTGTCACCTTCATTGGCATCAAACTGCTGCCCTTTACATTAAAAGACATGCTGATTCTCTATATCCAATCAGTAACAGCTTTTTATATATATATATATATAAGTAAGAAATTTATTAATAACCCTAATTAGGCATAGCCCAAATACACAGGAAGTGTACATAGAGAGACACCTGATTACAAGCTAACCCTTAAAAACATTACAAAAGTTATTAAGACTATTCCCATCTAAAACAATAGTTGAAGCCCAAAGAAGCAAAGTATGATTAAAGAAAGCTCTAATTCCTTCCACCGAACATTCTCTTTTTTCAAAACAGTGCCTGTTCCTCTCATTCCAAATGCACCACATAAGACAGAGGGGCCATCTTCCAAATGTTTGCTATCTGATGATATCCTAAAAGCCCTCTCCAACATGCAAGGAGGTCCACTACCCTATTGGGCATCACCCAAGCAATTCTTGCCTTAGCAAATACCTCATCCCACAAGGCCTTTGACACTTCACAATGAAGAAGAAGATAATCCGCCGATTCGCCCCATTTTTTGCACATAAAACACCAATCCAATACAACAATACTACGCTTTCTTAACTTAATCAATCAGTAACAGCTATACATCTAATAGTGAACTATACTGCCAATATTAATGGAGGAGAACTAACAGGCAACTTCATTACCATTGGGGATAGTGTACCATTACAAATGCTTATGGATAGTGTAGTCAAACATAGAGAGAGAAAAACACTTGATATTATTCATTGATCTTCTGAGCCTATACATACTCCATACAAATGACAATAATACCCTCATATACACTAATTACAACCATGCCCTCTAACAATCCCCCCTCAAGCTGGTGCATATATATCATATAAACCTAGCTTAGAACAAAGAAGCTTTAACCATCTACCACACAATTGTTTGGTAAATATCTGCAAGTTGATCAGCAGAATTCACAAAAAGTCACCACTTAGTATTTTATCCCAAATGAAGTGACAATCAATCTCAACGTGTTTAGTCCTCTCATGGAAAACGGGATTAGATGCAATATGCACTGCAGCTTGGTTATCACAAAGTAACTGAAGAGGGACAGGAACTGGAAACCCAATCTCTTGAAGAAAATGTTTTTTTTTTTATAAATATCTGCAAGTTGATCAGCAGAATTCACAAAATGTCACCACTTAGTATTTTATCCCAAATGAAGTGACAATCAATCTCAACGTGTTTAGTCCTCTTATGGAAAACGGGATTAGATGCAATATGCACTGCAGCTTGGTTATCACAAAGTAACTGAAGAGGGACAGGAGCTGGAAACCCAATCTCTTGAAGAAAATGTTGCAACCATGTCAGCTCACTAGTAGTGTGAGCCATTGCTCTATATTCAGCTTCTGCACTAGACCTAGCTACTACTGTTTGCTTTTTACTCTTCCATGTAACCAAGTTACCTCCCACAAATATACAATATCCAGAAGTCGATCTTCTATCTGAAGGAGATCTAGCCCAATCAGCATATGAAAAGGCTTCAATTCTAAAATGTCCATTTGATCTATACAACAATCCAATGCCAGGAGCTCGCTTAAGATAACGAAGAATATGGATTACAGCATCCCAATGTGAGACCCTAGGCATTTGTAGAAATTGGCTCACTACACTCACTACATAAGATACATCAGGTCTAGTGATAGTAAGACAATTCAATTTACCAACAAGTCTTTGATACTGACTTGGATCTCCAAACAACTCCCACTTTCAAGAATTTACGATTTGGGTCCATAGGTGTGTCAATAGGCCGTCCACCCAACATGCTAATTTCTTCCAGAATGTCAAGTACATATTTTCTCTAAGATAGGTTAATACCTTTTTTTGATCTGCGAACTTCAATTCCAAGAAAGTATTTAAGTTTGCCCAAGTCTTTTGTCTGAAACTGATCATGTAAGAATTGTTTCAGCCTAGCAATTACAGCTGAGTCACTCCCAATAATTACAATGTCATCCACATAGACAACCAAGATATGATCTGCATCACTATGTAGGTGAAATACCGAGTGGCCTGTTTGGCATCTATGAAGACCAAATGCCAATACAACATTAGAGAACCTCCCAAACCAAGGTCGAGGAGATTGTTTCAAACCGTATAATGTCTTTTTTAACTTGCACACAATACCTCACCTTGATACTCCCCCTGAGCAACAAACCCAGGTGGTTGCTCCATATACACTTCCTCATTTAAGTCGCCATATAAGAATGCATTTTGAATATCCAACTAAAAAAAAGGCCAATCCAAATTAGTAGTAAGAGAGATCAATACTCGAACAGAAGAAATTTTGGCAACCGGGGAGAAAGTTTCGTCATAATCAATGCCATAAGTTTGAGTGTAACCCTTAGCAACCAAGCAGGCTTTCAAACGTTTTACAAAATCATCAGGGTGAAATTTGATTGTATATACCTATCTACAACCAACAGGGTGTTTACCAGGTGGTAGAGGAATACGATCCCATGCCCATTATGGTGAATAGCATCCATTTCATTTTCCATTGTTGTCCTCCATTCCAGATTAGATAAACCATCCTGAATAGTCTTAGGAACATAAAATTTTGAAAGTTTAGAAGTAAAACATGAAAACGATGGAGATAAAGTATAACAAGAGACATATTGGCTAATTGGATGTTTAGTAACACAAGAGCGAGTACCTTTTCTAGGAGTAATAGGTGGAGAGTCTGAAACACTAGGCAACTCAGGATATGAAAATGGAGACAAGGTTGGTAGAGGCATTGGAGCCGGGGGTCACAAGCGAAGCGAATACACCTGTAAAGGAACAAGGAAGGCACTGAGGAGGGTTGGGTAAAAGTGGGTGAGTGCGCAGGAGAAAGGGTAAGAGTAGGTAATGATAGAGGACCACACTCAACAACCAAAAATGTTAATGAGAAATAGGGTATGGACTCAAAGAGGTGACATTAGCACTAGTGAAGTAACATTTAAGAGCAGGACTATAGCAATGATATCCTTTTTTAGTCCGAAAATAACCAACAAACAAATACTTAGTAGCATGCGGATCAAGCTTATCAAAGTCTAGGCCAAGATTATGAACATAGCAAACACACCACAAGATTTTTGGAGGGAGAGAAAAGGGTGGAGAGGAAGGGAACAAGATGAAGAAGGGAGAGGAATCATCGAGAACTGATGAAGGCATACAGTTAATAAGGTGACACACAGTAAGACCACCATCACTCCAAAAGGATTTAGGAATATGCATGTGCAATAAAAGTTCTAGGTTTACATCTAACAAATGGCGATTTTTGCGTTCAGCCACCCAATTTTGTTGAGGTGCATAAGAGCATAAAGTTTGATGAACAATTCCTTTATTATATAAGTAGCAAAGTCATTACATTGATATTCTTTAGCATTGTCAAAACGCAGAACTTGAACTTTTTGTCCAAATTGAGTTTTATTTCTTCCCGAAAGACTTTGAATATGGAAAAAGGTTCAGATCGTGTTTTCATCAGAAACAACCATGTCATACGAGAATATTCATCAACAAATGTAACAAAATACTAAAACTTGTTTGATACAATGTTGATTGGTCCCCATGTATCAGAGTGAACCAATTCAAAAGGACTAGAAGCTCGATTATCAACTCAAGGTACAAAAGACATACAATGGTGTTTGCTAAGTTGACATGCTTCACAAGAAAATGGAGACACATTTCCAAGATTCCTAACTTGACGTTTCAAAAGAGAAAGGGATGAGTGTCCAAGGCGGCAATGCCATTCAAAAGTAGATGATGAGGATGAGAGGGCTCGAGTGGGTGACTGTTTGACATCAAGGTAATACAAACCACCAGCTTCAGGCCCAATAACAAACTTCTTCCCCGTCTTGAGATCCTAAAAGATACATACAGAAGGATAAAAGGTTACAAAACATTGAAGAGTTTGAGTAATTTTACTAATGGACAACAAACTAAAGGGAAAACTTGGAGCGAATAAAACAGATGACAATGATATAGAATCAGTGAGCTTAATGGATCCAATACCTGTAACTTTAACAAGAGAATCACTATCAAGAGACACACTCTTTGGAGATGTCATAATATCTAACTTAGATAAGAAATAAGACAAACCGGTCAAGTGTTCATTAGCTCTTGAATTAATGATCCATGGATCCTAAGTAGATGAGAAAAGACATGTGGACGTTGTACCTGAATGGGCACAAGTAGCTATGGATGATGAAACAACCTGTATGCGACACAAAAATTGATCATACTCATCATTCGATATGCTAATCATCTCTAGAGTTAGGGTGGAGATCGTTGACGGTGATGTAGCATCTTGGAAAGTGGCTTGATTATCGGGGTTTACAATGTAGATCCCAACAATAGTCCACTGAGTGGTTAGTGCAACCACAATGGGTGCATTTACGAGATTCATGACCTTAAGTGCGATTATCTCTGGCATCACGTCCCCCACGTGCACCTTTACCACTCCGACCTCCAAGCCCACCAGGAGCAACATAGGAGGCAGCTAAAGCGGATCTCTCATTATTTTGATCAAAAGACAATGTGGCTCACTGAAGTCGGGAGAACACATCAAGAAATGAGGAAAGCTGTGGACTTGCTAAAATTTGAGAATGCACTGACTCATACTCAGGTTTTAAGCCAACAAGGAACCAAACAATATTAAAATCTTCCCGTTGTTTTAGCATACTTGAAACATCAGAAGTGATAGATTGATACATTTTGAGTTCTTCACATATGCTCATCACTTGAGAATAATACTCTTCCAGGCCCAAAGTACCCTGTTTTAACCCAAAAAATTGCTTACACAACTCATAAGTACGGGTTATGTTCCTAGCACCCGAATACATATGTTTGAGAAGCCTCCACACCTTTTGTATGGTGTCAAAATGTATTAAACTTGTGCAAATATTAAGCTCAATATATCAGAGACAATATTTGAGTATCTTCTTGCTCCCATTGAGCAAAGGTAGAACTAGTTGAGGCAAACATTGGATCAACCAAGTGAGTACGACGAAGACCCTTGCCTTTCAAAAACATTGCAATAGATTTTGACCACATAATTTTTTCCATTCAACTTCACCGAAGTCATAGGCATACTAACATTTGGTGCAAGAGACATTGACTCAAATTTAGTTGCTATAGAGAAAAGTATCACAACAACTCAACTTGGAAACAAAGATTTCACACAAAACATAAATATGGTTGAAAAACTGGGAAATATAATCTGGAAAAGTAGAAATCCAAATTAAGAACCCAAATTTTGGGCCTATATCGGGTAGAACCAGCCTGTACCGATTGAAATAAGCAAGAATAGGCATTGAACTGGCCTCTTTCAGGCCTTAACTAGTCTGTTTAAGGAAATTTCGGGTATTGCCTGTACCGGTTTCACAGGTAACCTTAAACAAGAATAAGCTATCCTAAACAAGGATAAGAGAAACTGGTTTACCGTATACGCGTTACCAAACGGGTCTTATTCCGGATAGGAATAAGTTCTTTCTTACTCTAGGTTGGGGGCATACGCAGTCGAGAACTGGGTTTGTTGAAACCTGCAACCAAACACCCTGAAAGCTTGCTGCTGCTAGCGATAAACCGTCCTTCCGTCAGCCGATGACAACAGGAAACTCACCAGCATGCACACAAAAACCAGCAAGTTCGATTCCGGTGACCTTGACACCTGAGGTCACCGGAAACACGTTGAAAATAGCTCATTGCAGCCAACGCCGAAGAGGACAATCACCACCCACCACCACAGACGATGACAGTGATACCACACTGCGCCACTAACCACCACTAGCTCCCTGACGCACAACCACCACCAACTGACTACTCAACGCTCTATTACCTTGTAGTCGAACATAGAGAGAGAAAAACACTTGATATTATTCATTGATCTTTTTAGCCTATACATACTACATACAAATGACAGTAATACCCTCATATACACTAATTACACTAATTACAACCATGCCCTCTAATAGATAGAAGATGGACAACTGCCCTCGGAAATGGTAAAGGCCCATATAAACATTACACTAGAAAAAGAATAATCATCTCTGCCATTCATTACCATCCATGGTATTGAAACCAAGAATTTACCCATACACTTCTTAGAAAAGAATACTACATCCTTCATGCTGTCTTGTACCCAGAGACATCCCCCTTGAGAAAAAGACTAATTCTAAGGTAATATACTTCTTGGAAGGAACCGCACTTTCTTTTCCTTTCAATAAATGCCATGTTATTCAAGCTAATGGCAACAAGGCTAAGTTGCAATTGATTTTGCAATGTCATCAAGAAATAATAACTTTCCAGCAAATAAAAATAATATAATCTTTAAGGATCATAAGGCTCTCCTAGCACAAAGGGTGATCTCCAGCACGCAATAGCACATTGTCTCTCTTAGCGTAAAAGATCCCGATATGAACAAAAATCTCAAAATTGAAAGGCCCTAGCTCTGTTGCTCAATGAGACCAAAGTGCCTGCAATGCAATACCAATTACATATCAGATGAATGCACAAACCAGATTTGGCTTCCCTTTCATTGGCTACAGACCAACTGGTTTCCTCCAGAACATATACAGATAAATATTAAAAAAACTGGTGAATTTTAAGTCATTGATTCATTTTCTTACTTGTCAAAAAAACAACTAATGAATCAATGGCTGGGATTCTTTTCAAGTCTCTGTTGCAGCATTAAGAAACTTGCCCTCTAAAGCAAATGAAGAAAGCTACACGATGGTCAAAAATAAGTACTTAAAAATAGGAAGTAGTATCCACTTTATGTGTCCCTAACAAGAAATCTCAAATTGGACAGACTATGCTCGGAAAAATATTTGGTATGTACAAAGACAGACAGGCAGAGAGGGAGTGCATTTAAAATAAGCTTATCACCCACCAACCAAATAATGATTTTGTTTCAGTTGGAGACATACGTATGCAAGCAAAGAACAGCATCAGAATCACTGAACTGGCCCGTTGGATTCTTCCATACACGTGCAAATAGTATCACATTATGCATGGAACTACCAGCAAAAGATCATAATCTAAGCTGGTAAGGAAGCCAGTTTCACTGTCAATAGCATTGAGGTTTATATCACGGTCAAAACCATCATATTCAAATTGCAGTAGAATATGTAGACCTCGGAGGCCATTACTTAAATTCACATGCCCAATTCCTTTTCCAGGGAGTGGGACTATTAATGTAGCTTTGCTAAACACGTTAAGTTAATCCCATAAGTTTGATTAATACTTTGATATCATATAATATATATATATAAAAGTTGTCGCATTTACTTGATCTTTAATGCCAATAGCATCTGAATTCAATGAGAGACTTTCACAAAATTTCCATGACTTTGATGGTAAATTGTGGTCCCCCCCCCCCCCTTCTCACTCTCTCTCCTGTTTTCTAACTGCCCTTTCTAGATACGAGGGATTTTATTAATTGGCATGTTTAGTACAATCTCATGTACGTTTCACAATCCTTGTGCCTTACACAACTAGTGAGATTTAAATTAGATGGATTTAGTCTATAAGGAATAAGATTATAAGAAATCCAACATTTTTTATTAGAAGAAAAGGGTACAAATACAGAAAATTTGTATAACTCCTTGAGAACAAAAAATATCAATTCCACTACAGCCTGAGAAAAGAGATAGAGTCAAGTACAAGGATGCCCATCAAGCTGCAAGGACAAGCTTTTCAACATAGAATTCTAGAAATACAGTGCCCCATTTGCCACAACACAAAATATAGAAAAAATATTCATCTGCAGAGTTTAGAATACAATGAATATAGTAGCCCAGAATTCTCACGAAAATAAAAAAAAATAAAATTACGTCAACTTGTGGAAGTATCTGAAGAGGCCTTAGAAAGATCTAATATCATCTGATCAAAACTGCTGCATCCCCTTTACCCTAAGTCCCATCATGCTTCTACTCCTCGATCTCTCTATGCCCCCAAAAGAAGGCTATAAGTCCCACTATGAAAAGGTCACCAAACCTGCATTTCTAAGTAGAATGTAGACAATGGAAGCTGTTGTTTTTTTCCACACAGCACCAATTCCAACAGGCCTTAGGTTAATAAAAAAAACACCCAAGAAAAAACTTGTAAAGAAAGAAGACAAGGATCAGCCACTTAAAAATGTGTAATCCTTTCAATATCTTTACCTCAATTACTTGTTTTAATCCACCATATATATGGTCTTTGATATCAGAATGTGTTGTCCTTCCCAAACTAATGAGACAATCCTTCAAAAAATTTCTTAATCTCATCCACTTTTGGGATTGCTTCATTAAGCCCCTTCCAATTCTGAATTTTAGAAGCTGATTCGCTTTCCTTTCAAATTTATTGATAGTAAATACTAAACAATCAATGGCATCAAAAGCATTTTCTCAAACTAGGATCTTGGCAATGAACTATTTCATCAATAAGATATTATATATGCATGCACTACAACACTATAAAAAGTATTTATAAATGTTTCTACAGACTCTATCACCCAATGTAATTCAATTCCACTTACTAGCAGATTAAACCAAATATCTTATAATATCCATGCCCGCCATCAAGCAGAACATAAACCCAAAATAAAAACTCAGATAAAATGTTAAGGTAATAACTCTAATAAATACAGAATACGAGAGCAATGGATAGATAAATAAAGAAATTACTTTAAAATCTATCATAAAGAAAACATCAAATTTTTAAAACACAAACAAAAATAAAACTAAAAAGCCTTTGATAGATAGAACAAAATCAGAATTCACTTAAAAAAACCAAAGCAGCTAGGAAAAGAAAGACACAATCAACCTCCTCGACCTGCGTCATAATTAGTCCACAAAGAATATAAAAGAAAATTAAGATTCGAACAAATTAGTGCTCAAGGAAGACCTAAACAAATTTAGTGATACCGCATCAGATGATGGATTAATTATTAAAGAAGAGTAAATACGAGATGGTGTGGAAAATTAGTAAAGCTGATCTCAATTCTCAAGCAGTACCGGATCGGAAAACCGCGAATGTGTGCCGGAGAGCATACCTTATGCGTTGGATTTAAGGTTGTCTCCGGTTGGTCAAGGAATCTAACGGCGCGAGGGGGAGGGAGAATATCATTATTTTTACAAGCGGCTCTGTAGTTTTGCTAAAGAAACGGAGGAAAGATTGCTCATAAAGAATCTCAGTTAATCCCACGCTATATACAACTCTCCCCATATGAGAGAGAGAGAGAGAGAGAGAGAGATTTATATTGTTAAAAGAAAATAGATTAACATAAAAAATAAAATGGGCTGGTATATTCTGTTAGGTACTTTTCGTGCAATGGCAGCAGTAAGATAACCCTTGAAGGCGCCGCTTCGATGTCCTAAAACTTCTTAGAAAATATTCCATTATCAATATAAAAAAGAAATTATGTAATTTAAAATAATAAATAAAATAGAAATATTTTCACAGAAACTTCAACCCCTTGTAATAATAATATTTCTTTTCCAATTGCTGTAGGAATTTTGTGCCACTCATTACATTTGTGAAATTTTCAAGGGGATATGCCAAAACCAAAAATTGTTACGTAGGGGAATACAGTGGCGTGTCAAAACGGATATAGTGAAGGCGGAATAAATAAAGGTGGCTGTACGTACGCAACAAGTGGGCTCCTAATTGAATATAGATCAAAGTTGGGTCATTCTGTGATTTTGTGTATGAAGTTGATCGCCCTACGTACTCCAACGTTCATCGATTGAGCTTAAAAGAGAGAATCGACACCTGGAGTTACGTCCCTGTCCATTCGAACTGCACATTGGATGACTGACTACACACACCAGCATCTATACGCTGTTGCGAGTCCCTGAAAACTCAAGGCAGAGACTGCGGAAAAATATAATTCAATGAAGACCGATACCTCATATGGAATGTAAAGCTTTTCTGTAAGAAAAATTGTCATGCTGTCCAGAAATATGTTTTACAAGTATGTATATGCGAAACAGTCCAAAACAATTGGAAAAAGATGTTCCACTTCACATGCGTAAGGGAAAAACATATGGGGGCAATTCTTTTGCATCCCAATTCTACATCTTGAGCACGAACACAGATGTTTTTGTACTGTGAGAATTAAAATCCAAGGCTAAAATGTACAATACAACTTTCCTCCAGAATCCAAGCTTCTCTCCAAATACAGCAAAACCTTTCAAAGATGTAATGAAAAAGACACAATTGTGCTGGTTCACTGGATCCAAAAGTAGCGTTTCCAAGCAATCAAACATTCTCTGTGGCATCTTTTACCGCCTCTTCCCCGCTCTTTGCAGTGGCCAACCTCTCAGATGCTAATCTTTCTTCAAGTGCTCGAGCTCCCCTTTCCCTGCAAAGGATAGGATTACACAGAGACTTGCAGATCCTTTATTTCTACAATTAAACTGCTTTCAATGAGTGTTGATATTCTTGTTGAGTTTTTTGTTTTTTTTTTATTACACGGGAACTTTTCTATTACCAATTTTATTAATGACTTCCAATTCAATCCCTTGGCTCTCTCTCATCCAGTGAAAGGCCCATTCTAGATCGTGCATATTGTCTTCGACTATAATGGAAACGGTGTTATTTCAAAACCTTTAAATTGTTTATGTCCAGTTTTTACATGGTTTTCTGTGGTTGATGCCTAGGGGGCAACCTTTTTGCAAGAAGTCTTATATCCTTTTTCCAAACCAAATTATAGAGCATTTTTAATACTTTTTTTTTTTTTTATATAGGTAGCATTTTTAATACTTATACATGCAATGTAAACATTTTTAGTGGCAGCATAGAACAAGGATAAATACCTCCTTCGAGAAGCCTCAATGGGATCAGAACCAGGCAATGTGGCACCACCCAGTGTGTGTCCCTGGGCTTCAGCTGAAGCTTCAGTTCTCCCACAGAGCATCCGATGAAATATAGAAGCAATGGGATCAATGACTGGTCTGCATTCCAATCAGAGAGAGAGAGAGAGAGAGAGAGAGTCATGGCAGCACTTTTAAGAACCTTTGTAGTACAGGATAAAAAGTTGATAAACATCACTTGTAGAGATCACAGCAGACTACCTTAAAAATTCAGGGAAGAACGTCGAGAATGCAAAATCATCACTTGGATCACCCTTAAGTTTTGTTTCCAGTTTTCTCTGCCAGTATCTGAGGTAAATCCAGCTCATATATGTGCCAAATATTATGGTTGGAAGATATGTTGCTGACTCAAGAGTGAATAAGCTTACAGCAATAGAAAGCAACAGTGTAAGAGATGGCAACCACTGCATATAATTAGAATTGGAATCAGCGCCAAATAGAGGTTGAGAGACAATTCCTCAATGGGAAGAAAGTTACACCGAATGATTTCATAAGGTATGGTATTTTTTAAGGAGCAATTTGTAAAAAGGGTCATACCTTAGCTTTGATCTTCAACAAAGGCAGCTCTTGGTCGGGTATTATCTGCTTTATGCCAACCAAGAACCCGGAAAGAACGCCATGGAAGCCAGAAACAGGCATGTAACTGACAAAAAAAATAATATACAAAAAATCAGCAATTGCTAAGGATGAGACAGGATTGATCAAAAGGTGTAAAATGTAGATAAGCATAATACAAAATCCAATAGATGAATCGAAGTGGTTAACAACCGATCCGATTCAACCTAAGGGCAATTCGCTATCACAATTCAGCTGCCAATATGTCAATAGGGAAGAAGAAGATGATATTGATATCTCCAATGATTTTTCCTTCACTCCTCAGCAACCAAATGGAGTGCTAAAGAACGATTGAGGGTGAGGACTGAGAAGTGGCGAAAGTGGTCCAAACAAGAAGAGGGTAAAGACAGGCAAATGCATAAAGATCGAGTACTTACAGGTAATTTTCCTGTGTCGTAATGTAGTACAAGGCAATAGCCGTAATGAAAACGCATACAGAAGTCAGAAAGTTAACTACAAAGATGAACTTCAAGAATTCTCGAGAACCCCATACAGGCTCAAGCAGCTTTCCAATGAAAAGGAGACCAACTGTGCTGGCAACCACCTACAAAACAAGTTATTTACTTTATATGTAATAGGTGACATTTCAGGAAATGTGATAAGTGCACCATGAAGAAACTATTTATAGCAACAAAAGTGCATACCCCATGCACTGATTGTTCGATGTAACCAGCTGTTATGAGATTCCAACCAAAAGGAATTGTCCTGTGAAAGAAAAGTTTCAGACATGAACAAAGATTCTGAGAAATTCAAGTAAACAATACAACCTATAGTGCTGGACCTAAATTTGCTACTATCCACGATGGTGAAATCAAATATGGTTGTATTCAAAGCAACCATTGCATTGAACCATTTATAATGTTTATAAGTTCTTTTAGAGAATGTTTCCCCATAGACATTATTAGATTCCCTCTGATCAAAAAGACATTATTAGATTCCCATTCAGAGACCTTTTTCTCTGAAAACTGCCTGAATTGTACAGGCAGTGAGTTTCCCTGCCAGTTTATGTTTTCTTCAAACAAGGCAACAACAATTGCACATCTCTAAAAACGGGTAGGCCTGACTCTTTAACAACTTCTGTGTAATGAATGGATGCCAATAAGCAACAATAACAAACACACACAGTAATTAGACACAAGAAACCATGATTAACAACATGTTTCCTTTTTTTCTAAGGATGTGGCACTAAGCTTATCTACAAAATCAGCATGCCTCCGTGTAAGTCACCAAAGATGCAAAGATAGGATAAAATTTCAGCCAAACAACAGATTGATCACCTTCAGCAAAATATCTCAAAGGTAACTTGTTCGTTCCATGGAGGTACCAAAGCTGAGAGATTTGATCATTGGAGCCTAGACCAAATCCATTCTTTGGAAAAACTTATAAGCAGAATTGAATGTTGCAAATGGCACCAGGCGGAGCCCAAGCCTCCATCATCCATGGATATCTTATAACAGGCAAGACAAGTAAATTGAATTCCACACCCTTCAAATGCTAGAATCTAAGTATCCAAGCTAGCCCTAGTATCACTTCCTTTCGGACGCCCGAGATTATGAACAGGTGAGGCTCGTATGCCCATGAATACGCATAACAAACCAAGTACAAGGGGCCTGGGTTGACTTTGGAAGATCCATCTAAATCATAACAATAATCTAGGGCTTTTTCAGCGGAAACGGTCATCTAATCTGAAAAGATCCTGAACACATGAATTCCTGTCACGTTATCACTAATTCTACGAGTCTAGACCATCTTCTCCTGGTCGTATTCATATCTGACAACGACAAAGTCCACAACCGCAACCGTTTTGCCACCATCTCCAACTTTTGGCATATCATTTTCATTAAGGAAGCAAGCAAATATAAAATCGAAAATGCAGCGTCTGTAAATTGAAACAATCGTGCATTTAAAGCTTTCAGAATTGGAGGTGCAGAAGAAGGGATACCTGGCGGGTATAAGAGCAAGATAAGTAATAGCCGAAGGGAAGAGCTGGACCACAATGTGCCCACCTAGGAGAACAACGGCGAGGCCCTTGCATAGCCGAGTAAACCCAGAAAAGAAGCTCGTGCCCTAGTGGCATATACACCCGTACAAAAAATTAAATTAAATTACAGGTTTTAATCAATTTAAATTCTTAGAAATTTGGAGCTAATAATCGAAAGCGGAGATCTGAGAAGAGAGACGCGGAGGGGAGAGAGAGAGAGAGAGTGGATTATGTGGTGGGGTTGAAGATCTAAGAGTGCTTACTCCTGAAAGGACTGGAGTGCTCATGGCGGTAGAGGACAAACAGCGGCCTTTGATGTGGGAATTGGGAATTCAACGTCGTTGATCCGAGTGTTGGACTCGGAGATCTGTGGGGAAAGGGGAAGGGGGCGTTCTGGTCTTTGAGAAAGGAATCGGATCGAAGGAGCAACGGTAATACGTGAGCGTTATAACAGGCCGAGTAGGTTGCGGCAGATGTTGGGTTTTGTCGGTGTTTTGGATTGGGCGAAGAAATTGAGAGATTGCCAATAGAATAAAGCTACTGTATCGCTTGGGGTTGATCGTCCAGTTTGACCGCCGGATAAAAATATATATATATATTTTTTTTTAATTAATAGTAAAAAAAGTGATTTAAAATTTTTAAATATATTGATATATTTTTTTTATTTAATAATTAAAAAAATATGAAATTAAAAAAAAAAAAACAAAATATTTACGTTGGGCAGTATGAGTCAGGCGGCATAGTAGCCTACCCTTGCCAATATAATTTGGACTGGTTCGCGAGATGGTTTTCACTCTTGTTATAATGTCAAGGCAGTCAGAGAGATAGAGGAATCTCATAAATTGATTTACACATTATTCATATATAGCACGTGTCTTTTTTATATTTCTCTTTATCTCTCTTTCTTTTGTTTTTTTTTTTCTTTTTCTCCCTTCTTCCCTCGCTCCTTCTACCCATGCCTTGCCGCCGTTGAACCTTCATCGCCCCTCACCATTATCGCTACCGCACTCTTCACCTTCCTCGCTCCTCGTTGACGTCGTTGCCGCACCCATCGCCTTCCTCGCCACTAATCGATGTCAACCTTCATAGGACTGTAATCGAGTCGAGCCGAGCTGATCTTTGGCCTGTCAAGTTCGACTCGATTCAAAATATTCGAGCCCGAGCCCAAGTTCGAAACTATTTTTATTCTTTATTCGAGCTTGACTTAATAAGCTAAATTCTCAACTTGAGATGGAGCTCATCCTACAAACAAGCTCGAGCTCGAATTGTTTATTTTTTGAATAATATTTAATAATTAATAAATTAAAAAATCTAATATTGAATTTATACAACTAACATATAAGAAGAAACCCAATCTCACATCTTTTTGAATTGCAGCTTCACAATAATTTTGTGGCAACACTCTTCCTACCTATTGAATATTTCCTCTTATGCCCAAGATGACACAAACCAATGGATTAAGTGTATTCTGGACCTAACTAGCACAATGGGAATTCCAAAAGAAGATGAACATCACTTCTAGATTTTTGCTGTTTAGAAATAAGGTCCTTCATGAAGTTTTAAATCCTGATTTACTTGAATTTGTTTCTTCCACCAATTTTTTTTTTTAAAGAACATTGTGATGCTTGGGGTAATAATAAAATTAATCCCAGCAACTCATCAAAGCCTCTCTCAGTGGATCATAGTATTCTTATCTTTGATGTTGCAGTCAGACAAAAAGAAAGTACAACATCTACTATATGTAGAGCACCAAATGGTTCTATTATCTTTGTGACTACAAAGCACATTTGTAGCACAAATCCTAATCAAGGTGAAGCTACAACAATGCTAATAGGAATCCAATAAGCAAAGGAGCACCAAATTCATAAATTATTGATTGCATGGAACTCACTAAACACACTGAAAGCTGTCAAAGATCAGAAGTATGTCCCAGATTGGACCGCACAACCAATCATTCAAGATATGAAAGTTGTTCTCAAAGGATTTCAAAATTGGGAGCTTAGAAAAATACATTGAAATGAAAATCGATATGCGCATTCCATTGCGCAGTGGGTTGCCTCCAACTCTATGTTTGGAAACATTCCTCTTATTGTAATCCCTTCATCCAAGTTAGATTTCCATAATGGGAAAGACCCACTTGTGATGTTTTGGTTTTTGAATGTTGTCCGTACAAATACTTTAATATTTTCTAATAGTAGATGCAATGTTTGGATATAAAAAATAAAAAAAAATAAAAAGAAGTTGAACAAAAAATTTATAAATAATTAATATCTAACTAGTTGATATTTATCCAAAATAACAATATATTATATGTCTATATATATTATTAATACATACACTTAATATGATAGTATATATGTATTTCATATATGGTTCCCACATACTAGTATATGAAATTATTAAATTTCATCAACTAATCATTATACAAATTATAAAATATGTCTATGAAGTATATTCATTACATAGACATAAGTAATTAAATTACATATTATATATTTAATTATAAAAGTGGTATGCTTATATTATTAACTAATACATATATATATATATATGTGTGTGTGTGTATATATAAATAAGTGTATGTATATATCTATATATCAATGTATGAATGAGTTTTAATCGAATCAAGCTAACGGGTCGACTCAATCATAAATGAGCGATTCTTAACTCAGTTGAGTTGAGTTTTGTTGGGTATGTATCATTTATAAATCGAGCAGGTATCTGACAAGTTTTTTTTTTTTTTCACGAGTCAAGTTTGATTCGAATTTAACTGAGTAAATATCAAGCGGGTTATCAAACAGACTAGTTCCTTTACAGCCCTAGCCCTAGCCCTTCACCCTCACATTAGTCGTCACCTCCGTCTCGATCGGGCTAAAGGGGGTGGGGAGGGGTTGAGAAAGGTAAAGGAAAAGGGGGAGGAGATGGGAGAAAAGAAAAATAGAATAAGAAAAGAGAGGGGAGAGGCACGGGAAGGAGGGAAGAAAAAAGAAAGAAAAAAATACACGTGACATAATGGTAGTGCTTTTCACAAATTTTAAATAGATAAGTTTTATATAAATTTTTTGTAAAAAATAATGTTTTTACACTTTTTTAAGATGTGGTCCACTTTTTTACAATAATTTACATAGATCTTATCTATTTGAAGGATATACAAATCATTTCACTTTCACTTTATGATAGTAATCCTTTTTTTTTTTTTAATTGCTATAAAATCAACCGTCTACAAATTTGATGGAGTCGTTTCTTTATATTTTTACTTATATAAATAAATATTGACAAGAATGAAAGTTTTTTTTTAAATAAAAAAAAAATTAATGAGTGAAAGAAAGTTGAGTGGGATGCGAGGAAATAAAATTGATCAAATTTATCCATAACAAAAGCCTAATTTAGGAGGCAAAAGGACACAAGCCCATTATCTTATGCATTGGCCCAATGGTATCTCTATTAAACCGAAATGACATTAAAACCGTAAATTGCCCAAGTAATTTCTCAAATTCTTGAACAACTTTGCCAAATATCTTACACATGCTACTTACAAGTTGGTAATAAATTATCTCTATCGTAACAGGTCAGGATTTGATTTACAATATAATTTCATTTCAAATTTTTATTATTAATTAAATTATGTCAATTTAACAGTATAAAAATACGTCATTCACACATGTTTGTGACATATTTATTTATTTATTATATATAAAAGTGTTTTTGTATGGGAGTTGAAGGTTCTTGCTCATCTAGATATTCTAATAATTGACTGTTAACATATATTGGTAAGAGAATAACTTATAACCGGTCCATATATTTTTCTTCACATAACAGCCCTTCAATAAACAAATGCCATGTATGAGTCTCGTTTTATCAAGAGTTTACCGCATCACTTGCTAATAAAATTGGATTTGGCCCTACAAAAAACCTTCTCCCCCCCCCCTCTTCAGGTGAAATTCTTCTCCGCTGAGGCGAACTCATCCCCCCTCTTGCAACCACCTTGCATTAGCGTCGAGCCCTCCACCCACCACCTCGCATCAGTGTCAAACCCCCCTAAGGCAAAACCCACCCCCCCCTCCCTCGAGGAGAACCCATCCACCATAAATCATTCTCCCCCCTTTCGCAACCACCTCGAACTAGCGTCGAGCCCTCCCCTCACCACCTCACACCTCACCCAACTCTTAATTATGAGCAGCGACAGACATTCTCGATGAGCTTCTTGTCCTGCCATTCCATAGCCACATCCCACATGTCGTTGCCGATGTGCTTCGGTCTACCATGAGCAGCTTTGTGAATGTAATATTGAGCATTACCCATAGGACAGAGCATTTCGGCTATGATTCCCAAAGGTAACGCTACTTCCAACCATACCCACGTCATCTCAAATCTCTCTTTCTCCCTTGAACTCAACAATGGTGCAGACAGATTGATGTTCTTTGTTTTTTGAATGGGCTCTCAACTATCGAACGGCCACTAGTCATGAAGGATGTTTTGAATTTGTGAATCTGTGATAATGGATTTTTTGATGCTTTGGTTTTGTGATCTGGATTGAATTTGTGATATTTGATGCATGTTTGGGTCTCTGATATTTGCGATATTTTATTTTTACTTTCATTTTTTACGCCCAAAACCATCGTTGTAGGACTGATGGCGGGAGAACTCTGGTTTCTAAGCGGCGGCGCTAAGAAAATGAAAAATCTTCTCTCGGCTAGGCTTATTCTGCTTTTGATTGTAGTGTTTTATCATATGTATGAGTGTATGTAAGTTTAGTATAATTTGTAATGTGGCAGCAGATGTGTGGAAGGCTATTACATTAAAAAAAGCAACCCGACCGCTTAGAAGCGGGACTGTATTGGCAATGTTGGATTTCTATGGGATTCTCAAAATCTATACTATTCATTATTTGTAAATGATATCATTCATATGAAATCAAGATTTATCAAATATATTATTTTGGAAAATCTCAAAAGAAAAATCTGATTGCATCATAATGGATTTGTCAAACCTGTCTTTTAACTCTCCCGAAAAAAATTGCCCACCTTCTAGCTAAAAATAGATAGAGACGCCAACGTTCTTGCATTCAAGATAGGTTGATTTTATAGTTCAGTTAATCCCCTCTTTTACTCTTACCAATTTATACTATACCTCATCAGAATGAATAATGCTACATGTCTAGACAATTTCTTTTTTCTTTTTTTTTTTAATTTAATAATTAAAAAAGTATTTTTAAATGATATTATGATTTTTTTTTTTTAAATGTAAGGATATAAAATAAATAAATAAATATAAAAAAATACCAAATGACCTTATCAAAACCCATCCTTGGGCTACACTCCCAAGGGACGTAGCTCTACTCCTCTAGAATATGTCTCATGTGAGTTAATTAAGGTGGTTTTGCTTTTTAGACTGGTAGTTAAAGATGCCCGTAGGACTTTACAAAAGATAAATACTATTTGTAATTTTGTTTAAAGATAAATGATATTTATAGTCATAAATTAAGTAAATGTAATATAATTATTTTTAAAAAAAGTGATTACATATAAGATTTTTATTAAAAAAATCAAATTTTTAACGATAAATCCCACTATCTTAAGAAAATAATTAAAAATATTTACATGATTGTATTTAATATTACTTTTTTTTCAATTATCTTGGTACGAATTTCAACTGCTCCAAAAATTACGTGTTAATTTTTAATATTTTATCAATAATTTAACGTAGTGTAAAAATTCTCAAAGAATGATAAATAGTCTTTCTAGATATTTGCCTCGTGGGTAAGAAGATGAGTCCATATCACACAACCTAAAGCTAGGATCCATTTTCGTTGTCAACAACCCCCGAAATTCAAGAATTGTTAATTCAGTGGATATGGTTAATTGTAGATGGATTGTCTAGCTTTCACTCCAGTAGTAGCTGTCAAATTCTATATTACGGTGACGTACGAGTTGATATTTTATAATTTTGAAATTAAGAGTTTAAATCAAAATATTATAAATTTAAACTATTTGTGATAGTAAAATCTAACTTTCAGGACATGTGATAAGACCTTAAATTAGTTAGTTATTTTGGAGGTGTTGTGATAACTAAATCATACTTGACAATAATTATGATTCAAATCAGGCATTTTACGGTGAAAAAAAGCTCCTATTATCATACTCACAAAATATTACTACGCTAATTGCCTTTCCCCATTCCATTTCGAAGAGAAAAATAAAGGTGTCATTGTCTGTAATATCTTTGCACTCAATACAGGCCACCAAAACATGGTTGATTTTTTCTGACGGCACTCAACCTCCACCATGGAAAGATTGCAAAGATATCTGATATCCACGGGATATGCCACGTAGAATAATGGATTGAAAGATGACACGTGTTCCAATGACATGACAAAATCCAAGCATCATTACCCAATGGCAATCCACATCTGGATTCGCCTATATCTCCACACACATACTTGTACTGGTACTTCTTCCTCCACCGCCCATATCCAACCGATCTCTATCTCTCTTCCCCCCACAACAGTTCAACCCCGAGACGTCCGAGAGCATGGCTTCCAACACATTGACGATGAACTATGGCATCGCCACCACCGCCTTCCCATCCGTCCTTTCTTCGTCCAAGTCCAAATTTGCCACCGCTCTCCCACTTCCCGGTGTTGGGGCTGCCAATGCCACATCCCGCTTCACCATGACGGCCGAGTGGATGCCGGGCCAGCCTCGACCTCCACACCTTGACGGCTCAGCGCCTGGGTACGTAATCATAATGGACTATATAATATATAGATATATATATATATATATATGAAGAGAAAAGTGCAGCTGAATATTATTATGTTCTTTCGTATAATTAACATCACCGAATGTGCATATTTTTTGTATGGAATGCAGTGACTTCGGATTTGACCCACTTGGGCTTGGTACGGTCCCAGAGAACCTTGAAAGATTCAAGGAGTCTGAACTCATTCACTGTAGATGGGCCATGCTTGCCGTTGTAAGTATTCTTTAATTTCAAGCAGACTTAGTTCGCATTGTTGAAACGTTTGTTTCAAATTAATTCTCATAATTAGCAAAACTGGCAGGCAAAACCGTTTGTCTCCTAGCTAGCTGGTTGTTTTGGGTTCGGTTTAGCCACTTCATAATTTTGAGACGAGTATTTTGATTTTAAGATGAAATATTAAAATATTATATTTTAATATAATTATTATTTTGAGATTAGAAAAAATTAAGAAAAATTTAATTATTTATTATATTTTACATTAAAATTTAGGAAATTGTAATGATGAGATAAAAATTTTAAATTTGAGATGAAAATTTTGTATAGCTAAGCCGAACCTTAGAGTTATGAGATAATGTGATTAATTTCCATCTCTTGATCAAAATTGTAGCCAGGAATCCTAGTACCGGAGGCATTAGGGTTGGGGAACTGGGTGAAGGCTCAGGAGTGGGCTGCCGTTCCTGGAGGTCAAGCCACCTACTTGGGCTACCCTGTGCCATGGGGCACTCTCCCTACCATCTTGGTCATTGAATTCCTCGCCATTTCCTTTGTGGAGCACCAACGCAGCATGGAGAAAGATCCCGAGAAGAAGAAGTACCCTGGCGGTGCTTTTGATCCCTTGGGCTACTCAAAGGACCCAGAAAAGTTCAAGGAATACAAAGTCAAGGAGATCAAAAACGGTTAGCGCCCAGATCGATCTCGTACTCCTTAATATATAATTTCCATTTTCATTTGTTGTAAACAACTGTTACATTCTTATAATTAACCATCTACCTAGTCTGAAATATTGATTGTATGAGTGATGTGGGCGCAGGCCGGCTTGCTCTGTTGGCTTTTGTGGGATTCTGCGTTCAACAATCAGCTTACCCTGGCACAGGACCGTTGGAGAACCTGGCCACCCACTTGGCTGATCCGTGGCACAACAACATTGGGGATATCCTTATTCCCAGATCACTTTACCCCTGAAGCATGAAAATTTTAATCATACTTTTCCCTGTAAAAGTCCATGTAACATGAGCCTGTATTAATGAATCTCGATCCCATCTCCTATATATGATCTTTGGTCTATGTAATTAAGTTTAGAAGTAATTGATTTGCTATGAATCGTGACTTCTAATATTTTAGTAACTGGCTAAAATTATTGTGAAAATTATTTATTATATATCTATCTAGTTAACTATTAGACATTGGTAAATTAATGTCTTTTTTTTTTGTTGGTTTTAATAAGAGAAATAATTAATTTATAATTATTTTACAACCCTATACGAAGTAGAGGATAGTTTTATAAAATTGAAAATTAATTTTAGTAGAGTGACATTTTTATATTAATTACATGCTTATTAAAATTACATGACACGTGTTAAGGTTTTGGCACAGCGAGCCATACTGCCCTGCATAATTTTATAAAATTATTTATCTGACCCCCCAGAATTTATTATTAACTTCTACCTGCATCACAATCTGCTGCACTACGTTATAAAGGCCAAGGGAACGTGATTACTGCTTACTACTGAATTCGTATATACGTGAGTACTGGAGAATGCATCCAACGTCATATTGCTGGGTTCGGATGTGTGGCGAATTCTGATCCATATAACTAGTGTCAGACCGTCTGGCCCAGCAATTGCAAACAGGCCTGCCTCGTTGAAATCAATGCTGGTTTGGGCTCTGGGTGTCCAAAGTTTTCCAAGGAGCTGGAGAATGCTGGGAGGATCGGGATCTAAACGATCTTTTCTCGCGCGTTTTGATCCCTGAACCTTGCTTATAGCCTTATTCTTTTCCCCTGCCGCTCTTAACGCAAATAATATGCATTTTTGTTGCCTAACTTGGATGAGAAGTATCGATCTTCATCGTACTTGTTAGTCAACATTTGAAATAGTTAATATACCATAGCTATCTTTTTTGTAACTTTCAGAATTCCTTTTGTGTATGACATACTTTGTTAAAAATAGGACTACAAATAAAATTAGGATATCTTATTCTTTTAAAAAATATATCAATATATTAATTTGTGAATTTAATTTTATAAAATCTATTTGTAACTATAACCTATACTTCTCTCATTAATTTATCATAAATGTGGCAATAATATTGATAAAATTATGCTGTCAGTAAGGAAGAGTACTATGCTTAACAGGAACTACTTAAGGAAGTCATTCGAGTCGACAGTGGGTCCGAAGGAGATGCTAACACAAACGATTAGAACCTAACTCATTTTTTTTTTCTTTCTCCTACTACTATCCTCTCAACAGGTTAGTGACAATCAATATTAGTAGTGAAAAAAAAGCAGAGTAGTCCTCTTTGCCTCAGGTCTCAAAGTTAGTAAAATCTTGCTTCATCCTTTTTGTTTTTCAATAGGCTACGTAGAATATCTCAAACCTGATAATTATCAAACTAGGCGGCACCCATTTCTTAATTTGGGATCTTCAGCTTCTTCTGGTTCGCAATCAACAACTGTTTGGCTTTATTGATGCAAATTTGAAAAAAAATTTCCCTCCTCACATACAAAGAAGTCTGACAGAGTGACAGTCTCTCCATTTGGTTTGCATTTTGTATTTTTCCTAGAAAATGAAATATCAAACAAAAAAAATTTGTGTTTTGTAGTTTCTACACAACATCCTATTGAGTACTGTGAGGAAGGGGCCAACGTCGAGCTGAGGAATGTGAAAACAGTGCTTCTCTAAAAGCGACAACGATTTAAAGAAGATGAAGAGATTTAGTTTACCTTGCTAAGAGCATTGGCATTGGCTTCATCAAAAGCCAAGCCAAATGCATAAATTGATGAAGTAGTGTAAAATACCACAGCATTGGTCTCGGCAAACATTAAAATGTGAAGTTTTGACCTACATTGATTCTCCTATTTCCTTCAAATTTGAAGGAGCACTGTACCACTCATCATTGTATTATTTTATTCCATTTTTAATGCCCAACCGCTTAATGACCAGCAGTAGTACTAAATTCTGCAGTATAAACAGGCCTTAATTTACTCCCTTCTTTTGCATTGCATTGCACCAATTCTTGGATAATCTTATCAATTCAAAATGCATTGCAATTCTTAAAAATATCTTCCACTTTTCAAAAAGATATGCTTCTTTCAATCTACAGTTACACGATTCCACATATATACTTAATTTGGAGAGTAATTAACTGCACAAATAAGTTAATAAAGTTAATAAAAGGTAAAAATATATACGATCTGTATTTATTTTGGATGTTGGTTATTTTGTATATTCTAGCTTCCAGGAACTTCTACCTTCCAATGAGCAGTCAAATTAAATTATTAATATATAAATAGTTGGTTTAATTGTAAAATATAAAAAAATATATATATTATTATTAAAATAATATTATTATATTATTATTTTGATGAATTTAATGACTAATCCAATGTGAGATTATAGATAGGAAGATTTTAGATTTATGAAAAACTTGTACTTTTTATTAAATTTTAAAGATAACTTTAATGAAGCCACTGTGAATACTCTAAGAAAGAGGATGGAAGAGTTTTTTCATGTGTTTTAATAAAACGACAACATACAAGCCATTAATAAAACTACTCGTTTCTAGTCATGGGCAAGTAGTCTCGAAGTGGGACTGCATACAGAATCTTTCTTTGAGTCTACATTCTCACTGTACAGACACTGGGCTTAGTATTAATGACATTGGGGAGGCAGGTCGGGCTTATCGCCAATATCATGGATCTGGGAATAAACAATGAGGCTCAGCATGCAGTATTTAGGCCTGTTTTGTTTTGGTACATCTCACAATCTCATATAATCATTAATACTACTTTTTTTAAACTCTACAGAAAATTTAATAAATAATTAAATTTTTTTAAATTATTATATTTTATTCAATTTTTAACTTTTATTTCATTTCATCCGTATAACCAAATTAGGATCATATTTATATCATCATCACCAATATATTACATATGTATGAACTTTTTAATTAAATAACATCTGCTCATGTATATTTGTACTAATTGTGATATTAATGTAAATGCATTTGCTATGTTGCCAGAAATATATATGTACGTACAAGCTTAATTTGCAATAGCTAGGCAATAATCCTTTTCAGAAACGTTGGTATACGGCAGATCATATTTTTTTGGGGCAATGCCTAAGTTTTAATATTTGAAAAATATATAAATAAAATTAATATTTTGTTTTCTAGTTTTATAATATTTAAATTCAAAATCTAAAATAATACAAGTAATCATTAATATATATATATATAATTCGTACGTAACATAAGCCAGCTAGCACTTGATATATAGCTAATTAACATAAGTCGAGTACTGAAATTATACATGCATATATTAATAATCAAGGCCGGATCGAAGATTTTGATCTAATTAAAACATTTATGAAATTGTTTATCTCTTCTGGAAATTATATGGCCATACGCGGGTATGTACGTGTCACATATGGATGCCATAGATTTCGTGGTCATGTTTCATGCTTACAACTTACTGCATCTTAATAATTTTAGATTGTCGTATTTTATGTAGATCTAATCAAATGTACGAATATAAAGTCCTCTTTTGTTTGTAAACATTATGGTACTTGCGGTACAGTAAATATATATATAATTAATTCACTATAAGAAAAATAAATTTTTGTGATTAAAATTTTACAATCAAAATGACTATTTTATTACGTTTTCTTCATAGCTATCTTTTGGTTGCAAAATTTTGGTTGATCTAAAAAACCCGTTTCTCTTATATATATATATATATTAGGGGTGTGCAAAACAGGCCTTGGGCCGGTCCGTCCGATGCAACCGAATTGAGCCCACCCGACAAATGTCGGGTTCTTCGGATCCAGGTCACCTACGGGTTGAGAGAAATCAACATCGGTCGAAACCGATAGAACCGTAGCTTTCAGAACACAAGCTCTTCCTCTCAGACTTTTAGAAACCCTAGCCACCGCCGTTCCTTCACCGTTCGTCTTTGCCGTTCGACTTCACCGCTCGTCTTCGCCGTTTGACTTCACCGTTCGTCTTCGCTATCCAAGCCAGTAAGTCCCTCTATTAAACACATTTTCCCTTAAACTGAACGATGATTTTGTGCCCTTCCTCTCTCTGTTTGCAATAAAAAGATGATCCTCTCTCTGTTTGGAAGATAGGCTGTTGATTTTGTACATTTTCTATGTTTGGAAGATAGGCTGTTGATTTTGTACATTTTCTCTGTTTGTTTGGACGAATATAGTATTGTTAATGGAAATCAGTATGTTTTCCTAATCAAGTCATAAGAGTTCACATGGTAATAATGGTAGCATGAATACTGTTTGTCGTCCTTGGAAAAGAGTAAAAAAAAAAAAAACCCAGTTCTTTCATGGCCCCTCACCAGCAGCTTGCCTTCAGACCCAGTGAATGGTACCCTCTGTAATGGCTAGCTTGCCTGTTGTTTTTGCTATTCCTTGTCAAGCTAATTTCCTCACTGAAAATTTCCTCACTGAAAGAAAGAAAGAAAGAAAGCAAACATGAGAGGGTGAGGTAGCTATCATTATTCCAAAAGAGTAAATGCAATGCAAAACATAAAAAAAGTTTGAGGAATCGTATTAAATAATTTGTTTGGTCTCATAATTGACAGCTAAAAAAGCTGTTGATAAGGCACTTGATTAGTTGGATTTGCTTCTAATCATTTATTCCAAAGTGAACTAAACAATTTTAATACATCTAATTTTAATTTCTATGCATTATTGAACAACATATGTTAACAAAAATTACTTCTTGCCAGAAAAATAAATACCAAAGTGCTCTCAAAAAGTGGAAGAAGTGTTGTTTAAACCAAAAGTATTGGATTGCAGCAATTAGCTGAAGATGTTTGATTTATTGGAAATGCTTCGCTCCATGTACGTCTCATAACACAAACAATCTCCTCAACCTGATTTTTCTGCATAGCATTTATCATGTCTTCCCAAATGTTGTAAAAGTTAACAGCTTAATAATTCCATTTCTGTAACCAGCTAGATGAGTCTGTCCAAACATCCTGAATAGCTGCACAACCCCATAATAGATGACTGATATTCTCCTCAGGTTTTGGCCACCTAATATAAACTTCATATTGACTATAAAATCCTATTGGGTTTCTTTATGGTGTAATTATTAATACCAGTTTTTAAAAAGTAATTACTGAATACCAATAATAAAAGGGTAGTGATTGGCTTAAGTAATTACTACCCATTTTCTACTTACAAAGGATTTAAAAAGTGATTGGTTATTCATTGTTTCCCAGCGTTAGAAAAGCTAATATTTATTTTGCTTCTGACAAAATCATCTATTTTTGGTTAGTAGCTATGTTTTTACCATCCCTGACGTTTTATGGTCACTAATTCATATAGCAGTCAGCAGGTTAACACATTATTATTTGGTTCTTTTTCTGTTTCTTGTATGATGTATAGGCCACAATGTCATAGGATGATTAACACAGAAAGTAGAATCAGGCTCCATAATTATTATATATATATATTTATATATATATATATTTATATATATTTAATCAGTTATATTTGTGTGTGTGTGGCTGGATGCATCTTTTTTTTTTTACTAATATCTTGATTTTTGTATCTAATATTATATGTCAGTTCATATATGGATTGCTTCGAAAGTGACACTCATACCAATTTAAGAGATAATGAGACGACTACTCCTTTGGATAACCGATCACAAAAGGCATCAAATATTAACTTGTCTAGTGACACAAGTCTCCCTCCTCGTAAAAGGAGGGCAAATAAGGACCCCTCAGTAGTGTGTGACCATTTCACTAAAATAGATGGATGTCCTTTAAATGACCCAAAAGCGGAGTGTAATTATTGTCACAAGATTTATTCTTGTCATCCCAAAAAACATGGTACATCAAGTATGCTGCAGCATCTTGGTATTTGTAAGCAACATCCTCATAGAATTAGACTTATGGATCAACAGAATATGAGTCGTGATGGGCCTCTTGAGAGAGTTGGAGATAGTGATGTTAGTAACTCGGCAAATGCACATAAGTTTGATTCAAAAACTGTACGAATGGCAATTGCTGAAATGATCATTTGTGATGAGCTTCCATTTAGGATAGTAGAAGCCCAGGGATTTAGGAAGGTATGTAGATCTCTTGAACCAAGGTTTCAAGTGCCATCTCGAACCACTGCAGCGAGTGACTGTATTAAACTGTTTAAAATGGAGAAGGAGAAGTTAAGGAATATTTTTAAGACGGTTGGGCGGGTTAGTTTAACCACTGACACATGGACGTCAATTCAAAACTTAAATTATATGTGTCTTACTGCACACTTTATTGACTCTAACTGGAAACTGCACAAAAGAATTCTAAACTTTTGTATGATCCCTAATCACAAAGGAGAAACTATTGGAAAGTGTGTAGATTCATGTCTACAAGATTGGGGCATTGACAAAATCTTTACTGTTACAGTTGACAATGCTTCCTCAAATGATGTTGCCATTGAGTATTTTAGAAAGTTTGTAGGAGGTCATTTGTTTGAAGGGAAGTATATTCACATCAGGTGTTGTGCCCATATAATGAACCTCATTGTGAATGATGGGCTAAGAGATTGTGATGATTCAATCACAAGGGTGCGCAATGCAGTTAGGTATGTTAGATCATCTCCCGCAAGAATGGAGAAATTCAAAAAGTGTATAGAGAATGAGAAAATTGATTGTACAATATTGGTATGCCTTGATGTTTCCACGAGATGGAATTCGACTTATCTAATGCTAGAAGTTGCAGAAACATATAAAAAACCTTTTTTACAATTGGAGAAGGATGATGATTCTTTTGTTCGTTATTGTCGTAGTGTGAACTTGGGCCCCCCTAACTCTAATGATTGGGAGAGAGTTAGAGTATTGATAAAGTTTTTGAAGATTTTTTATGATGCTACTGTGAGACTTTCTGACTCTTTGTATGTCACATCTAATGCATATTTCCAGGAGCTTTGTGGCATACAATCACATTTGTCAAAAATGAGTCAAAGTAATGATGCAGTGTTGAAATGTATGGCAGAAAATATGAAGATTAAGTATGACAAATATTGGGGATCAATTGAAAGACTAACTTGATGATATTTATTATTGTTGTTCTTGATCCAAGATGCAAATTTAGTCTTTTGCATTTTTGGTTCAAAAAGATATATGGTGGTAATTTAGTCGAAGAAATGATTGCAATAGTGAAACACTTGATGATGGACATTTACTGGGAGTATAGTATTGTGTATGGGAGTTCAAGTGGAGTTTCCGATTTTGAGCCTCCTTCCTCAGTTGATCCTACTATGATTGATTCTGATTCTCAACAGAGTTTTTGGATTGAGTATGAGCAAGAAATTATTGAGTCTAATTTGATGAACAAATCAGAGATCGATCAGTACTTAGAACATGGTTGTGAGACACGAGCTTAAAATTTTGATATTTTGGATTGGTGGAAGATCAATGAAGTAAAATATCCTATTTTGGCAAAAGTTGCACAGGATGTAATGTCCATTCCATTTTCTACAGTTTCTTCTGAGTCAGCCTTCAGTGCAGGGGGTCGTGTGCTTGACCCATTTCGTAGTTCACTATCTCCAAGAACAGTCGAGGCACTTGTTTGTACACAAAATTGGTTGAAGGATCCAATACCCATTGATCTTCGTGCCTCCTTGGATAATATTGAAAGCTTTGAAGCAGAATTGGGTAATGATTTTATTTGTTATTTACATATTTATTAAATTTTTTCATAATGTTTATTTTTATATAATTTTAATAATTATCATGTGTTTTTTTAGAGTTTGGTCCAAAATCAAGCTTTGCTTATGATGATGAAATTGAGGAGTGACTTAAGGTGAATGGTATGATTTTTCATTTTCACTCATTTGTATATGATTTGCTTGAATTAAAAATTCTAAACCTTTGATATTGGATTTGTAGATTCACTTGCAAAATGGTGGATTAAAATGGAATGTAGGTAGTAGTTTTGGAAACCCAAGGATGAGGGATGCAGGGAAATTTTGTTGCTACCTTCTCAACAAATTATGGAATTGGTTTTAATAGTTTGGTAGAGATTTTAATGATTTTAACAGCAATTGTATAGAAAAAATTGTTTATTTTGCAGTTTTTTGGTTGATAGATTTGTACTAGCTCACTTGTAATGAATTGATATTGATTTTGTATGGAAAAGTGACCAAACAAGATGCAGAATTTGATCAAAACAGAAATGAACTAACATGCAAAACCAAAAAACAAAACAAAACAAAACAAAAACCCGATCCGTTCGTACAGACCCGTATGTACGGACGGGTCGGGTCGGGTTGGCGTGTTTAGCCAACTGGGTCGGATCGGACCAGGCAAAGACCCAGCTTGGATCCATCGGGTTGCAGGCCTAGATTAGACTATTAAATTATCATGTCGTCCTTATTTGTTGACTATAATATATTACGTTAAAGATAAGAGTACGAGGTTAAGAAAAAACCCTCATACATATGAAGATCCAAGAGAAAAGAACTCACCCAAAATAAAAGAAAAACGACATAAAACCCAATTAGTAGATCATGGGTCTACTAACAAAGGGCATGTAGCTAAACCAATAAAGCGGTACTGTCTATAAGGATTATGCAAACTTAAAAAGTGCTGCAAAAGCCGGGCCTAGTCCAAAGACTTACAGCTAGATTGAAGGTAAACTAGGGGAGAGATAAAGAAGAAGAAAGAAAATAAATCAATGGAAATATAGAAAAGATGAGGGAAAGAAAAAGAGAAGCATGGGAATTGGGATCGATCGAGATTGTGGGGCAGAGCTCCGTCCAACGCTGCCAGTATTGGTCCACTACGAGCGTTAAAACAATACAAATAAATAACTGCACCAATGGTACTAGAGTCGAAGATAGGGGTGTACAGCTTTCGATCTCGACTGAAAAAACCACCTGCCCAAAATTTTCGGTCCAAATCGGACCGGACCGAAAACTGCATGTATTGGTCAGTTTCGATCCTACAAATTGTGAACCGAAGAAATTCGATCATGTCATTATACGTAAATAGTTAATATATTATACATCCATACAAACTCTACTATTTACACTTAATTAAAATAATTAAGTAAATTCTTTTAAATATATAAGTTGCAAGCAAACATGTATAATCAATATACATGAAATTATTTGATATTCATTAACTATATATAAAATGTATGATATTATTAATAATTACGGATACTAAATAGTAAAGTCTAAGTTTGTAAGTAGTAATTATCAACATCATAAATATAATTATAATTAAATATTTTTTTAGTGACTTAGTTATATAATCCACATTAATAATTTAATTAATTTTAATTTTCATAATTTAAATATTTTTTTAATAATTTATTTATCAAATAAAAATAAAAATAAATAACAAAATAATTAGATTGGACTGAATAGACAGACCATACCAATAACACGCTACCGGTCTGATCCGATCTCTATGAATGTTCCATCTGGTCCAGTTCAGAATAATTTATACCGGATCAATCAAAGAGATCTAGCTCTCAGGAAGGGGGATCTAATTTTTTACAATTTGCGTCATCATGATAATAATTAGCATGGAACCGATTCGATTACGTTCAACCTCTAAATCTTTCTCGATTGAAACAGAGGTATAAAATGAAAATATGTATCAATGGTTTGTTGAAATTAATTAGTATTAATCTAATGACTACCCAACGAACTTTGCTGGACAGTATCCAGGATCGATGATCATCATGATACGAGTATCTTCTTACATTATTTTCAAAGACCGACCCATGCTTGCTAGTTGTTCCAACTAAGTTGCAACGTCATAGTGCTCATAATATTTTGCAATAGATAACTTTATTGGTACGTTTTCAGTGCAGGGTTTTCCGTGTACATACAAGATTTATCAGTAGTATCATTAATATTACATCCAACTTCCATGCATTATATATATATTCTAGTCAACTTGAAATTATTATTAATGCATGTACGTACAATCAAGATTTAGATACCCCTTAGGTTCGAAATACCCAACGACATTAATTAATTTGTGTAGGACTACAACATATCTTTAGAGGAATATTGTCAATGAGCTAGCCCTATTCACTAGGTGTGCAAATTACTATAAAAATGCTTGCATGTCTTGCACGTGGCTACTTGCCCTAATTTCATGCAACTCGATGCTTGACCACATGACTGTTCCGACGTGGTGAAGGATTATTGGGCATGCCGGTTTGGATCTTTGGTGTCTTCCACTTTATTGAGATGTATGGGAGCCAACTGTAGTACGTTACCATTAGGTTCTGTTTAATTTAATTGGATATATTCAAATTAAATCAACCATGCAGTTGGGCATTGGAAGAAGACAGACAAGAACAACTCATCCTGCAGCTACCATAATATTTCAACATTGACAGCTTCCAAATCCTAAAGGGTTACTCGATGTTGTTGAATTCCAAACTTTGATCCATATATCGAGCTGTCCATAAGACCTTTCGATATATATATGTAATTATATTCTGTACAGTAGTACTGCACGACAGTAGAGAGACAGAGGGAGTGAGCTAGAGGATATAAGTAGTCATATGAATTCTCTATAAACTCTTGAGTCACGTGAATTCGGTCAGGCCGGAGGAAGCTAGAGATCATCTTCGGAAGGTTGGCCTTTATATATAATAAGTTAGTTATATTATATATATAAATATATATATATATATAGTACTTGATCTGCTATTTTGAGTGGCTTGTAAACATTAAACAAGGACTACTTGCATATATATTTATATATATAGTACTTGATCTGCTATTTTGAGTGGCTTGTAAACATTAAACAAGGACTACTTGTATGATTGTGTCTCTCTCGCTAGCTCCAGTTAATTGGGAGAGATTGTTTTATTGTAACAGAAGAAATGTACTCAAATATATTAATCGTCGTGGGAATAAATATACCCATCAAATGTGTAATTAATTAAAGTTTTGCATGGCAGAGTAACACCTAAAATTTCCTCACAATTAATAGCTAGGTTGGAGTGCCAACAGTAGTACCTGACCTCCCTTTTCAAAAGGAGATCAGTGCACTATATAGTTTATTTGTTTTTTAGCTCTGTAAAGTCTTGAACAAGTCGGCGAGATTTTTTCAAACAAGATCTCGGTAGATAGATCTGAACCAACAAACTTGTCGGGCAAAATGATATTGATCGAAGAGACGTTGAGGGTCTTGGACTTCGGACTATGTATGTCCTAGCTAAGTCTTTTCAAAGAAGAAGATAGCTCGCAGAGCTTACAATTTCCTGGTGCTAGTGGACTTTGTTCATGTATGTTCCCTGACTATCTCAACCAACCTTTTAACCCTGGCTTTAATTTTGATGCATGGTTTCATTGTGGGACATTGTGGGACCATGACAGCTTTCATTTATAGACCTTTTTATAACCAGAATATTCTCCATCTTCCTCGGAATAATTCATAATCAAATAGGAAAAATGGTGCTGCTAGGTGTCGCGGTTAAAGCTTACTGTTCAAGCAATTATTTAAAGACAATTAGTCTATGATCCACTTGATCAGAAGGCCGGGTTAGTTACAAATCAATACCTCGTCAAATACTAAAGAGTAATGATCCACTCACGCTTATTTTAAAAATAATAATAATTATTATTTTATATGAAACTCACTATATTTATTTCGAATTATTGTTTGAATGGTCGGCAATTAATCCTGTCCGAGTCGGACACATGTTGTATAGGACATGAAAATTTGGTAATTTATAATATTTTTGTCGGTAGGACTTTGTTGGGAATCCAAAATTGAACTTAGAAATTTGATTTGGACCTCAGCCAACCAGACAAGGAGAAAGGCTCCCCGGAAACCATAGCTTCAAGGATTTAATTTCAACCGTACAAAATAAATAAGCGGCCAATTTGTCCTTAAGCTAACATTAATGAAACGTCTTCATGAAGATCATGAACAGTACTGATTGCTAATTAAAAGGTTCTAAACTTCCACAACTTCCACCTACGTACGTACGCATATATATATATTTATACACTAGCTAGAATACTTCATATATAATGAAGATTTTTTACACTAGAAAGCAAGAAATTAGAAAGAGAACAACATTAATAATCTAGAAACAGTACACCATTTGGTGTCTTGATTCTCAATAAGCTGGTAGAAATTAATTTACATCCGACCTCCTTGAAAAATGGATCCAACTTCTGCTTTTTCTTGGCAAGATTAAGATCGTTACAGGTTCACACAATTTCTTGAGGTGGTAATGCCACCATCTACAACAAGGTTATGGCCACTAACATATTTGGATTCATCGCTAGCTAGGTAAAGAGCAGCCTCGGCTATGTCTTTAGCCCTTAGGGTTGGACCTTTCAAGTTGGCAAGCCCTCTTACAAAATCCTCCATTTTCTCAACTTCTTCCTCGCGAGGCATCCCAAAATCCATAAAATCCTCTTCCTCATCACTACTACTCCTCCATGCATTGATTAGCATGGGTGTGGCCACCCCAAATGGAGAGATACAGTTAATCCTAATCCCGTAGCGCCCCAGTTCACACGCTGTGTTCTTTGTAAGCCCAACAATGGCGTGCTTTGAAGCCGTGTAAGCATGCGGTCCCAGCCCTCCCATGACTCCGGCGACACTGGCCGTCGAAATGATGCACCCAACTCGTCTGGGAATCATCACGCGAGCCGCATGCTTGATTCCTAGCGCTACCCCTCTCACATTGACACGCATTACACGATCAAATTCATCAATGTCAAAGTCTACGATGCTCTTATGGGCCTTGGATTGGTTTCCAAGAACGCCGGCATTGTTGAAAAAAATGTCAAGCTGTCCGTAGCGGGAAATGGTGGACTCGATCATGTTCTGAATGTCTTCTTCCAAGCTAACATCACAGTGAAAATAGGTTACTGAAGGAGTTAAGGAATCGGCGAGCGCATTTCCAAGGGAATCCTCGACGTCGGCGACGACCACCTTGGCACCATGTCTGGCAAAAAGCCTCACCGTTGCTTCCCCAATGCCTCTAGCACCACCAGTGACAATGGCAATCTTTCCCTCCAACCTATACCAACATAACAAAAGAAATACTTTATTAGTTGGTTTCGATCGTATTCATTGTTTTCACCAACAATTCAGCGTTGTGAGATATATATCACGTATATATAGAAACGAGTTGGATGAAACTGAAGAGAGAGAGTTGTGAGAGAGGAAGTACCTTTTATGAGATGGAGGATGAGTGTTTTCCCTTCCTAAAGCATGACTCCCCTGAAGGGGTTTCTCAGGCATCACTTGGGCAGTCATACTCATCAATCACAATAAGAAATTAGAGAGACAGAGAGAGAGAGGGGGTAACGAAGTGTGTGGCGTTGAATGAGATTGGGAGGGGTTTTATAGGCAGCAGTGGGCTTGCTAGTAGCCTGACAAACGAATTTGGTGAGTGGGGTTCCTCGAGTTGACTGTGTTTCGAGGCACCTTCCTCACAAAGTACCTCAGTCGTAGCTATTCATGCCTTATCAGCTTGTAATTGTATTCAGCGGAAATGAAATCTTTTATAGAACTTTTTTGTTTGTATGTAGAAAAATTCAAAACCCAGCTAATTGCGACCAATCCCGTATTCCTTATAATTTCATATTGCTTAAGATTCCGTCCACAAAATGTTAAGTGAATCTGGATTTCTCTAATATAATGAGATAATTATATCAAATCAAGAATTTAATTTGATGTCATCTTTATTTAATTTTCATAGTCATTAAGATATTTACATAATCTTATCTTAATGTAATTTCCATATATATATATATATAATTGCCAGCATCTTGCCGTAGAGTAAACATCCAATGTGACCTGCATTAATTCAAGATAGGCTGCATTCCACCATTGATTATAAAACAAAACGATACCTTCATCATTTCGAGCAATGATTCTTCAGTGCTGCCGTCGTAGAGAGAGAGTTATTATATACGATTATAATTAAAATAAATTTTAAAACTGTATGGTGAAGCACATGAGAAGCTTGTTTGAATTGAAAGAGTAATTTAATTCATCTCATTTTATGATTTTATCTAATTATTATAATTTTTTCAAATTTTTTTACAAATATAATAAATAATTTAATTTTTTAAATTCTAAAATAAAAATAATATTAAAAATTTATTTAATTTTTATCGATCTCATATCAATTTACTATTCAAACATTTTCGACATGAATATGTATAATAATCAGGCCTGTAGGTATGTATCTGAAATCTCTTTTGGTCAAAAAAAAAAGAACGCCGTACTTAGCTAGCTACTAGTTTGACTTGAATTGAATATACGGCTGTCGAGGTGTTGTAAGCGAAGAAAAGGCATCCGGTTTATGACCAAATGGTCCAAATCTGTCAGCAAGTTTGTCGGCTGAAGATCCAAATCTTTCTTTTTTTTTTTTCCATCTTTCACAATAGTTATTATATATATTGGCTACTATATATTATATATATATATATATATGTATATACACACATATATATATATATGTACAATGAACTCAATTCAAAATTGTTAACTCGATCCCTTTTGATACTTCATCATCATATATTAATGTTTAATATCGTCAAGTAGTACGTATGTACATTGCTTGCCTTTTTATTTTAGTCATGTCCAGCTTGTATATAATATAAAATATAAATTATTACTTTTATAATAATTTAAAGGATACTTCAATTATATTAATTTTGATATATATCATATACCCAAAACAAAGTACAATATAAATCCAAAAACCCTAAGTGCCTCCTTCCTTCTCTCTATCTCTTTTTTAAAAACTCAAGAGTTTCAAATCTGATTTTCGCCAGAGGGGAAGGAGGCCTCGACTTTCTCCTACTCCTCCCTCTCTCCTTCCTCCATTCACTCACCTTGTCTATCAATGTTTCTTTTACTTAGTTTTATTTTACTTTCTTCAACATCGAAAAAGATAAATCTATAGCTTTCTAGCAAATCTCGAGAGATAGATGCAGTACAAGTAGATTTACAAATCAAAAATTGTAAGAATAAGAAAAAAAAAAGAGTTTGACAAAAAGGGAATCTTGCCTTCTTGTATTCAATCGTAGTGGTAAACTTTACAGACTACTACCTATATATAACAAAAGGTACAGCTAGCTAACAGACTGTAGAATAAAGGAATATTTGTATAATTTACTAACTAACTCTAAAAATACAAAATAGTACATGACACTTTATCTATTTGAGGGACTTTCTAGTAATTTATTTAAAATGGAATCTTTGTTGATAAGTGCTGAATGTGGAGGCAGCAGCTGCAAGTCTGGTGCAATGTTGTTGCCACGGCTGATATGATCATCATGGTTCTGCTGCTCCAAGGTGATGGCATTTTGTGGTGTATGTTGCTCCAATAACAATTGTTCGGAGAAAAGTTGTGATTCTGTGAAAATCACCGCGTGTGATCCTTACACGACACTCCTTCCGCTAGTTCTTTGCGACACAAGTGCCAGATCACCGGACTCGCCAGCACCAGACCCTTCAGATCTGACATTTGTGGCCGAAAAGAGACAAATGTATTGCCTTCACGGCTATCACAAATTCCAAACTCTACCAAAGTTAGACCAAACTATAATCCATCATTTTTCGTATCTATTTTACTGCCTTTTTTTTTTTGTTAATTAAAATTTTTAAAAAAATAGTTCATCTCTCAGACGTTTGTTTAAAGAGATTGAGTCATCTATTTATATGAAAGGTGAAGTCGAGTCTCTATTTAGGTAAAGAGTGTTGTCTTATGGATGTTTGACTATAGAGAGTATCAGCAATAATGAAGACTAGACCAGTTACAAAAGGAAATAGTGTAGTGGTGGAGCTCTAAATGCATTATTTTAGTTTATGATGTCATTTTTTAAAAATGAACTTTCTAAAATGTATCCAGTCATGGATGTAAGTTTCTTTGATAAATGAACGATGACAGTTTCTCTCATAAAAAAAAAAAAAAAATGATATATATCATTACAGTTTGTCAAGGAAGATGTCGAATATTTGAGTGGGGGATTGTAACAATCGGTATGATGAATATTGTAGAAAAGTTGGTAAATGTGGACCTACATTATTTATGAAAATGTGGTTCTTGCAATTAATTTATCATGAATATAAGGAGCTCCAATTAATGTAACTTTTTATTAGTCTTTTTGGAATATATATATATATATATATAACATGTCAATATATAGTTTGAGTTAATTAGCTTAATTAATTTGTTGATCTTGATCTCAAATAGTTTTTTGTGGTGAATGAAGTATGCAACTAATAGTTTTGTGACTAGATAATTACACTTACAATATCACAAAAAATTATTTGTGATGAAATAAACTAGATCTCTCAAAAATACCTTAGATTTATATTTGACAAGTACATTTGAGCCTTTTTCTTAAGTTGTTTTGGCTGAAAACTTGACCATTTGCAATCAAGTATGTTTGGCACAAATAATACTTGTGATCAATGCAATAATTATTACCATAGTTTAACAAGAGCAAATAGTCGCAAAACATTTTTGGTAACCAAAAATTAGATAGAAAACCCTATAAACACAAAAGAATCTCTCACACACTGATTGCACACACTGCCAGTTTACCACGTCTCTCTCTTCTTCTTCTTTTTCTCTCTCCCCTATCTAGGGATGTTAAATCGTATTAACAGGTCGTGTTCGTGTCGTGTCAAAGTATGTATATTATACTAAATAGGTAAACTCTAACCCGATCCGTTAAGCTTATCGTGTCAAAATCTCAAACCCTAACATGACCCATTAACATAACGTGTCGTGTCATGTCAACCCGTTTTGACCCATTAGTAAATATTACTAAATAAGTTAACATGACACAATACGACCCATTTCAAACTATTTATATAAATCGGTTGAATAGGCCTGAAATTAACCTGTTTGACTTGATTAAATTTAACATAATTTTCTATAAATGTTAAAATCATAATATCTATAAAAATTATAAAACTAACGACAAGTTTAAAATTACAATCTAAACAATAAAAATATCGAAATTAAAATTCTAACAATTTTACTTTTGGGTAGAAGGGTATAATTGTAATTTAAACTTTCTTAACGTGTCATAACGGGGTATAACGGGTCAAAACGGGTTGACCCATTATCAACCCGTTAAGTAATCGTGTCTTAACGGGTCAACTAGTTTTGACTCGAACCCGTTAAAACTAAACCCTAACCCGCTATTATCGTGTCGTGTTCGTGTTGGGTTAACGGGTCGTGTAACATATTGCCACCCATATCCCTATCTCCCTGCCTTTTCCCTTCCCTCCTCTTTCCCTATCTTTCTCCCTCCTCCCTGTGCTCGCCATCGTGGTCGAGAACCATCTTAGGGTGGGCAGAAGCTACCAGCCCTAGAAGCCCTCAAACTAGACTACAACTTGCAATAGCTAACGCGTCGTAGATAGTTGAAATGTGTTGTAATGATCACTTGATTTGTGCCGTCATCTTAAGAATTACTGTGCCGTCATCTTAAGAATTAACTAAAAAATACACTATTTATAACTTTGTTTAAAATTATAAAGTTCTTGCGACTTATATATAATATTAATATTAAGAAATTTCAATTATAATTTGGACTAATCTTTTTCATCATAATCATACTTCTAGCTCTCGATCTCCTCTTTCTAAATTAATACAATATTGCAATCGAGCGATCATAGTTTACTCAAGAGTCATGGCTAAGTACTCGATGGCTTGAAAATAGTATTATTTATACTATATACCACATTTTAGGAGAGATAAAATCTAAATATATAGTAATATCATGTGCATAGATCACACCAGCTGCTTGATAACAAGATTTGTGCAAATTATTGTAAAGATCAATGCAATGGTCCTCGATCGATCACTTTCTTTATTAAGCAATTAATGATGGATTGTGAAATCAGGGGACCAAAAGAAGAAGCATGAAGCTCGTGATCTCTAAAATAACTAAAAAAAAAAAAACCAATTTTGTAGGCAACATATAGAACAAGACAGGATGCCTTGGCATTTTGTTGTTCTAGTGACACTTACAAAGTACAAATTCTCTTTTTATTTAATATTATTAATTACATGTAATTGGTGGAGATCAGGAACATAATTTTATTCTGATTTTCTTCAACAAAATTAAACGATCGAGCATATGAATTAGTTGGTCCATTAAAATCAGTGCAACCAAACACTACTTAATTCATTGATCACTTTGTTAGTGGGCATTAATCCAACAATCACTACAAAGAAAAGGGCCTATTGCGGCATTATTTAATTTGTTGCAAACTAATTCGCCGCAATAAACCGTTATTGCCGATGATTTTCTTATCGCCGTTGTCTCTTAACGCCAGTGCACTATGAAGTGATAAAAAGATTTTGTTACAACGATTTTGAACATATAGCGACGAATTATGCAGCTGCAATTACAAATGCACTTAATGCAACACTGCTTCTTCCGTCGCAACAAACCCAAAGGCGCGAAAAGGTAGAAAAACATATCATTTTACCCCTTCTCTCCTAATTCGTGATTAAGCAACCCCGACGCCCATACCCATGCCGAAATTTCTTTCCTCACCAATTTCGCCTACCTGCAAAGATACAGAACAAGAGTTTGCTAAGCCACATTACTTCGCATGAATTCATTCTACTGATTCCCTGTTAGCTACGCCCATTGATTCGGCTGTATACAAAAGCCTAAGTCTGTGCATGCCTCCATCTTGGGTTTCCGAGTTATTTATTTTGGGAGTCTGAGGTATCGGCCAGAATTTTCCGACATCGATTAGCGGGTGAATCAGTTTCATGCACCACAGGTATATTATTCCCCTTCATCCACACTCGTTGATTTCTTAAAATTGTGCACAAATAAATATGCTTGTCGAAATGGATTTTTATGCTACCGTCACTCTAAAAATATGTCCTTTGTATATTTTCTGCGGTATTACAGGGTATAAAAATCTGTTTTGGGTCCTCTCTCTCTATTATGTATTTGCCGTCAGCTCCGAATCTTCCTCGACCTTTGCCTCTAGGGTGTTTTCGTGTGGGTTGTTTATGGATTTTGTATTGGGTATGCGTTCTGTTTTTGGTAGTTGTTTGTATATGCAACTTGTTGATGAGTTGGGATGGGCTCGAAGTTGGGTTTTTCTGTCCAAGCTATTGGTTTATTTTACAATTATTCTGGGCAGATTCGGAGTGCAAACTGCTCGTTTTTGTGCCTCATTGCTGAAAGCACTTCACTGGATTCATTATGCTTTGGCAAATAAAAACAGGGCTGCTTTATCAGATGGTTTTTGCTTCTCTCTTTTTGAAGTGTCTCTGAGTGTAGATTTCATTTAGGCCATCCAAATTGCTATTGGCTTCCGAGAATCAGTTTGGAACTTTGTTTAGGTTACTATGTATAATTTGGTGGATCTTGNCAAAGTCAAAATTTCTTGTAAATGGATAGTGGGTTTGACATTTCCAGTTTACTCATAGATTATTTGGAGAGACGTTGGTATATTTGAAATAGCATGGATTAATGCTTTGGCTTGTTGGGTAGCACCATTTCTAGTGTGGTAGTTGGTGAAGTTGAATCTATGTCTTGGTATATTTTGAGATTATTGACCTTTAAACTATGTGAAGTGCTGCAATGAAGTTGAATATATATGAATTTCTACTTGAATCATTGCTACTATAGACGATGTATGTGTGACGTGTGGTTTAGGGGGCTTCAATTTTCATGTAATGTAGGCAATCTCCTAATTTATATGCCCAATTAGTTGCTGGCAGCTCAATTATTATGTGTGCCAATTGTTACGTACAGGAGACATTATGATAAGAACTAAAATTTTACATCATCAATTTGGATAAACTGCATTAGTAACTATATATTGTTGAAGGAATTATGTATTTTTATATGCAGGAAATGGGTATTAATTAAGTACCACCTGCATGCCCACTATAGATCACTACTAGTAAATATTTTATACTAGTTTTTTAATATATATATATATATATATATATATATATATATATATATATATATATTTAGGCCAATGGAATTTTAGACAAACCAACTGTGAAAGAAAATGTCCAAAGGATCAGTATATGCAATAATACAAATTTTAAAAAAAAAAAGGATGTTACACGGTGTTTTATGTGATTGATGAAACTTGCTTGCAATTTATATATATATATATATATATATAAACTCATGAATTTAAGGAAGGGCGGCATTTTGGAGGACATATGGCGGCAAACAAAAGCAATGCAAAAAGTGAATAAATTTCCAAAAAAGTAGAAATTGTGGCTACTATGCAGTAAAGTCAGCAGGCATAGTTAATGTTGCCTTTAACTTGGTGCGACGTAAGCACCTCAATTACTGCGGCAATAAATCAACGTTGCCTATAAAGCAGTAGGCCAGCATTTGTTGTAAACGTCGTCTCTGACTTTGGCCAATCACCGGCGAAATTTTCTGGGCATCAGCTACATAATGGATTTGCAGCAGATAAATAACAGCGGCATATTTTGACTCCCCAAATTACTAGTATTGTCGGCACATTTAGTAGATAAAGGCTGCGAATATTTGTGCTGCAAATATTGGATATTTATCAGCATTATACAGGGAAATGACGCCTCAATGCAAAGGCCACATTTCTTTCCCGTCCATCAAGCGGCAGTATATAAATGCTGCGGTAAGTAATTTCCGACGTTTTATGCTTACAATGGCAACTATTTTTAATGCCGCCAATTCTAAATATTCTTGTAGTGAATAGGACTTAAAAATACTTCGATCGTTCCTAATCATGTATATTTCAATAATTCATGATCACCCTTATCGATTTATATATATGCTCTCATGAATCATGATAAAGGGAAGAATTCCCACGTGAATCCTGATGCATGAAAGGGGGATAAGTAAAAAAAAAAATCAATATCGTTGACCCCCTCCCGTCTTAAAGCTATTTTTTATTTCATATACGACGAGTTTCAAAATAATATTTTATTTGAATGTGATCATGTTCAATCTCGAATAGGCACTTAGGTACTCTTTTTGCTTATTATATCGGAGGATTGCTATAATTATAAAAAAATTATATAAAAATAATTCTATAAATTGATGTGATTTCATTATGTGATTTATTATATCTACTTTACGATCAAAGTAATTTTATAATCTGAGAAATCACATATATAAATCCACGTAAATTTGTAGGATTATTTTTATATAATCGCTAAATTATTTCTCTTATATTATTATATATGTTTAGTAGTAATTTCAAGCATCTTTTTCGTATAGTTTTATATAACTTATATATTGGCTTTGATCATATGTACTTGCCTATAATATATATGTGTGTGTGTGTGTGTGTGTGAGTAAGTGTAAATTAGGCTAATATATATTGACTCCCATTTGATTTAATAATTCGTGAGTTATTCAAGAAGAAAGAATTGATTTTCATTGTTCTTTCAGTCCTTGCGGTTTTTATAGATTCCTCTTTTCTTTCACCTTCCGATGCATCATTCTTAATTGGTAAGATCTTCATGAAACCCATTTTAAGAGGAGCCCGTACCTTTCTCAATTGATAACAACTTACCTATTCTAAGAGGGGCTACATTAACTAACTAACATCTCTCCTATATTTTAAAAAGCTATATTTACAGGTCGATGTGGAAAATACGCATCGACAGTACTACTCTTAGTATGATACAAATTAATTTGTAAAAGAATCTTGTTTTAAGTTTTTGTTGCTATCAAATTATATCGTATCAGTAGTTTGGAGGATGGACTATCCTTCCACATGACCAACTTACAAGTAAAACACTCTTTCTTGAATACAGATGTGCATAATGCATGATAGAAATATATAGACAAGTACTGAATGGCATGTATCTTGACTGTTCAAAATGGGATGTAATGCCGAATGTGGATTACAATGACACGATATCGATCTACACTTTTTCTTTGGCGTTAATCTCTTTTTGGTGCTCAGTCTCCAATCTCATTTGTTGTCGAGGAATCGTTTTGCAGAAACAAAGACCCAGAAACCTGCGAATATCAATGCAATGGGCCCAACAGCCCCAGTGCCTAATAACACAAGTACTGAGCTGTACATAGTACAAGCTTGCAAAGGAAGGTGGGGGATTTTTAATTTGGAGCGGCTCCCTAAATTCTCCAAGCCCTCTCTGTCTCCTGCCCGTGTAAATGTGATCCGGACCTAACCCACCCGCTATTGGGCCAAGTCCTTATAAGCAATATTAGCTCTTTGAGGACCTTGCTTGCTTTTGAGTTTTTAGTTTTAATGAGGCCACCTCAAAAGTCTTGAATAGGAGTGTAAGGAATTCGGGTCCCGATCTGAAAAACTAACCGGACTGAATGGTTCATTCCAGATTGGACTGCATCGAAGTTGAGACTAGACGGTCTTGGTTTCACGAATTGTGGATTGAAAAAATTTGATCTCGTCTAGGGATTTATAAATTTTTTTTTTACCGGATTGGACCGAAATCTTATAGTCCTATATATATATTTAAAGTATTTTTAATAATTTAATATATTGATTTTATATAATAATTAAATAAGTTAATGATGTAATTTTTATCTAATTTATGACTATATTTAATATAAAATAATATATGCTATCAATTAATAATAAATCATAAATCATATAATAATTTATGTTAAATAGTTAATACATCATACATTCATACACACTCTATTATTTACATTTAATTAAAATAATTAGAATTTTTTTTTTAAATACCTAAATTACAAGTAAGTATGAATAATCTATGTACAATGAAGTTATTTGATATTCATTAACCATATATTAACTGTATGACATTATTAATAATTATGCATACTAAGAGTAAAGTCTAAATTAGTAAATAGTAACTATCAACATCATAAATATAATTATAGCAAAATTATTTTTTTAATGAGTTAGTTACATAATTCACATTAATATTTTACTTAATTTTAATTTAGTAATTTAAATAAATATTTTTTATTAAATTATTTTTAAATAAAATAATAAAATAATTTAATCAAATTCAACCGATAAATATTGATCGAGGTTGATCCTATAAAAGTTTGATCCGATTTGATTCAAAAATAATCACCTTGGACGATACCGATTAACACCCATGCAGGCTCTTGAACAATTCCTTAGCGATGCAGTGCTTTGGCAAATTGAGTGACTCCGGGATGAGCAGGCGACATGCATGCAAGCTCAAGCGCAAAGGCCAAGGAAGAAAGCGTGGCTTTCAAAACCTCACATCAAAGAGAAAGATTCGAAACAAGTACAAATAGACAGCCGAAGAACAGAAAGGAAGGAATTCGAACCCAATGAGCCGCCGAAAGTTGCTTTATACCTCACTTTTCCTAATCATCCATATATAATTGTGCTGAAGCTCTCTTTCTAATATCCGTCCATGACTCCATCGTACGTACTGTTTCATTACTCTCTTCTCCCCCCCCCCTCCTAAACGTACTGTTTCATTACTCTTTTGCTGATTACAAACCCCCATCTATAATAAGCTATTTATTGAGAGACAATAGCTCGAGAACGACTAGAATCTTGATATGAATTGTGTTGAATTATAAAATGTAATATTTTATAAATTTTATTAAAATAGGTTTAATTTTTTTAGATTGAGTTGTGTTTAAATTTTTAGATTAAAATATATGGAATAGATTGAAATGAGTTTAAATTTTTTTATGATAAATTAAAAAAGTAGTGAGTTTTATCAATGAGATAAGTTAACCATAATGTTGGCCGCTTTGGCTTATTTTAGTGCCCTCATCAAATCTCTAAGGGCTTGGTTGTTTTCAGAAATCATATTAATTCATCTATCAGATTTCATTTAATTATTATAAAATTTTTAATTTTTTAAACACAATATAATAAAAAATTATTTTTTAAAATTTCAAAATAATAATAATAATATAAAAATATAATATTTTAATAATATTTTATTCAACTTACATTTCAGTTCTCTTATTTCGACTTAATATTCAAAGCAGGCCCAATACTTATGGATACCCAATAAAATAGGAGGGGGAAAAACAACACCCAATGTTGAAATTAATACCGCAAATACAAAGGCTCCCCATGGAGAGTACATAAAAGAAATGTGCCCAAAAAACGAGTTTTGGTTCCTTTGACTTCGCATTTTATACTTTAATGCGTAATAGTTTTTTCATATGTTAAGAGTTTACATTTGTGAGTGTGAAATGGTTAATTCCAAAATTGTAAAATAATTATGAAAGTATGGATAGTTAATTAGTAGATAGGACGGTAAATGAATCAATATATTTAATAGCATGCTTGATACCCGCTCAGTTAAATTCAAATTGAACTTAATTCGAGAAAAAAAAATTCACATGTAAAAGCAGGTACATGTTCGATTAGTAAATGAAAGATATCTGATTAAACTCAATTCGACTTGATTAAGACTTGTTAAAGCTCGTTCATTTATACCTAACTCAATTCATTAATTCAACTCGATTAAAACTTGTTCATACATTGATAAATGTGTGTATCTATATATATATATATATAAGTTAATAATATAATCAAAGTGACTTTTATAATTAAATATATAATATATAACCTAGTCACTTATACCTACATAATGAATATACTCCATGGTTATATGTTATTTACTTAAGTACATAAGTTATTAAATTATAGTAACCATCTTATAATTTGTACGATAGTTAGTCGGTAGGTTGTAATAGTTTTAAAGACTAGTATGTAAGAACCATACAAGAAATGATGAAATATATTATTATATCGTGTATTGTATTAGTAATTTATATAGACATATAATATATGGTTATTATGGATAAATATCAACAAGTTGCATTTTTTATTTTATTTTTATAAGCACCGAAATACCATTAAACCAAGGAATTAATGTTTACAGACTCTCATCAAGCCATACAGTTTGTGAAATACAGTCTGGAATACAATTCCACCAAATAGCAATAGAATTAATATGAGCAACATTCCGAGCCAGCCTGAGTGCTACTTCATTACCCTCCCGGTAAATGGTGATTTCACATACTCATAAATAGTGAAATCATCGTTTATATTTTAACTATATACGAAATTCTGTGTTTTTATCGTTTCCTTAATTAGTATCGTTAGACACAAACTTTACATTTTGTTTGGAAACTTTGGTACAATGGTATTCCCCTTAATGACAATATTGAGAATTGTAGTATTTCTATTGCTTCTAAATGCAACTATTGAGCCGTTAGTTTTTCGTAAATTGTTTCTCATTTATTTTCTGACTACTCTCATAGTGAGATTGTTTGGTGCTACTTTTATAATATTTTTTTGCTACATTCCCACTTCTTTTACTAACTAAAAAAGTATAGTCACAGATGATATATGGGAGATTTGGTTTGCTAGGATTAAAGCTCGGTTTGATGGCACCCGGTTTGATGGCACCTAGGTCGGTAATCTCTCTATTATCTACAAGTTAAAGCATGGTTTAGAGATGCCAACTTTCTCATTAATCAAAATCTATTGTACCCAGCTTTAATGTTTCCACCTTGGACACCCTCCACCTCCCTATCATCAAGATTAGACCCAAAAGACCTATCTTGATCAAATGGATTTGTCCTCCCTTTGGTTTGTTTAAGTTAAACATAGATGGTGCCTCCCAGCGCAACCCCGGTCCTGCAGGTTGTGGAGGAGTTTTAGGTACTAATGATGGCTCTTTTATTTCTGGTTTCTATTCCTTTCTAGGTGTTGGTACTAATATTTATGCCAAACATTCTGCTCTGAACTTAGGTCTTACTTTATGTTATCAACTAGGTATTACTGATTTTATTGTGGAGTCAGACTCTCTTCTTATTGTTAATTGGTTCAAAAATAAGTTTATGTTCCCTTAGTCCTATGTTCAATATTTAGGATGACATTTTTCATTCCAAATGTGTTTTCTACGTTGATATATTCTATGTGTACAGAGAAAGCAATGCCTGAGTAGATAGCTTTGCTTAATTCGGCGCAATGGGCAACACGTAAGTTTTTCCTCCAATCATGCAGTAATTGCTACATTGCATCAGTAATTTCATTTCTCTCTTTATCCTACTTGTAACAAATAATAATACTGTTCTAAGAGATGTTGTTTGCTGTTAGTGCATATATTTGTATCTTAGAATATATCTAGAATATTAGATCATATCCTTAATTTCCTGTAATTATGCTATGTTAGAATCTTTCTTAATAATTGTATTTCCTTATTTCCTTTGGCCATATTCAACTATATATTGGCCTCCTTTTGTATAGTTTGATAGACACAAAAATATACACTTCTATGATTCTCCAAAATTCTCTTTGTTTCAACATGACATCAGAGCCACCATTCTGAGTTTTTATTTTGTCTGTGCACGCCATTCCTCTAGTGTTTCTCTTTTCAACATCAGCAATTGGTGTTCTCTGCATTTGACAATAGCCTTACCATGAATTTACTTTCGGTTTTCACTCAGATTTTCGTCAAATCAGATCATAGAAGGATTCCTGAGAATTTTTATCGGCCTTTTTGTGTCAAACACTTTCGGTTCCACTGTAGCACTCGCCCCCACGCGCCGCTACAACATTTTGCGTGTGGCATCCACTCGCTACACGCGCCTCACGTGCCACACATCACTCCTACTACCCAACCCGTTTCCAGCCCAACTCGTCTAGCCCCAGCCCGTTTCAAGTAAGATCCACACTTCATTTTTTCCTTTTTTGTTTTTCGGCCCAGCCCAGGCCTACATGGCCCAAGCTAGTTGACTATTGACTGCGACTGCTGACTAGGAAAAAAAAAAGATTATGCCTCACATCTCTTCCAACCTTGATACCATTGTTCGTCCTATTGATAACATTTTAAATGGCTCTAATTATAGTATGTGGGACCAAAATATAGAAGTTTTTATTAGAGGACGAAAATTGTGGCATTATGTTTTTTATGATACTCCTGCACCCAAGCAACAAGACAATGAAAGTCATGATATTTTTGCATACTGGCTTGAAGATTGGCTCAATATTCATTATAAAATATTATCTTGGTTTATCAATACTTCTGTTCCATCCATCCATAGCCTACTTCCCAAGCTTGACAATGCTAAAGCTGCTTGGGATTTTCTCGCTCAACGATACAATTACACTCATGATGCTTCGTTATAGTCCTAGCTTGAGATTAAACTTTATCAAATGCGTCAGGAATCAAGTCAATCCATTGCTGATTTTTATTCTCAAGTTAATAATCTTTGGGAACAGTTGTCTACTGCAAATCTTCAACTCAAATGTTCTGAAGACATTCAGTTGTTTGCAACCTACCGTGATTGTCGCAAATGTATGCATTTTATTATGGCACTTCGTGAGGATTTTAAATCCACTCAGGCATCTCTTTTGCATTGCACACATCTTCCCTCTCTTGAGACTGCAGTTGCTGAACTTATCTCAGAAGAAAATTGTCGTTCAACCATGAAGAAGCAAACTCATGATTCAGTTGTTGCTGCCATCCCTAAAACTACCTTTGGTTCTTCTCTAGATGTAGGCCGTTTTCCTTCTCAATCTTCAAAGACTATTTTCTGCAAATACCGCAAACATCCTGGTCACTCTGTTATGGAATGTCATAAATTGTAGAACAAAAATGAGTCTTGGGCCCCCTTGTTGCAAGCTACTGCAGTGACTCAAACTGCTCATTCTGCTCTTGAGTCTGTTGCTAAGCCATCTTCAGTATCCACTACTCCCACTGCAACTGACATTGAGACATTAATTCATCAGGTTTTATCCCGGTCTTCTAGTGCTTTGTCTGTCACCTCAAGTACATCTCCTTGATTTTTTGATTTTGCATGTTGTAATCACATGACCTCTGATTTCACCAGTTTTTCTCAACAATCTACTTTGTCACCCAATCCTATCATATATACTGTTGATGATTATCATTTATCTGTTAGTCACATTTGGTCTATTTCCTTCTCTACCTGATCTGTTGACAACACCTATCTTGTTCTCAAGTTGTCCTTAAACCTCCTTTCAATCGGTCAACTTTGTGAATTAGGTCTTACGCTTACCTTTTCTAATGCTAGTGTTGATGTGTAGGATCCACATACAAGCCAACTCATTGGGATAGGCTGTAAGATTGGACGTCTGTTTGAGCTTGCTTCTTTGCAGCTTCCATCCCATCTGTCTCGCTCCATTGTTGCTAGTGCTATCTCTTCCTAGTTATAGCATTCTCGGTTGGGTCATGCCCCTCTCTACCTCGTGTTCGTCTTTTGGTCTCCCAACGTCACCTAAGTTATATAGGGCTTGTGTATTTTGATTGTGTCTCCTATCAACTTGGAAAACAAACTGATTTACCTTTTAATATAAGTGAATCTTTTTCGACTGTACCTTTTAATTTGATTCACTCTAATATTTGGGGTCCTGCTTCCACTCCTACTGAGGGGGGATCTCATTATTTTGTTATCTTTATTATGATTATTCTCGTTATACATGACTCTACTTGTTATAGCATCGATCTGAGCTTGTTCGTGTTTACCAAACTTTTCACAAAATGGTACAAACTCAATTTTCTCATACCATTAAAGTTTTTCGTTCAGATAATGCCATGGAATACAATGACATAACTCTCATTGAGTCCTTAAATCAACAAGGCACACTGTCACATCGTTCTTGTCTATACCTCTCAACAAAATGGTTGTGCAGAACGAAAAAATAATCATATCCTCGGTACTGTAAGAGCTCTTTTACTATATGCTTCTTTACCTGAAAAGTTTTGGTGCTGTGTACACAATCAATTGAGTACCCTCACCTATACTTCACAATAAGTCTCCTTATGAGCTTCTCTATGATATGGTTTCTAACTATTCCTTACTTCGAGTTTTTGGTTTTGTTACTCTTGCTCCTCATGAAGGGACCAAACTTGAACTTTGTTCTCGGTTATGATGTTTTCTTGGTTATGGCTTAACTCAAAAAGGTTATCGTTGTTATGATCCTATCTCCAAACGTTTTCGAATCTCTCATCATGTGGAGTTTTGAGAACACAAACCCTTTACTAGTATATCCAAGTTCTCACCTACCTACTCTACCCACTCACTCATACTTACTGATCCCTCTATTACTCTATTTTCTGACTCTTCTGTAGAGATTCTGAGCTCCTCAGACAATTCTTCCACTGCTGCACCCAATCCAGTTGATGTGTTTGACGGACCACCTACAACATCACCCATTCTTCAGTCTTCTCAACTCCTTGAACCTCGTCGTTCCAATCAGGTAAGTGTTCCTCCTACTCATCTTCGTGACTATCATTGTTTCTCTATCCTTGCCACCCTCCACGAACCTCACAATTATCGTGAGGCTCGTACTGACCCTCTTTGGCAACAAGCTATGTTTGATGAATCGCATGCTCTTGTCAAAACACATACTTTGGATCTAGTGGACTTGGCTCTTGGTAAAACTGCAGTGGGATGTAAGTGGATTTATAAAATCAAGACTCGGGCAGAAGGATCAGTTGAACGCTACAAGGCTAGACTTTTTGCAAAGGGATTCACCCAGGAGTATGTGATTGATTAAGAGGAGACTTTTGCTCCTATTGCTAGACTTACTTCTGTCATATCTTTACTTGCAATTGCTACTATTCGGCGTTAGAAACTTTTTCAAATAGATGTTACAAACGCATACTTTAACAGTGATCTTACTGAATAAGTTTACATGCAGCCTCCACCTGGCTATGAGCATCCTCCACATAAAGTTTGTCGTCTTCATCGCGCACTTTATGGGCTTAAATAGGCTTCTTGAGCTTGGTTTGAAAAGTTTCAGTCAGTGGTTTCTCAACAAGGCATTCTCTCTAGCTCATATGATTTGGCACTCTTTCTTCGCACTACTGGAGCAGGTACTATCATTCTTCTTCTCTATGTAAACGATATGATTATTACTGGTGATGATATTGCTAGTATTTGAGATCTTCAAACTTTTTTAGTCAGAAATTTGAGATGAAGGATTTGGGATATCTTAACTACTTCCTCGGCCTTGAAGTTACTTCAAGTCAGGATGATTATTATCTCACTCAAGCCAAATATGCCTTTGATTACTTTCCAAAGCTGGGTTGATAGATAGCAAGATAGCCACTAGTCCACTTGAGTATAATACTAAGCTCTTGGCCACTGACGGTTCCCCACTCACAAATGCAACACTTTATCAACAGTTAATTAGTAGTCTCATTTATTTTACTGTCACCAGACCTGACATTTCATATGTTGTTAATTTGGTTAGTCAATTTATGAGCACGCCTTGATCTATCCATTTTGTTGCGGTTCTTCGAATTTTACACAACATCAAGGGTACTCTGTTTCATGGTCTGCACTTCTCATCTCACTTCTCTCTGGAGCTACAGGCCTATTTTGATGTAGATTGAGCTGGTGATCCTACTGACCATCGCTCCATCACTGGTTATTGTTTCTTATTTGATACTTCTTTGATTTCATAGCATAATAAGAAACAGTCCATTGTTGCTAGTTCTAGCACTGATGCTGAGTATCGTGCCCTCCCTGATACGACATCTGAACTTTTGTGGTTACTCTGGCATCTGCAAGATATGGGTGTTCCTCAATCAATCAGTTCTCCTCTTCACTGTGATAATCGTAGTGCCATCCAGATTGCGCACAATAATGTGTTTAACGAGCATACCAAACATATTAAGATTGATTGTCACTTCATCTGCCACCATCTTCAACATGGTATCCTCCAGTTACACTCAGTTTTTTCTAAAGATAATCTTGCTGACATTTTTACGAAATCCCATCCACTTGGTCGACTTGGTGATCTTGTTTCCAAATTCCGGTTGACTTTGCCACCAAGAGTTTGAGGGGGGATGTTAGTGTATATATTTGTATTTTAGAATATATTTAGAATATTAGATCATATCCTTAACTTCCTGTAATTATGCTAGATTAGAATCTTTTTTATTAGTTGTATTTCCTTATTTGCTTTGGCCATATTCAACTATATATTGGCCTCCTTTTGTATAGTTTGATAGACATAGAAATATACACTTCTATGATTCTCCAGAATTCTCTCTGTTTCAACATTTGCAATATAATAGGCATATATGAATTTGTGTTTGATATGACATGGTTACACCCAAAATAATTTTTTAAGCTTTATATATAAATGTAAAATCATGATCTAAACCTTTTTTCACAAATAAAAGATTTATAACTAATTGATGTCTGTATTCCCGAAATGAAGGGGAAAAAAAAAATTGGTATTTAAAAACTGCATAAAGAAAATGTAGACTTGGATCAATGTTGTGAAAATGTCAAGACGTACATGGAATAAAAGTACAATGCTATATCTGGTTTAATGGGATTAAAAGAACTCACCAAAAAGCATTAAAAAAGAAGAATAATTACATATTGCTTTGTTTTTTTGTTTAATCAAACATGTGTTAAAATAAAAGAGTAGTAGGTTATGGCTTACCTCATACAAAAGTTTCATTACAGTTTTATTTATTTTTTCTTAATAAAAGGGGAGGCGAGGACGACTAGTATAGTAATTTTTCTTGGGCGTAACCATAGGAGCCCCTCTCCGCTGCGGAATGTTCGGTTTAAACTATAACTCCTGCCCAAAGGATGAACTCTTCACCACAGCACCCTAAAAGTATCCAGCTAGTTCAAAGCCCATCCCATAATCCAAATGTCTGACTTTACCACAACAAGTGAAAAGTTTCGTTACATGAGTTATTAAAATATTCAGAAGGAGATGAGTAAAGTAATAAAAACAAATAAATAATGAACCAGAGCTTTCGAACTCATGTTCCTTGACACCCAAGAAAGAAATTACCGACTGCGATTTGCTTTTATCCAACAAGTAGATCAACCAATAAAGAGAATGTCAATTACATGCTTTGGTTTGGGTAATCTTTTATCATGGCACTCAATGCAGTTGGTGTATGGGGGCACACACCAAGATGAGAACGAGCCAGCCGGCTCCATAACTACATCCATCACCAACAAAATTACCAAAGATAAAACATTGACTTTGCTTAGCCGTAAGAGAAGGTACATTATAGTATAAGATGGTGCTTATATCTCAATTTCCACTCACGTGCACAATGATCATGCGTATAATATAATGCACTTGCTCCATTAGCTCATACTCATACGCTGTCCACTTGGTTGTTGTTGTTGTTGGCCTTGATGTTAACTTTGTGAAGAAAACAACGATTTAGATTGTTGAAATAATTAAGGTCCCCCACCAACCAATCAACCAAAGCTTTCAAGCTAAGTAAGTGTCCTAGCTTGGGTTATATATGTGTCATCAACCCCATCGACACTTCTTTTTAAGATTATATTTTAAAATAGCCTATACAATTTGTTTTTAAGAATAATACTGCTAGGTCATTTGGAATTTACTGCTCAGACCCATTTGACGGGACACTACCACGTGATTTATTAAAAAAAATAAAAAATAATCATAAATACAAAAAGGTTAGAGAAAATCTAGAGTTTCAATTTTTCTCTTTTTATGTTTTCAGACATCCTTTTTGTTTAAATATATATTTTTTATATTTTTTTTAATAAACTACGTGACACTACATAATGGTGCCACGTAAAAGAAAATTCATGAACGATAAGTTTCAAATGGTCTAGCAGCACTATTCTTGCTTGTTTGGATAATTTCAATTGATATAATCTTATTTCTTCTCATCTAATTATTATAAATTTTCTAAACTTTCAAACAAAATATAATAAACAATTAAATTTTTTCAAATTTTAAAACAAAAATAATATTAAAAAATTATATTATAATAATATTTTATTCAATAAAAATTCTACTCATTATCCCTACATACTATATTTTTTTTCTCTCACCAAATATATAGTGTATGGATGATGAGTAAAAGAATTCAATTAGTTTAAAAATGATAAAATTAAAAAAATTAAAAAATTAAAACATTAAAAAATTAAAAAAAAAAGTGTGGTTTATAGTATATGTAGATGATGAGTAGCATAACTCTTTATTTAATTTTTAACTTTTACCTCAATTCAACTCAACTTAACTCAGTTTTACTCACTGTCTAATCTGATTTATCTCTATATTTTGATTTTGAAATTTTCAGTTATTTTTTTTATGCTAGTTTTAATAATTTACTTCCTTTATTAGCACACTGTTAAAGTTTCGTTTAGATTTCATGATAGTAAGTACCTATGATAGGTACCATAGGTAAAATCAAAAAGCAAAAGAATCACGTGAAATCCCAAATTTAGATAAAAAAAAAAAAATTTTAAAAAAAATCAACTGTGATAATGAATATCAGTAAATGCCAATGTAACGTAGAATTTTATACTATAGTATACAGAATTTAAAATCTGTAATCAGTGACATGCATGGGAACAAATGTCTTGATCACATCAGTGAAAATAATAACTGTGGAGCTCAGCGCCATTTCTTGTTGCCGACATTCGTTCGAGTTCTGTTACATATAGTTATTTTTTTTATATATTTTATATACATTTTAATGATATGATAGTTAAAACAATTTTTTTATTTTATAAAAAATAATACAGCTAATCACATCAATAAAATATATAAAAAATACATAAAAAATAACTGTAAATAAAATTTTTATATTCTTTATTTTGATATTTTTTTTATTTTTTCAGTTTATAATAATTCCAACAGTTGACTTGCCAAACAGGGTGTTCTCAACAGCCACAAATCCCTCCAATTGAATAGGGACAAACATTAGTGCACGAACTATTATTTATTTGTTTTTTCATAAAAGTACTATGAGCCTATATGTCACGGGATGTAATTTCCAAGACAGGTGGTTCCAAACACACGCAACAATATTAATCATATAATAACTTAATTAAAAGCACAACCTTATAAAATTTGGACCATCTCTTCACTGACGTTCCCATCATTAACTTAACCTCCTCTGATTGTTTGTCAATGATAATGACAAGCATTCTCGGAAAGCAGCCAACATATTCCTTGGAAAATCCAAAGAGCAGATAAAACTACAAAAAGGCATTTACCTGAAAGCAAGACAGGACACCTAAAACCAAAGAACTTCTCCTCTACTTCACTAACTACCACTCAACCAAACCATGTTTTTCCTCTCGTTAAAATCTAGTAGTTTGCAAGAACCGACTAAAGGTAAGAAGCTTTGGATGTTCCTAATAGCAAGAAAGAACACAAAAAATCAGATATAGCGTAATTGAAATGCATTAGCAATAAATTCACATATTAACGTAGTTTCATATTATATATTAAATTTATTTTTTTATTAAATAATTTTATAATCTGACGTATCACATTAAATCATGTTAACTTATAAATTTATTTATATAAATTTTTTTTTTATAATTAAAGCATTTTTCACGGAGCATCAAGTTCTTTTTCTTAAAATTGGTCATCTTCGTTCTTGTGTTTAAAAAGTCTCTTTCAGATAATATAAACTCAAGGTAAATATTTAGTACTCTGTTCGTCCACAGCATAGTCGTTTTGTGGGTATTTTCGTGTCGTTTTCCTTGTCATATCTAACAGGTGATACCCATGGGCCAGCCTGCCATATATATGCATTACGTATGAATACATATATAAAAATAAAAATAACAACACTACACCGTTTTTTATGGCCCAACGGTCAAAATGGCACAAATGGTATCTCCCAATTTATTAATTTATTTTGTTTGTATAAGTTGCTCACAATATATATATATATTTTTTTTGAACTTCTCACAATATATTTTTATATATTAATAAAAGCATGGGTGCTATTGTTTATCATCAGCTAATTATTGATGGTATTATTATTTTATAAAAAGTTAAAATATATCTCAATCTATTTTTTATATTCAATCATATTTTAATAGACTCACAAAATCTAATACAATATTTTAACTCGTTAATATTCAAAGATAAATTCAGATCATCTGATATTACCTCAGAATCTAAATATCTAAATGCAACTTTAAAATCTATTTAGAAACATAACCATTCTAAGATATTTAAATACTATTTGTAAATAATTTAATATTATTTTACTATTATTTACCCATCATCTTAAATAATTTCAAATTAAACAGTACACCTTACGAGGTAAAATTTCCCAAAAAAAAAACAAGTAAAATTCGAGTTAAACAAGAAAAGATAAAGAGTATTTCAGACGAAAATGAAGAGTTGCAGGTATTTTCATGTAGATCAAACAGTGGATCTACTAGAAAATAAATCTAGTAGTGGATGTGTTAAATGGTGATGTTTTGGCAGTTGGCAACAGTAGAGACTCCCGTGACCGAAAATGGCGTCCAACATAAAAATGGGTATGATGATGAGATTGATGAGGCTTAGAAAAGGAGATTTTTCGGATAAGCAGTAATTTTTACATTTTTAGGATAAAAAATCTGTTAAATTCATTCAGAAAATTGTAAATGAGTAGTTATTTGATCATTTTCCATATTAAAGTACTCTCTCTCTCTCTCTCTCCTCGCGTCTTTAGACAGTCCGAGCACCGTATATTCTTCATTGATCATTCGTTAGTTGTTCATTCACTCATTATTCCCAAAACGAGAAGAAATTCTGCTCCTGTTCTGAGCCGCTCTCGAGCTGGGAAATGCGTATACCTTAAGAATTAGGGTTTTGAATTTGCGGACTTGGAATAAGAAGAACACGAGGAATGCCGTTGTTGAAGTACCGAGTAAGGGACGAGTACAGCTTGGCGGATCCGGAGCTCTACAGAGCGGCCAATAGAGATGATCCCGAGGCTCTCTTGGAAGGCGTGGCCATGGCTGGACTCGTCGGTGTCTTGCGCCAGCTCGGCGACCTTGCAGAGTCAGTCCCCTATCTCCTTTACAGTTATTTTGCTTCTTCTTTCTTCTGTTGTGTGTAGTTTTCTATTCGGATGGTTTGGGCTGTGAATTGCGGTGTTGATAAGAAATGCTGAGCCACTGGGGTTTAAACTTGGGGTTTCTGAACTTTTTCCTGTGTTGATGGTTCGAGTAAGGGTCGAATTGCGGCGGGTTTTATATGGAACCTGTCTTTTTATTGGATTATATGACCGGATTGACCACATGGAAATGGAGTGAGCTTTGAAGATTATTTTTTGTGCTGAATTTAGGAAGCTTGTTTGGAACTTGACTCTGAGACTTGGGTGACCTTTTATTTTTAATTTAATTTACGTTGATATTGGCATCGCTTTGTGATTTATTTTTTGGTTTATTTTTATAGTTTGTTATTCTTGATTAGGATTGAGTTCAAAATTTTGGAGTTAACCAGAATGGCAAATGACCCGGCTGAGGCTGAGATCGATATTCTTAAGATAGATTTTGAATTATTAATCAGGCATTTGAGTTAGATGACGAATTGGGAAACTTAATTGCAATCGAGACTGAAACCTATGGACCATGAAGATGGACGGATTACTTTTGAATGCTTCTAGATTTTTCTGTTAAAAATATTTATTTCTTATTTTATAAAAGAAATTGAGTTTATAGTCTGTCGTGTATGGTCTAGTGGTGGTTTTGGGACTTTGGGCATGATTTTTAGGATAATGTATGGAAGAATTGATGTCTTTACTTGATCTTCATTCTTCTTCTTCCTTTTTTTTTTTTGTTTCCGACTTTTGTTGAAATTTTGTCATTGGCATGAGCTGACTCTGGGTTATTTAGCTTGTTGAGTAAAGAAGTTCTAATATTGGGCTTGAGGTGAGCTTGCCTAATTGGCAAATGAGGTTGAGTGAGTTGAAACCATTTCTTTTTTCCTTTTTAGTTAAGAAATGTCATATCTTATTTATATTGCGTGATGGCTTGCAAAAATCATATGTGCACAGGTATGTTTAATGAAACATGCTACCTAAAAAAAAAAAAAAATGTTTAATGAAACATGCAATATGTAGCGTTCATCACCAATTATGGTTGTACATTAGTTGATTTTTGAGCAAATAGTGAGTGATTAAGCTTTTTTCATGTAATTTTTATTCAAACATGAGTTGGGCTTGAGTTTGTCATAGAGTTAAATTTATGTTCACAAACAACTCATTTATTTTTTTAACGACTTTGAACTTGTTCATGAGTTATTTAGTTTTGAAAAAATAAATTATTTATATTATATCTTATATCTTTATCAACAATTTTTTAGGTTTCATTAATATTTTTATATTAATTATGTATGCATATATCAATGATTATATTCACAAGGATTTTATCAAAACATATGGTATTAGGAACATGATTTCCTCTTCTCATTTTAAGCTAAATATATTGTCATTGTAAAGTGAAAAACAATACTATAAAGATTAATAAATATGAAGGTATTTGAGTTTATACAAGCTTCTACAAGTTCAGCCAAGCTTTATATGAGTTGTATCAATAAATAATTAATTATAATTTTGTGTTCATGAACGACTTATTTAATAAGTAACCAAAGCTGAAGTCAAGTTTAGCCGAGTTGATCTCAAGCGGCTTATTCCGTATTATTGTTTATTTACATCCCTACCAAAAATATTCTTAACAATGTTGTGCGTGATATTTGACGTATAAACAAAGTCATTCTCGACGAAATGTGAATTCCCATGACAATTGGAGCCCTGCATATGCTCCAAGCTTGGCATACAAGGTCATTAATGCTGTTAGGGTGACAAAAAGATTACTCTCATTTGTCCTGTGTACTCACCACTTGATCTCACTTGACTGTATTTTGATTTGCTCCCACATATCATTTGAAGCTCTCACATAATACCTGCATATAATAATATACTTTTCTGTCATTGTTAAAAGGTTTGCTGCTGAGATTTTCCATGACTTGCATGAAGAAGTAATGACAACTGCTGCAAGAGGCCATGATCTTATGGTTCGTGTTCAACAGCTTGAGGCAGAAGTTCCTTCAATTGAGAAGGCATTTCTGTCCCAAACAAGTGATTCATTCTTCTTTTCAAATGCAGGTTAGATTACTTGCCAAGTAATGTGGCCCCATTAAACTTGAATGAAATTTGAGTGTACTTTGATAGGTTAGTAAGCATATGAAAAAAATTCTAAATGTATCAAAAGAAAAAATAATGCCATCAAAAGCATTCCATTTCTATTTTATTTCTAAATGTATCAAGAGAAAAAATATTGGGCATCAAAAGCATTCTATTTTTGGAAAAAAAAAAAAAACTCTGAAAAAAGAAACCAATTTTATCATTTGGATTGAAAAAAATAGAAATATGTGAATTGAGTGAAACTAAAAAAGAAAAAATAAGTCAATAATCGATAATCAAGTTAACAAATCGAATATGTTTGGTACTTTGCTTCTTATAGGAATAATGTACCAGTTATATTCACCTCTGTTTCTTACATATAAAAAATGGTAGTTTTAATGTTCTTTACTATGCTTTACGGGATTGTGAATAAGCAGCACTGTAATGGTTTTTGAAATGCATTGCTTCGGTCCTAGGATATCGGTGTTTGCTTCTGGTACCTTGGGTTGCTGAACTGTAGTTATTTCTGTTCTGCCTCCTGAATTCTCTTCTACATGGCCAATTTTCATCCTGAGATACCCTCACTAGTTAGCAAAGAGAAGACTTTTATATAATTATCTTTTTGCTGGAGAATATTAACTTGGTATCTTTATGTATGGGGGGTTAAGCATGCAGGAGATTGTCCCTGTGATGAATCAGGCGATCTTGTTAAGTTTGATTGAGTGATGGCATTGACTCTGGCAAGTGAAAATGCAAGTAGATTTTAGTTTGATCCTTATGCATGCATGCAGAGGCATCATGATTTCACATTATTAACATATGGAATTTTTTACTGATAGAAAAGGGATGTTATCCCGGTACACAGAATATACATGGATCCGCTCAACAAACAAAAGGGAAAAGAGGTAAAAAGTTCTGGGAATTAGAATTAGAAAATGGAACACGATAATGAGCCTCTGTCCAATTATACAAGGTGTTAAGAACAAAAAAAGAGTTTGATTCATTCGCACTCCACAGAGCTCCACTGGTTCCTTTTCTTCCATAGACACCATAATATGCCCAAAGGGACCTTCTTATACAAAAGGAATCCAATAATGTGGCTATGTTGCCTTTCCAACATGTCAAGAGGTCCACCACCCGAGAAGGCATCACCTAATTGATCCCCAAGAGATCAAAGATCGTGCTCCATGGGATGCTTGAAATCTTGCAATGTAAAAGAAGATGATCCATTGTTTCCTCACATGTCATGCACATGCAACATTGGTTAACCACTATGATGCCACGTTTCCTCACGTTATCCAATGAGGATATTCCCTAGTACCGATGTTCATGTGAAGAAAGCCACTGTTGGAGGAACCTTGTTTCTCCATATAAGCTTCCACGGGAAGGACCCTCAACATGATTACATAGCATATTGTAGCATGACTTCACCTTCAACAAGCCTCTCCTAGATAAAGTTATTTGGGGACCTAGTTCAATGGAACGTGAATTTCACTAGAGCCGCCCAAGATTGGGAAGTTGGCAGCATTGAGGAGTTTTTGATCTTCTATACACCATGACGCTGAGAACCCAAGGAGTAGATAAGATGTGGTGGATACTCACGGGTAAAGGTAAATTCTCGGTCCATTCTTTCTATAAGTCGCTTACACAACCACAGAATATACGCAATTCCCATGGAGAAAGATATGGAGAAACAAGGCGCCTCTCAAAGTGGCATTTTTTGTATGGATAGCAGCATTAGGTAAGATCTTGACGACAGGTAATCTACGGAGATGTAAGGTGATCAAAGTAGATTGGTGCTGTTTGTGTAGGAAAAATGGTGATAATGTGGATCATTTACTGTCGCATTGTGGGGTGGCTGGAACGTTATGGAATGAGGTGTTTAATAGAATGGAGTTAGCTTGGGTTATGCCTACCACAGTGACAGAGTTCATGGCCAGCTGGATCAATCTATGAGGTCTCCCACAAGTCTCAGCGGTGTGGAAAATGGTCCCGATTTGTATCATGTGGTGCCTATGGATTGAGCAAAATGACCGGACATTTGAATACAAGGAGTGCGAACTAGAAGAACTTAGATTATTTTTTGTTAGCACACTTTTTCTTTGGGCCACATCTATAGATTGTCGTGGCCTCAATTTTCATGATTTTCTTGTTTCTATTACTTCTCTCTAAATTGGTGTGACCTTTTGTATACCATTTTGTGTACTTGGGCTATGCCTATTCATATCAATTTAATCGTCTACTTATTTAAAAAAAAAAATTACAAGCCTCTCCTGGATGGGATCCAAACCAATTTATCATCACCATCCTGTCCAACCCTACAAGAGTATAACTTGACAAACTTGACAAAGAAAGATGAAAAGAGATCCTCCTCCCAGTCATTTGCCACCCTGGTGAAGGTGACAACTCAAGTCATGCCGAGGAAGATCTTGACACCTAATTACAAGCTAGGAACTAGAAAGAGCAACAACGAAATCATGAAAATCAACCCCGTCAAGAACAATAGCTGAAGTCCAAAGAAATAAAGTATGAAAGAAAGAGCCTCTAATCTCTTCCTTCGAACATTCTCTATCTTCAAAGCAACGGGTGTTTCTTTCAAGCCAAATGCACCACATAAGGTATAGTGGAATCATCTTCCAAATGGCAGCAGTATTGTTGTTACCCTGGTACCTCTCCAACAAGCCAACAGGTCCACCACTCTCATAGGCATCACCCAAGCAACACCATCCTATTAAAAATCTCATCCCATAAGGCCTTTGCCGTCTCACAAAGGAGTAAGAGATGATCCACCAATTCTCCATTCCTTTTGCACATAAGCTTCCTTCATTGTATAAATTTATATAAAACTTGGAATCTCAAGAATTCTCATGTTTTAAAATCTTAGCTCCTAGAATGAATGCCAAAGTTAAGTGCTAACTAAATACACAATTCTATTACAGGTGTTGATTGGCATCCTAATTTGCGTACAGAACAGAATCTGATTACTCGAGGTGACTTACCTCGCTTTGTGATGGACTCTTATGAAGAATGCAGGGGGCCTCCACAGTTATTTCTGCTAGACAAGTATGGTTGTCCAATTTTCGTTTACTTGTGCTTTTCTTTCCCCATTTTTTGATCATTGGCTTAATTGGTTGTAACAGCAAGTTAAATGTGTTTTTTTCAGTATATAAGTTTGAAATTTAGGATGTTTGGATGGCTTATAACAGGTTTGATGTTGCGGGCGCTGGGGCTTGCTTAATGCGTTATACTGATCCATCATTCTTTAAAGTGGAATCGGCATCCTCTGGAGCAGCAACAGCAGAAGTTCCAAGGGAAAAAAGAATCCGCAAAATGAAGGTATTGCATTGAAAAGCTGATCATCATAGTATGAACTTCTCTTGTGGCAACCATTTTAACTATAGAAATTTGTCAATTATTTCTTTTCTTCTTTACCTTTGCTTTTTTATTTTTGAAGGCCAACCTGTTTGCTGCCAATCCATCCATATGTGTTCACTTTGGCCTGGGGGAACCTACTTGGGACCCATATCAAGGAATTTTCATAGAGTTTTCTGCTATTTTTCCCTTTTTAAGGCATAAGTAGAGATATGGAATCCATAACCTCATCTTTCTCTCAGTTATTATGAAATTCACTGCTTTGACAGTAAGCCTTTGTAGCCTTCAATGTGATGAATTACATTTCCTCTGAGATTAGTTTCAAAACATGACCCCTTAGTATGTTTCACAATATTTAGCTGGCTCTCATTGTTTTAAGGCATATATGAATATTGGTTTTGGGTAATGGGCTCTTTATTAGATCTCAAAAATGCTGTGAGATGCAACCAGCCGTAGGTGATATGGATCTCTTGAAAAAATTGTGAAGGTGCTGGAACCAGCTGATGGAGAAGCTTAATTACCGGTTATTGGTAGGCATATATGTTTCGAAACCGGTGAATATTAAGGCTTACATATGCTTCTCCATGCTCAGTTATTGGTAGGCATATATGTTTCGAAACCGGTGAATATCAAGAGCATATCAGTTATTTTTGGGCATTTTTCTTTTTGATGATGAAGACACCATGGCTAGGAAACTTCTTTCCTTGCCAATACTGGTATTTTTAATTCTGCAGATAGCATAGTGGCTTCTTATTTTGTTTACAGAAACTCATCACTATACAGTATTAACTTGTGTAGTTACAAAGTTTGAGATGTAATTTCATCTTCTGCAGAAAAAAGGATCACGCTGGAGGAATGGGGAAACACCTGAAGTACTACCCCCATCAAATGCCAAGTGAGGACTCTAATCCCATATTGGTTTATTTTGGCAATCTGGCTGTCTTGTCGTTGCTTGAGTCTTATATTATTTTTGTATAGATGATTTATTGGCAACCCTAAGTTACTTTCAAATAGTGCAGATTGCATCAGTTGTTTCTGGAGGAATGCATTGAGAATGGTTATAGTAACCCTGCACGGCTTGTGAAACTGAAGAGAAGGCAATTGAATGGATCTATATTTGACTCAAGAGCTGGGAAAAGTTACCTGGATAAAGTTCTGGAGTCTCCCACTCCAAAGCAGGTGATTGTTCATGAAATTTCTGTCACTTCACCCATGAAATTGAAAGGGGATAGTTATAGTGAATCAGGCCTTGAAGTTCTTGAAATCACTGCTGTGAACCCTGCAAAGAAGTCATCACAAGGAAAAGAAAGTTCATGTTCCTCCCCTAACGCACAGGATGTAGTTCTAAAACCATGTATAGAGAAGTTTAATCGGGACGTCATTGGTGGAAAAACTGTGAAGGTGCCTGAACCAGCCAATGATGATACAGATAATATTTCTTCTTCCACCCTCCATAAGGTAGCGGCTGAAGAGGAACTGGCCGTTGATGGAGAAGTCAAAATAGAAGGCTGTGTAGATGGGTACCATTCTGAAGATTTGACCAGTGATATGGACAATTATATGGATGCACTCACCACAATGGAGTCAGAAATGGAAACAGAAAATGAACATACATCTAAAATGGGTATAAACCAAAGTCAGAAATGGAAACAGAAAATGAGTATACATTCAAGAAATTCTTGTGGTAGTGAAGTAAATCTGGGGTTCCAAGCTCGATCTTCTGATTCTCAATCATTTGGAAACTCGTCTGCATCAGATTATGGGAATGGCTTATTCAAGTGTAACAGATCCAGTTTCTCTGACTCTGATACGTTAAGCAGTTTGACTGAGAATACAGCATTTGGTGGTGATGGGTTGGCTAAAGTATTCCCATCGACTGAAACTTGTGCAACTGAGGTTGTGGATATGCCATCCTGCCAGGTAATGGATGAGTCTCAGGGAGCCAAATCGGATGAGCTTGCAGTGTCGTATGATACAGGCATTGAGGAAGACAAGGTCTCCATTCTTGGAGAAGCATCATGTAGTTCGTGTCTTACAGATTCCAAACCTGCCCTACTACCTTCAGGTCACGGAGTACACTCATCACTAGTTACATTGGTAGGTCCTGAAGTAGAGGAAGCAACCTCTGACTTAATTAAGCTTGGTTCCAAATTATCAGAAATAGATGAAAATGGGAGAAATCTAGCTGAAGATAGAGTTGTCAGCTATGATGTTCCGTTCCAGATTCTGAATGATATTCACCTTATAGGTTCTGCCGAAAGCCATCCGCGTAGTGAAGATCCAAATGTTTCTGATGCTTTGCTGCATCTGTCAGATGTTTCAGAGGCGACTCCTGAAAATAAAGGAAGTGAAAATTCTCGTAATGAAGTGCTTCAAACAAAATCTGCAGGTGAAGATTATTCTGAAAATTTGGTTGATGCAAAGATTTGTTCGACAGATTTAAGCATTTCACCTACAGAAAAGCAGCAACTTTGCTCAGTCTTGCCAGAAGTAAAGGCGAGTTCAAATGTCATACCTGCTACTTGTTCAGACATTGTAGGGACAGATGAAATATTTTCCAAAGCTGATAATGCTCTTATGGCAAATGGAATCAACTTGGAATACTTGACTCCTATGGTGGAAACTCAAAAGACATGCAACATAGAGGAGCAGAAATTCTCAGCTCTAACCTATATTGCTCCAGAACTTGAACTTGCTTCTGCAGAATTGGGTGTCCCGTACTCTGAAGAGAAATCTGATTGTGATGAGATTCCAAGGGCAACAGATAAAATAGGTACATCTACCTGCAATGTGGATGCAGTGGGAGGTGATGCTGCTCCTCTTGAACCTCCTTACAGTTGTCAAAATCACACATGCCATGAGGATTATATAAACATAGAGGCTGTAGCAATTGAACCAATTATACCGGATGTGGCTTTATCTGCTGCTGTTACTAGTGCAAATGATGTTTCCAATGATTTTGTTGATCCATCTTTGGATCGAGCTTGCTTTTCATCCAGGAATCATATAAATTTGCAAGATGTTTCTTCTGAATTTGCCGAACCCCATCCAAAAGAGATGGAGCTTAACGATGCAGTTTCTCTAGAATATCTTAAAGAAACCAAGGCACAGAATATAGTGAATCGACTGGAAGTTGCTCGTGCAGATACCCCATGCAAATCAGTCTCTTCTAATCATTCCGATTTTAAAACAGTTGCTGGCGATGATGATGAATCATCTACAGCAGATAAACCATATTATAATACCCAACATGGTTTATCTGCCAACGATGCCAGCACAGCCCCAAGATGTGTACCAAGCAATCAACATTTGGAATCAAAAACTCCCAACCGGAGTCATCTTTCAGAGAATAGTGAAGCTGAGGTGTGTTCACCTACTGGTTGTCCCCAAGAGCCAGGGGCTCCTTTAAAGAGTTTGATGCAATTTGAAGCTTATGTGGAAAGTTTGCAAGAAGATGAAGCAACTTCTAACTTTTCAAGACTTGAATCTGAACAGATACAATCTCTGAACCACACAGATCAGGAAAGATGTGAACAGAGACAATCTTCAAATCACTTGCAGGAAAGATGCTTTGATTCTCCTGAATCTGACCCGCTGTCAGCTGGCTGGGAACTTGATGGTTCTAAGCAAGCAATGGATCCACTGGAGTCTGCCCTTCCTAGCTTTGCCATGGTCCCTCAGGCAGCTCAAGTTAACCTGGAGGAGCTACCACCTCTGCCACCTCTACCTCCTATGCAATGGAGGATGGGAAAGGTTCCAAATGCTTCCCTAGCTTCCCCAAGAGATTTGGTGGAATCTAGTCAGCATGCATTCCCACCTTTACATCTTTTTGGTGATGAGAAAGCTCAGTTTAGTTTTCCAGCATCCCAGACAGGGATTTTGCAGCTTCAGAACCCATTTTTGCCCATCATGGCCGTAGAAGATGAGAAATCCCAACAAGTTTCAGAACAATTGATGACTAATTTGTCGCAACTGATCCCATTCTCTTTGCAATTGCAAACCATGGTTAGTGATTCAAATGGTCAATCCAGTTGCCACCCTTTTGAGGGAACTAAAACCATCAATCCATTCTTAGTATCACCTTCGATACCAACTGAAAGACCTGAATTTGGTTTCCCTGCCTTGGACGGAGAAAAGGTCCAGTCTAATTCAGGCCCAACCATGGTTAGTGATTCAAATAGTCAATCCAGTTGCCACCCTTTTGAGGGAACTAAAACCATCAATCCATTCTTAGTATCACCTTCGATACCAACTGAAAGACCTGAATTTGGTTTCCCTGACTTGGACGGAGAAAAGGCCCACTCTAGTTCAGTCCCAACCATGGTTAGCGATTCAAATAGTCAATCCAGTTGCCACTCTTTTGAGGGAACTAAAACCACCAATCCATTCTTAGTGTCACCTTCGATTCCAACTGAAAGACCTGAATTTGGTTTCCTTGCCTTGGACGGAGAAAAGGCCCACTCTAGTTCAGTCCCAACCATGGTTAGTGATTCAAATAGTCAATCCAGTTGCCACTTTTTTGAGGGAACTAAAACCGTGAATCCATTCTTAGTATCACCTTCGATACCAACTGAAAGACCTGAATTTGGTTTCCCTGCCTTGGACGGAGAAGAGGCCCACTCTAGTTCAGTCCCATTCACACCAATATCATCCATCGAATACACAACTCCTAGACATGATCTTGAAGTTTCCCAAGAGAAACTAATCGAGCCTTTCTATCAACCAGAACCAGAAACAGGATCAGTGGATCAAAAACTTCAACCCACACCACACTATAATTCTGAAGGGGAGTCACGAAATTATTGCAACACATCTATACCATCACCAACTGTGGAAGGAGAACAGCCTCAGCATGATTTATTGATTCCAGATGGAGAAACCCCTCAAATACCAGACGTAGAAGTAGGAAAGCCAAATGGAAATCCTGCAACTAAGCTTTCTCGTCCCCCAAAACCTCTCATTGATGCTGTTGCTGCTCATGACAAAAGCAGGGTAATGATCGTTTTCTGGTATCCTTTCTTCACAATTTTCTCCTCCATTGCTAGGAGAGTAATTGCTTGATGAAATATTGAATCTTTTGCAGTTGAGAAAGGTAGCTGAACGGGTTCGGCCTGAGATTGGGCAAAAGGTAGATGAAAGAGACTCATTGCTAGAACAGATACGAAGGAAGGTTAGATTCAACAGATGTTTTATTTTTCTGTTATGTTACATCACACTCCTCCCTCTTCATTTTCGGTTCTTTTACAATTTCATGAACCAATGGCTGAGCTTGTTTGTTTTCTCAGTCCTTCAACTTGAAGCCAGCAGCGGTGACGAGACCCAGTATTCATGGCCCTCAAACCAACCTGAAGGTTGCTGCTATCTTGGAGAAAGCAAAAACAATTCGCCAGGTCTCTCTCTCTCTCTCTCTCTCTCTCTCTCCCTTTTTTGTGTTTGAATGTTCATCCGCTACCTTAAAATGATGGCTCTTGAAATAGGCATTCGCTGGAAGTGATGAAGATGATGATTCAGACAGTTGGAGTGATGCTTGAAAAACTAAGTCGACGGTACTACAGCATTTGACTACTTTAATTACCAGCTTGAAATGGTTTTGGGAGATTTTCTTTTTCTCTCTGCTATAGTTAATAGAAGAAAATATATGTGATCTGGTGTGTTCTTTCTTTCTGATCCACGCTCGTGTATAGTAGTCCCCTCACTAGCACCCCCTTCCCCTTCTTCTCTTGGGTCAATTGTTTTGTAAAGAATGACAGCTGAGGTTCAGTGTGCAAGTGCTGTACCAATCAAATTCGAAGTAGCCACTAGCAAAATAAAAAATAAATGGCTATTTAAGGCAACCCCAATGTGGCTTCATATTTTTGTGACTTTTTGCAATAGAGCTAGTTGGTACATGCTCCTACTGTTAGTTATATTGCCCAACTTGGAGCATTGGAATGGTTATATTTCTTCACATCTACTTCCATTTCATTCTTTGTAAGGGTTTTATTAATAAAATTCTAATGGGTGAACCAATTTGATTGTTTTACAAGAAATACAATCTCTATTCAACCTTATATTTTCTTTTCTTGTAGTTTTCGAATGATCAGCTCAAAAAATATTCATGAGTCACAAACTTAAAGGATTTGCCATTGAGTTTCTCCCTCATTTAAAACGAGCCATCTTTTTTTCATTTTAAAAGCAAGCAAGCATATCATAAGATAAACTAAGGCGGCCCAACTGGTTACCAAAACTCAAAACCAATGTTTTGAAAACCGTACCGGTCAAGGTACTGAAATGAAAATTTTGGTATTAGTACCATTTTGAAATAGTCGATATATAAATAAATTATATATATAAATATATCTATTAATTATATTTCAAAATAATAATCTATATATGAATAAATTATACATAAATATATATATAAATTATAAATAGCCTGATATGAATTGTGGGTCAAAAAATGAGCTTGTAGTTTGAAGAAATGAAAAAAAAAAATGAAGACTGAAATATCGGCCGGTATGTAGGCGGTACATGCCAAAATATCGGTCGGTATGGTTGGTATTTGAATCGGTACGAAACATATGAAATTTCTGTACCGGACCAGTGGTCGGTACGGCATATACTGGATGTACCGGCCGGTATGGTACAAAATTTGAAATAATGCCCAAAATATATAATCTCAACTATCATTACAACTTTTTTAAATTTTCATATAAAATATAATAAATAATTTAACTTTTTCAAATTTCAATACAAAATTAATATTAAAAAATTATATTATAACAATATTTTATTTATTACTATTTAAAATATTTCATCTCATCTCATATAATCTGTGTAATTAAACGGAGCCTTAGAAATTAAAGATACAAGATTCAATGGGGGTAAATATCCTCAATAATCATTTCAAGACCAACAAATACAACACAAGCGAAACAAAATAAGAGTAATATAGAGTCAAAAGTTTGGTTCCCATCCATTTTAACAACAAAGAAGCACAATTTTGAAAATTACAATCAAAAGCGACCGTATCAACAAGTTACAAATCCCCGCCAAAATTCCTAATGAAGCATAAGTACTAAATGGACAAGGATCCAACAAACAAACCTTACATTCACAATACGCTGAAATCTCTTCAACTAAAAAAAAAAATAATAATAATAATAATAATAATAATAATAATAATAAGAATGTATTTACTAGAATAATAATGTTACTCATAATCTTTTTAATTATAATTTTCTCATTATTTTCTGATATAATATCAAATGATTAAAAATCTATTCGTTAGTTTTCAATTTATATTCCAGATATTTGATATCTATTTGATATTTGAAATACAAAGATTTATATAAGAAGGGCTTCTTTAACTTCTTAGCATTCACATCTCATTCCCCATAAAATTTCCTATAATTTAGTTAAAAATTACATTTCTTAAATTTTTTTTTTTAAATTTTACTCATCTTTCAAAAACCTCCTACATCTCATTCCCTATCATTTCTCTATTCTATTAAAATAATATTTCTCTATTATTTCTTTAGTACTTTTTTCTCACTTTCATTTACAAACTTAATATTTTTTCTTATATTTTGAACTATTACTCTAATGAATATTTTAAACAAAAATTTAAATTATTTTTTTGTGGATATGATAAAATTTTTAAAATTAATTTTTTTATATTTTTTTAATTAATTAAATTAATTTTTAAAACTGTTATTTAAAACTATAATAAATATGAGTATGAGAGAAAGTGTAGATGATTGTAAAAATATTTATTTTATATATTAGAATAAAATATTAATAAAAAATAATTTAGGGGATGAACAGTAAATCTCCATATTTGAGTATACATTATTCATCACCTAAACCTTTTCACTAAAATAAGGATTCGGATGTGGATGATATTTTAATCAAAATCTAATAATAAATCTCAAATTATGGGGAATTCGGTGCTTTGGGGCATCGGATGTGAATGCTCAAGTCCGGATTGATTAACCAAAACTAAATAATCCCATATCATCTCATTTAATCATTACAACTTTTTAAAATTCTCATACAAAATATAATAAACAATTTAAATTTTTTAAATTTCAATACAAAATTAATATTATAAATTAATATTATAATAATATTTTATTCATTATTATTCAAAACATTTCATTTCATCTCATATAAACTATTAATCCTCCAATAGTTAAATAGAGCGGCCCAAAGCATCATGGGCTTGTTATGAATCGATGCTTTCTGCCTTGGATATGTAAATATTTGCAAATATAAATAGATATCGAGACCCAGTCAAGTCAAAGCCACAAGCTTTGACCAGAGCTTGTTTTCAACGGTCAAACTTCTTTACCTTCTACGAAAGAGCATGGTGGCCCTCGGTACAAGAAAAAGCCTCACCAGCAAGCATTTCTTTAATTAAATCCGCGCTCTCTCTCAGGCATGGCTGCCTCAGCAGCACACAGTTAAGACTCCTATAAATTCTGAATCCTTCTTCTATTTTTCTACAAAACCCAATTCATGACCTCCTTTACTGACCTCCTTGCCACCAACTGCAGCAAAAACAAAATCATCATGGACAGTATTAGCCAAAATACTAACAGTAATACAACACTCAGCTGGGGATATTCTGATCATCGAATTGATAATGAAATCCCAAAGTTCAAGTCATTCCCACCTTCTTCATTGCCCCTTTCTCCTTCTCCACTTTCTCCTTCTTCTTATCTGTCTTTCCCAACAGCTGGTTTGAGCCCAACTGATTTCTTGAGCTCACCTTTGTTTGCTTCCAATTATAATGTAAGCTTTCAGCTCAATATCATGTTTAGTCATGGCTTCTTTTTGCTTGTTTCTTGCCAAAAAGTGATTATTGGGTCTAATTTTTTTCGTTTCTGTTGTTTAGTTATTGCAGAATCTGCCATCTCCAACCACTGGTGCCTTTTCAGGTCAAGCAATATTCAAAAACATGACCGATTCTGGTTACAACCAGCTAGCTGGGATGAAGGAGGAAGAGAAATTTAGTTCTGATTTCTCTTTTCAACCGCAAACAAATCCTGCTACCACATCATCATCATCCTTCTTTCAACCTTCTTCAACAGTGGTATGTCTCAAATTTTCTTCATTTATTTCTTACATATAGGGAGTTTCGGGGTTTGTTTAGGAATTAAGAGCACCCATTTCTTCTGGTTTATTTCGATTTTCTGTTCTCCATGATCGTTTTTCTCCTAGAAAACCTCGAGTTTCCACCGTTCATTAATTCTAGACAGCAAGAGATTGGACGTAGTTTCGTGTGCCAAGCAAATGGTAATGAAAATGAAACGTGTGCAATAGGAGGGTGGACAGTTGGCAAATGCCTAGGTGGGATCTGCTTAGTCTATAAGCGAGTTGACGTGTTCCTAAATTCCTAATTAATATGGATTTTTTCTTTTTCCTTTTTTTGGTCTCATCGAATCGAGGTATTGACGCGACCATCGTCGTAATAGACTTGACTCGTACTGGCGAAACAAAAAACAAAAAAGAAAAGAAAAGAAAAGTTGTCTCGTAATTCAATAATATTTTCGAGCCCATAGTTTCGAGCATGATTGACCATTTCAGATGATTTTTTGTGGGAAAAATCTAACTTTTCAAAATCTAGGAATTACAGTGATTTCACCCTTTTAAGAAAGAAGGTAGAAAACATGTCAAAGCAATTTAAACATATATTGGAAATGAATATTCTTACCACGTCGCATGCGCATATAGATTTAAATATGTTATTCCCATCCCGAAAAGGGCAGAACAATCTTGGAGGCTGCAAGTATGTTAGGTTTCAAATATGTTAGGTTTCTTGTTTCTTGCGTTTAGACTAAATATATATGGTTGCATTTTTTTCCTTTTTCGGCTCTAAGCTGAACTGCTTGAACAGGAGGAATCCTTCAAAAAACGAGAAGAAGCATGGAGCTTCATTAAACCGAGCAATCAAACAGAATTTCCATCGGAGAAGATGGAAGTAGATTCAGAATTTGCCCCAGTTGAGAGCTTTACATCAGAAATGGCTACAAACCAAGCAAAAATGAATAGTATTACTGCTTCATCTGATCACAATCAGTACACTCAACAGCCTCAATATATCAGAGAGCAGAGAAAAACAGATGATGGATATAACTGGAGAAAATATGGTCAAAAAAATGTGAAAGGAAGTGAAAACCCGAGGAGTTATTTTAAGTGCTCGTATCGAAATTGCCCCATGAAGAAAATAGTTGAGACATCCGTGGATGGACAGATTACTGAGATAGTATACAAAGGAAATCATAATCATCCCAAGCCTCAGTCCAATAGAAGATCATCTTCTCAGTCAATTCAGCCTTCATCACGCACTAATTCAGGGATTTCTGATCAGTCAGTTGTAACTCTTGGCCATACAAAAATGGAGACTGTCACAACGCAGGAGGAATCTTCAGTCTCAGTTGGAGAGGATGAGTTTGATCAAGGGTCACCGACGAGTAATTTGGTTGGTGATGACAATGAGAATGAGCCTGAGGCCAAAAGATGGTAAGTCAGAAAGTACTATTCTGGGGGCCTTGCTTGCCTTTGTTGTTTAAGATAAAGTTGTGAATTTGGTTCTATTGATACTAATGATATCTCTTTTGCAGGAAGGGAGAAAATGAAAACGAGAGTTTTTCAACTTCTGGGAGTAAGACTGTGAGGGAACCTAGAGTTGTAGTTCAAACAACAAGTGAAATTGATATTCTTGATGATGGGTATAGATGGAGGAAATATGGACAGAAAGTAGTCAAGGGAAATCCAAATCCAAGGTATTGAAATCCTTTGACCTTCCAGCACATTCTTTATGGAGTATGTTGCATCTGTTAAACTAATCATATGTCACTAAAGAATTCGGCTATTTCTGACTCTCTAAAACGAATTTTTTTAACTTTGATGCTAACTCTGCATTTGTCTTATCTGTAGGAGCTACTACAAATGTACAACTATAGGTTGTCCGGTGAGGAAACACGTTGAACGAGCCTCCCAAGACATGAGGGCTGTGATCACCACTTATGAAGGGAAACACAACCATGATGTTCCTGCAGCTCGGGGTAGTGGCAACTATGCTATTACAAGACCTCCATCTAATAACAATACCAGCAACGCACCCATGCTAATTAGGCCCTCAGCCATGGCCACCCATCTTAACCAGACTACTTACTTAGATTCTTTTCAGAATGCAAGATCAAAAGCAGGGAGTCAATCCTCATATACCCCACAAATGTTGCAGCTCCAAGGAGGCAACGGATTGTCCGGATACACAAACCAAAATCATGCCTACATGGATCAAACACAACTCTCAGAGGGTGTGTTCTCTAGGATCAAGGAAGGACGAAACACATTCCTCGAGTCCTTCTTATCTGAGGATTACAAACTATGAATAGATAGAAATCTTCTTCCTTTTCTCTTTTTTTTTTTTTTTTGGTCTATAGTCTTTAAGGCATTAGCTGTGTAATATTAGGGATTGGAATAAGTAGAGTAAGTGGCATTTCCATCCTTTTTAGTTATTTGAGCCTTGAGGCCGTTCTAAACTTAGAAAATACCTCGTTTTGATTGATTTTGTAAAAGAACAGTGAAAACAATGTGAAAGATGACTGATTCTTTGAAGTTTTAATATGTACAACCATCTGCTCTTAAAGAATTCTTCATTACTTTCTTTATAGTCCAATTTTCTATTTTTCTTTTTGTCTGTCTTCCTCTCCTGTTTTCAGCAATCTATCAGATTTCTGTATTTCAGATTACTGGCCTCAACCCTCTTCGCCAGTAACATAGAAGTGAAACATTCTGCCCTGCTAGACAACATTCTAGTCCCTTTCTTCATATTTTCGCTCTTACTTTCTTATATAAACGCAGTGAGGATTTCATAAAAGAGTATTGATACATGTACAATCTTTTTTACAACTCTGTTTCAAATAGAGGGCAGTTATTTAAAATTTGAAATCCAAATCAGACGAAAGAATCAAAATTTGATGAAGTAGCACTATCATATTGGCTAGTTGTAAAATAGATGTCTAAATCATTATTCTTCCTAAGAACTGAATTTTAACCTCGGTGATTCAGAAGCCATGTTACAGTTACCATGGTTTCGTTCTCCCGTTGGAGCATATTACCTTCAAGATTTAGCATGCCGGTTGGGATTTTGGTAAACTTCAAATTTTTAATTTTATCATGAACATGTTTCCCCGAGGGAAACACCACCAAGAAAAAAAACCACTCTTATTAGAATATAAAGCATGACCAAATGTAATTCATATACAGAGTTTAAATACATCTCACGTATGAACATATACAACTAATGGCTTATGCAACTCAGAACCAATTCAAACATCCAAAAACCAGTGAAGGCCTGTGAATGCCGAACCCCTTTCAAGACATAAATTTACACACAGCATAGTGATCAGCAAACAACAAATTGAACCATACGGCATAAAGAATGATTAATGGACCAAATAGAAAAACAAAAGCCTCCACCTCAAATATGAGATTGAGTTGATAGTTTGTATCCTGAAATCATTGCAGACAAGGCCAGCGCAAAGAAGGCAAAGAAAGACATGCTGATGGCTGCTGCTGAAGAGTCTGTAAAAATGTTGTCTGCTCCCTCTCTCATATTATTTGTCAAGGGAACTGCTGCAGATGCTGATGATATCAAAAGATACGCCATAATCTGCAAGGAACAGTTTATCAATCTCAACTTTCAATTATAACTAGTGATATGAAATCATAGTTGAACATTAAACCTGCACAACCTTTAATCTTATGGATAAAGGAATCAAAACGTTATTATTCTTTGGTTGGAATCTTTTGAATTGACAACGCCACTTGCTAATTAGACACTGAGCTTTTATGGTTCACTTGCTACACAGCTTTCCAAAAGAAAGAAAGACAAATTTAGAGGATAAAAAATAACCAGTAAAACATAGCGGGCAAGGCAAGTTCTGCAGGCCAATTTAATTCTAGAAAGAGACCTGAAGTGCCAAGGACATGTCTCTTTCTATTCTTTTGATTATCCAATCCAAAAGTCATGGTCGAAAGTTTGTACTCGATTTGTTTCCCAAGAAAAAAAGAAGAAATTTCCTCTGTTCGTATCTTGAAGCCAGCTGTGAACATGACTGTAAAGGTTCGCAACATGTCATATATATCTTTAAACGCAAGAATGGAATGGGAAGAACATAGGCAATCATAGAAAGAGCAACACAGTTATTTGGTAAAAAATGGTTCCTAAAAATTCTTTCTTGATTAATAAGTAAAAAAACATCCAAGGAAGAATCTTGGAAAACAAAATGGACCCAAATACATTCGGATTTGTATTGTTAGATTATCAGCTGGGGTTTATTTTTATTACTCTATAGAGATTACATGAACCAAAAACATACCATCATTACAATAGTAGTTTCTTCAGTTAAGGTTTTGGTTTTAGACGATATCCCGACCATACCAAATCCATGACAATCTCAAACGAAAGAATAAACCAAAAAATAAATAAAAGAGAACCCTGAGCAACCTGATCTCCAAAGAAGTCGAGCAAGGCAGAGTGACGGTCTTGAAACAAACGCTTTCTGGTCCAGAGTTCATGAACTTGTCTCAGAGCTTGGCCGCCGGCGTACAAGGTCGACAGAATTGATATTGCCAACATGTACCTGTTCCAATTCAACACATTGCCCAAAATGGAAAAAAATTTAAAATCTCAATGCGAAATCAAAGTTCCAGTTGACAATCATCTCTAACATATATTCGTTTCAATTCAATTTCTCCACCTGTATTCTCCGTATTTGTCGAATTGTTTCCAATCGCCGTGCTTGTTGCTGGCCATGATGATAAAAGAGAGCAAAGAAAACAGCAGAGCCAGTCCTCTCAAACCCAACGACCCTCTCTTTATGAAATCCTCCCTCTTCCATCGCCGTAATATGTCCGACACCCCGAACCCCGTGCCCGTGTGCTGGTTCTCAACGTCAGGCACGGCCACAGGAGGGGCAGTGGGACCGGTCGGCAGCGACTCCACGTGATGTTTGGCCGTGTGGTCTTCCCCTTCCGACATGTTTTGTCAAACTCGATGCCTCCGAATTCAGAGAGAAGTGTGAAAAGAAACAACGTAGAAGCCAATTCAAGCTTTAGGAAAAGTATAAAATTCTTAGGAAATTATTTGTTCAGAAGATTATAATATCAAAACGACAACTCACAGCTTCTTTTATCTTTTTATCCATTTGACAAAAATTATATTATATTTAAATTAATTTATTTTTTAATTATTTTGTTATATAAATCCATAAAATATTATTATTATACCTAAAAAGACATATATGGTGAAAATTTGTAACGAACTTCGGTTAATACGGTCTAATGAAAGTGAGACAACCTGTACCGGCCAATAGTTTGGAGACATTTGGAATTGGAGAGTGGGACCCTACGGATCACCTTGGAATTCATCAAACAACCAACGCGGTTGGCAACTTGGCACTTCCTATGGGACAGTTGACTCATTCATTTTTTGAAGTTTTTTTTTTTTTTTTTTAACAAAAAGTTTGTTAAAACCCGGTTTCCATAGGAATGGTGTTTCGTTTTATTTTATTATTATAATTTTTTTAAAATTTTATATAATATATAATAAATAATTTAATTTTTTTAAATATTAAAATAATAATATTATTAAAAAAATAATATTATAATAATATTTTATTTAATTTTTATTTAAAATTATCTAATCTCATCTTACTATCCAAACCGTAACTTATTTTAAGAATTAAAATCTACACAAATTTTTATTTTAAGGAGGTATCGGGACGCATCTCGGTAGATGTAGCATTTTCTAATAGATACTGATCCGTCTAAAGGAGCATACAACATGCCATGGCCAGCGCTTGATTGGTCACTCTTCTTTCATGGGATCGATGTGACATAATCTAAACTTTCATATTGTTGATTCATTCACACCTTTTCACATTTTTTTGTCGATATCCAATTATGAAATTATTTTTGCCTGTTTAGAAGTCTTTTAATCTATATCATTAATTTTATCATTAGTGGTATTAAATAATTAAAAATTATTTTATTATTTCTTATTTACATGCAACCATTTGGTGTTACATCAAAAACTAATTAAAAATAATATTTAAAAAGACTACAAATATCATTTTTCTTTCTTGAATAATATCATCCGCGCGTACCATACCTGCCCATGGATTATATATATAGTTAAACGTTCAAAAATTCAAACAAATCTGACATGAGTTATATTTAAACATGAAAATTATATGAACACCATCTAATTAAGAAAATGTTAGAAACAAAATCACAATCACACCAGCCATGATTCTATTAAGAAAAACTGTATCATGAGCAATTGAAGTTTGAGAATTATTCCGGGCCATTGATGGCGGCCACCTAAAGAGATCAGTAAAAAGGAGATAAAACAGATATATGGGTTAGAGATTTCTGCATGCAAACTATTACGTATTGTTCTTATTCTTAACAAGCTTTAATTTTTTATAGTACTTGAGAAGTTGATAGTTTGTATCCTGAAATCATTGCTGACAACGCCAATGATAAAAATGCAAGGAAAGCCATGCTGATGGCTGCCGCTGCCGCCTCCGTAAATGCACTTCCCGAATAATCTGCAATATATGTCTCATCATCTAAATATTGGAACAAGCGATTAGTCTGTGGTATTGCTGCAGATGCTGCTGATATCAAAAGGTATGCCATGATCTGCATATATATAATATCGATCAAAAGCTTATCCGTCTCAACATTCAGTTAATTCATATTGTTGTTCTTAACTTATTAAGACATTGTCTCTTGAAAGGAAATCATCATGATTAACCAAATCAAAAACTTCAGCCACATGCATGTCATGCATGCTTAGGTGTACGTCTTGATCCTTTCAACACATGCATGAACAATTAATGAAGTATATATTAAACAGTACGTAGAGAAAAAGATCGAAATTAAGACCAACCTGATCTCCAAAGAAGTTGAGAAAGGTGGAGGTACGCTGTTGTAACAAATGTTTACTGGTCCGAAGTTCATGAACTTGTCGCAAAGTTTGGCCGCCTGCGTACAAGGTGGACAGAATTGCTACTGCCAAAACGTACCTATATATGTATATATAATCCACTCAATCAACTCACATTTATTTCCTAGAAATAAAATTTATATATTTCATTAAAAATAAAATAAAATTATGATATATGTTGAATGATCATCATGAGTAGTACTACTTCACCTGTATTCTGGCCATTTGTCAAACTGTTTCCAATCTCCGCGTGGTTGTCACTGGCCATGACGATAAACGCTAGCAAAGAAAATAGAGAAGCCATTCCACTCGTAGCCAAAGATCCTTTCTTTAGTAAATCCTCTCTTCTCCATCGCCGTACGATCTTGTCTGACACCTCCGATCTCGTGACCTTGTTCTGATTCTCCACGTCAACAACGTCCGGAGTGTCGACGGGATTGGCTATGAACACAGTCCGCGAATTCCCTATGTCTGATTCAGAAGCAGGGTCCTGATGATGATCATGGCCGGCCGGCTGAGTCATCGTCGGCTGCCCCACGTGTTGTTTCGTAGTTTGGTCTCCATGATCAGAATCCGACATGTTATCTCAATCTGGATTCTGATCAATGCATGTGTCTCATAATTCAGCGAAGAATGAAGAGTTTATAGAGGGTACTGCGCGCACAACACAACATAGAACCATTGGGCCACTCTTCCTAGCTAAGACGACAAGATGAAAACAGTCTCTTTTTTTTCCCCCCCAAAAAAAAAATATTAAAATGACAACTATGAGTGAGTTTCCTAAGCGAAAAGATGGGTTGATTGCAATGAAGTTGTTCGGCTTTACATGAAAGGATTGTGGCCTCTCGGTTAAGTACAAAGACGGATAAAGAAAATATTTATTTCTTGTGTGCATTGCGCGCGGCTGGCCTGCCTCACTCGAATTAGGACTTCATAGTATTTTTAACAGACAAAAACAAATACGCCGTGGGCTTCCTCGACCCTTCATGGGATGACATATATTCTCTTCGACCCCTCTTTAACATTCTTGGGCATGCGGAAACAAGCCCAACAAGCACTGAAGAGGTTAAAGTTGGGAATGATCAACTTCTTATCAATTTGGGTAGATCCGAATGTGACTCGATTATTAATTGATGAAACAAGTCTAATCAATCGGTGAGTTCACGAGATGACTCTAGTGATCCATTAAGGTAAAAAAGTCACTCAAATCATTATGATTAAAAAATTTTTATGTGCAGTTATTTTTATGTACTCTTTTGAATATTTTATTGATATTATTGATTGTGTATTAAAAAAATTGATATAATCAATTATATCAATAAAGTATACAGAAAATATACAAAATTAACTGTATATAACATTACATATTATTAAGTATCAAATCAACCCATGAAAACGTGATTTGCCACATAATGTTTTGCTAAAATATAGCACTCATTTCAAAAAATTTCTTACATGGTCTTGCTTTGTTATCTAACGAAGGAGAGATCAAATGTTTGTAAATATTTTTCCTTTTTATTTCTTTTGTTGTTTTTAAGTGAAACAAACTGGTTGTGCTAGGTTGGGTTAAACCAAAATTAAACCACCTATATACATGATAAACGGGTTTTGTTGAGTTCAATTTAGGATAGTTGACCCGTTTAATTATTTACATTGAGTTTTATCAACTAAAAAATGACCTGAAATAAAGCCAATAGACTCAATTGACATCCCTATGAAAAATGTAACAATGAACACATATATAGAGGGAAAATGAACACATAAATGTAACAATGAACATATAACTATTCCACCATTGAAAGACCTCATAAATAGAGGGAGAATGAAAGAAATGATGGAATTACTAATAACCGTAATTTATGTTTATTGATATCGTGTTTCGCACGCCTTTGGATCGAGCACTCAGCAACTCGGGTCTTCGATTTTGGGTCTGCGGACACAAAGAAAACACCGCAAGACAGGAGCCGTGCTTGTTGCCGGGGAGTCTCCGATACCAAAGTCAGTGTCGTCTTAGAGTAGAGTGTAAGTAAGTAGAGAATTCATCGTACCTAGGGATCGGCTTATATACCTGATTTCTAGGGTCAGATGCTCATTCCCTATGTTAGAAGTACATGTCAACTCCACCACGCCCTCAGTCAAATGTCATGAGTGCGGCGTGGCCTTCTGTTCCGTCTGCTTGGTGATAGGTGCAATACGTTGGATCTCCCCTTCCTCCTTACTTATTGTCAAAGGATTAAGGGTCTCTTGCATGTACCGCCTACCCGCCTGTTTAGACCAATTGGGGCTAGGTGGCGTAAGGGAGGAACTAGGTCAATGTGTCCCTTCCTTTAGGGTTTGGGGGCTCTCTTGGAGCCGAGGGGCTACCTAGTTGGCTTGAGCTCCTCATATCTAAGCCTACATTTATGGACCTCAAGCTCGGGGAAAAAATTTCCCTTAAATATATATTAAACACATAACTGATTTATAAACTAGTTATCTTAGCTTATATAAAAAGGTATTGCTATTTTGGCTTTTTTTTATAAATATAATAGATAATTCTATAATAAATTAAATAGTGTATTACACAGTATATTTATATACAGAATTATAACTCTTAATTCTCTGGCACATGCTTTTTCTGATGAATAATAATAGTCTTATACTCGCAATCAGTTTACAACCTAGATAATGAAAAAATAATAAAAAATTCAAAAAAAATGATATGAAAAGCACGTTATAATTTTTCAAGATATTTTTTATGAATAGTGTTACATGTACTTATAGTTTTACTTATCATACTCATTTTATTAGTTTGTTTTTTAAATTTCAAATTTCATTATTTTTAACATATCAATTATTGACATGTGGATAAGTAAATTTTTTATAAATTTTTTTAAAATACAATTAGATTCGATTTGGATTAAAAATGTCCTTCAACTCATCTGATCTTATTATTACAACTTTCACAAAATCTTAAACAAAATATAATAAACAATTAAAAATTTTTAAATCTCAAAATAATAATAATAATAATATTAATAAATAATATTATAATAATATTTTATTTAATTTTTAATTTTTATATCACTCCAACTCACCGTACAAAACTTACTTTAATTATAAACTTGTTGCAAAACCAGTTGAAGCCTATCATCGTCCTCTTCTGGTGTGGTTGATACTTGATAGTTTGTAGAAAAATGCTGTATAGAACCGCCCTTGGAGAACCGTTGGGAAACCATTGCCCACGTGGAGATAAATGCCCCGTTTCATTGGTCTCCATGAACCCTCTGAAACCACCATCGAAGACCCCCCTTCATCATCTACCTTCTCTTCTCCACTCAAATACGGTCTTCACGAACGCTCCGAAGCCACCATCGAAGCTCCCTTCATCTTCTCTACAGACCCATGAAGCCAACCCCTTTGCCTTCGTTTCTCCACTCAGATCTAGACTCGACAAATCCACGATAAAAAGCATCGGAAGCCCCCTTCATCTACTTCACTTAGAGCTGAAATCCACGATTTTTTGTGCCTTTTTGAGTAGGCAACTGGCGTCCATACATCACAGCTAAAGAAAAAAAGAAAAGAGAAATCTTGATGTTTTTTTAAAAAAAATAACCAAGTTAATCGTCATCATGTTCATCATTTTCTTGCAAATCTGAGAGAGAGAGAGAGAGAGAGAGAGAGAAAACCAACTAATTACAGATTGACAAGGATTTTCTTTGCCAATAATTGTTTGGAGAAATGGGCACGTGGGAGCTGATCGAAGAAGATCGGGGGAAGAAGAGTTGCAGAGAGAAGGGCGATGGATGCATTTTCGTCATCACCGTCAAGTGGGTCGCCATCTCAACAATTCTCGACCTTAGATTTCAAGGACTGGCTCAAGACCCAAATTGCTCAGACTTATGCTGAGGAGTTCCTCGGGACCATAAGGGTGAAATGCTTTAATAAGTGTATTACAAAACTAGGGTCAAGCCTCCATGGGAGTGAGAGTAGCTGCATATTTAGGTGTGTGGATCGCTACATTGAGGCTACCGACATTGTTAGCAAATCTCTCTTAGTGCACAATCCTTATTTTTTTGAGTGGAGAATTTCTTGAAGAATGTCAAAGTTGCATAATTTCAGTTAAACAATAGATAAGACAAGTAGAGGTCCTGTGTGGTATTCTATACCAACTCTAGTATTTTTCATGCGGGAAATTTTCTTCACATTAAGAACTGATTTACATACTCAAAATTGTATCCCCTTCGAACTTTGTAACTTTCTGCACTTTGCCTATTGCTGTTTTGGAACTAAATGCTTGAATGGTGTTGAATTGTTATGCACTTTAAAAAAAAAAAAAAGGAAGTAGAAGATTGGGGGCATAATATGAGGCATTTTTTTTTTTCTTGGATGCTCAATTCAATGAAGACTTTGTACATCTGGCCCATATTAGCAGCATTGCCGTGAGAGTAAAGCAGAGTAGAGATGGTCATGGGATGCCGAATATAGATGGTGACAATCTCAGTGCCTCGGTGAGTCGGCAACTTGAGAACCTCGATGTTTTCGAGGTGGGGAAACGGGCTGAGAAGCAGGAGACCATGAGATCGTCTTGACCAATTTCTTTAAGGAAAAATCTAGTTACAAGCACAATTTGTGTACTAATATGTGTACTAATTTATTGTAATTAGTCAAAAAGTAAATTTTATTAAAAACAGTGCTAATTAAAATTTTAAGTATGAAAGAATCACTATTAATATACAAGTTAATACGCGACTTTACTTATATGTAGCAAAACTTTTTCTTTAATCTGGACATAAGCGGTGCTACAGGCATCGCTGGTGGCTCCCGCTGGGAGTCAATGTTAGTTAAAAAAAAAAATTTTCAAATAATTTTTTAATACATTTAAATGTTTTAAAAAAATATAAAAAAATTCTTAATAATATTAAAAAAATTCTTAATCATTAAGAAAAAAAAAATTTTTTTGGCCAGCGGTTAACCCGAGCGAAAGCCACCAGCGGCCTTAAAGTTTCTCTCTCGACATAATAATCCTACAACATTCTCTTTCTCCTTACACGTAAGCTTTGTCACGTACAGCCGGTTGCATCCTGTTTTCGCATGCCGGTTGTATGCAGCAGTTCTGATAGTTTGTATCCCGAAATCAATGCCGATAAGGACAATGCTAAGAGTGCCGGGAAAGCCATGCTGACCAATTATAACACGCCTTCCGATTGCATAAATCCCGGCCAAAGATTGGTAAAATCGATTGATGTGATGGGAACTGCCGTTATGAAATGGTGTACCTTAACAGGAAGAGCTTTCCTTCTTCTAATCATCTTCGATTTGATGTCCTGATAATATGTCTTGACAGTGAGTTTCGATATTTTTTTTATTTAATAATTAAAAAAAATATTTTAATAATGCTATAAATATTTTTAAAAATATTTAAGAATATAAAAAATATATCAAAATGGCCTTGTCGGGACAAATTGGTAGAATTTGTTGGTGACTGTACTACCATCCATACCATAATGTGCATGGAAACTCATGCGTGGTTTGTTACATAAATTATTATTTTTATTTTATTTTATCTTATTTGATTATTATAATTTTTTTAAATTTATTAAAAAAAATATAATAAAGTTTTTTTTAAAAAAAATTTAAAATAAAAATAATATTAAAAAATTCAATCCTAATAATATTTTATTCAATTATTAACTTTCATCTCATCTGATCTAATATGTGTAACCAAATAAAGTCTTAATCCATTTGATCAACATTAGTTATTATAACAAAAAATGTTACATTCTCAAAAAGAATTACATAAAAAGAATTTTATAAATTGATTTAGTTTTATCTGTTTCATTAAATTTACTTTATAATAAAAATAATTTTATACGTCAATTTGTTAAATTATTTTTGTATAATTTATCTAAGGCCATAGTATTTTTATATTATAATTATTCACACGACATAGGGATTACTTTCATGCACGGTTCTCTTTGCTAAAAACTAGAAATCCAAAACTCCTAAGTAACAAGACCATGTGCACGTACTTCTGCAAACCTAACCAAATTCAGGGAATCAGGGGTGTCTTGCGTATATCATTGCCTTCCAGCCTAGCTAGGCGATGGCTGTTGCCTGGACGCTACCTTGAAATTAAGGTCCAGAAAAAAGCTGCATTTATCCAACCCAATCTGTAGTCCAAACCACAACTACAGCCATCTCAACCACTCCTGCAAGAGGAGGAATGTTAGCTCTTAGCTGTACTCTATATAGCTGCTGCGTCTAACAACGACAGCTACCCCACCCGGCCTCGTCATTCACGTGCAGCCATTTATAGTTTCGGTGCTTCCAAAATGACAGTTTATTTAGATGCTGTGTACAAAATTAAATTCTCTTTCTTTCAAGATCGTTTCAATCTTATTTTCATGTTCTCTAAGAATCTTTGAGGATCATGTTCTTGAGAGTGGGCCCTTTCTGTCTTTTTCTTTTTTTCTCATCATTCTTTGTTAATCATAAAAGTTAAGAGGAATATAAGATATATTCGTAAGTTTTACTTACTTCGTCACCGATTTCATGTCGTAGACGAGATTTATGGAATTTAAATGCATATTTAAGACCATAAATATATATTTGAACTTTTTTTTGTCTACCTAACTAATAGGGTCATTCATGAATGATTTTCATGTTGTAGAAGAGGGCAGGTTTGGTTTCATTTCATAAAATCATTGTAAGCACATGCTTCCACATGCCTATGGAGTTTCATGATTATATGTTTTATTTGCATATGTTTGCATTATCGGCGGGTAGGAAAGTAGGGGCCTCATCATTAATGGATCTATCCATATCCATTCTATGAAATATCTCAATTGGTTCACGTTGAACCTTCTCTTTTTTCTTCGAGATTTTTAGTTTTTATGCATATATATACATTAATTAAATAATAAAAAATAGTTGTATTCATGTAGAGTTTTTAGTTAGGAAAATGTTATATTCTACATTAATTTTTATATCACCTATATCTTATTGTGTTGATGGGACTAGAGCTGCAAATAAACAAGACTACTCAGCAAACCGCTCGAGATTAGTTCCATCAAATTCGAGTTTGCCTCGCTTCGTCTATTAAATGAATTAATTTATGATTGATTATTAAATAATTTAATTTAATACAAAATTAAAGTTTAACAACTCGTATGAGTTCTTATTAACTTGATATGTATTATTTCTTATGGTAGTTCTCTGTATTTATGAGAAGAATATATTGAATATTTAAAGAGATTAGAGGAAAACATATTCCTAATACTAAACATGTTACTTGAATAATGTTTTTTTTTAATATGTTGTTCATTAATAAAAAGGATTAAGATAGATGAGGAGGGTGGTAGGGTTCCTCGACAAATACCTCATTGCAATTAATACAATGCTAAAAAAGAAAATAAAAATAAAAGATGGGTTGTATGACCAATAAATTGGTCTCCACCTATTTACACTATTCTTGAAAGATTGAAAGGGGCTGTTTGAAGTGACGATCTTGCCGAAGACGATGGGTGATAGTTTTGAATTGTATTTTTCTACTAAGAAATGTTTCAAAGAGAGATCAGCTTCCTCAATCTCAAAATATTTGGTTAAGGAAAGTGGCAACATATTTATATAAGTGGCTTTGGATAGTGGTGGCCATAATAGTTTATATGAAATTGTGTCGGCATGTGGAGGATAGGAGTCCACACCCCGGCCCTACATAGGGGCAATTTGGGCCTCCATACTCTGGCATCGTCCTTAGTGGGTGGGTGCCCCAATTCGAACACTAGGGGCATCTTGGCCCCCACTACCTTCTGCCTCACCCTGCCCATCGCCACTCTTGACAAAAAAAATTAAAAACAACTGAAAATGTCGAAAAAATCCAAAACAATTGAAAATCCACAACAAATCCACATCCATCTACAACAAATTGAAAAACAATAATATAATTCAAAAAAATAATAAATCTAAGTTAACCAGCAAAGAACCACGATCACAAATGGCTATGGGTCTCTTCGCAAACACATGGCCATGAGTGGTCATGGTTCCACGACCATTCGATTTCATCATTCAAGAAGGAAAATGAGGAGAAGAGGAGAGAAAGTCCCAAAGGATTGGTCCCAATGAAAGGAGCCATTGCATCCCAAAACAACATCACATCCCTCTAAAGAAAGAGTGAAAAATTCCAAAGTAAAGTTTGTACCTTGTATTTGCAGTTCCACGCCAATGCATTTGCCACTACTCACCAAGACATCTCCATTGGCAACCTTCACTGGCACTGAATGTGACTATTGTACCTTTAAACACACTTAGAAATCACTGTAGTATCCACAAATTTGTGGGTTCTACCAGTGTCGATTAGAATAACAACTCATTTCTTTAAAAAATTTCCAACCACTCTCATAGTTCTAGGGCTTGGTGAGCCCACCATAGCATGAAAAGAAATGGAAGCAACTTGTGGTTCTTCTTGCAGTTCAGTCTCAACCAATTTAGACTGTTGCTCTTCTTCTGATCTTGAATCATTCTCAATACTGCTAGGCCAATCCATACTTTCCAACAAATACAACTTAGGCTTAACACACTTATGGCTTTGATGGTATTTCTCATCACAGAAATAACATAAACCTTTCTTTCTTCATTCTTGCATTTGTGATTCAATCATTTTTTGCATTGGAATCTCTAGTAAGGGCTGAGACTTAGGAATCCCCAAGATTGAGCCTGCGTGCCCTTGCTTGAAGTTGCTACTTCCACCAAACTGTACAAAATCCAGATTGCCATTTCTTCACTGTCTTCTAGTGCTCCAAACATATTATTCTTGAATCATGGCCAACCAAAATGCATCATTAAGATTGGTAGGGTTTAGCATTCTCACTAGCAACCTTATCTCATCACACAAGCCACTTAAGAAACAACTCCGTTTGTTTCTTTATGAAATTCCACGAATCCTATTAGAAAGGACTTCAAATTCTGCCTTGTAATTTAGTGACTATTCCCACTTGCTTAAGTCTTGTAAGGGACTTCATTGGATCATCATATGTAGTTAACCCAAATCGAGTATGTATTGCTTGAACAAATTCCTCCCAACTATGAAATACCCCAGCTTTACTGGCATCTTGAAACCACACCAATGCTTCATCATTCATATGAAAAGAAGCTAAAAATATCCTCTAACCAAGAGGAACTTGATGGTACAAAAAATATTGGTTGGTTATGTAAATCCATGTAGATGGATTCTTCCCATTGAATCTTGGAAACTCAAGCTCTATTCCCTTAGTAAGGACTCTGCCAAAATTATCCCTTTGATTCTCACAATGGTTCACCTAACCTATTCCTTCATTTACATCTTGCCCCTAAATATCAGTTGCTTTATTGATTGAGATTCTTGAAATCTATTGAAACATATCACTAAACTTCTTTTCTTGATTCTCTCTATCCAATCGTGCATATTCTTGCTGTTGAACCAAGACTGCAATGGTGTCCTCAAGTTGCTTTTGCTAACGATCCTGTAGCTGCCTCAGATTATTTCAAAGAGTTAACCTCTTGAGTATAGGATCGAGTTCCTTCTGCCATGACTTTAGATACCAAAATGTCACAGACCCAATACTTTAGACTAATTCGAGATAGTTGATCTCCAGAGGTGAATAAGAAGAAGAAGAAGAAGAATTGTGTATAAACTTTTCTGATATTCAGTCCCTAATTTTCTCTCTAATTATTTATAGAACTCATCACCAACAGTTCTTTACATTTCAAGAAGATGAATACAAAACGCTGCATATCGGACTCATATAGTTTTAACACTGAAATACAAAACGGTGCGTATTGACAAGTGTTTATAACATTACAACACAGTCTAAAAAAGGCGATGTCCTACTTATTCCCAAAACGGCACCGCAGCAACACTGCCTTATTCATATTTGTGCATTCCTTTGAATAACATACTTAACTGTCATGATCATTTCCTTCTTCCAGATGCAACTCATTTCTCCTCTACAAGCTTCCATCATTTCCATGATTCCCGACATTCTACAACAATAAATCTACAAATTAACGTGATGTGATATGTTAGATTGTAAAATTATTTTTATTGTAAAATAAATTTAATATATTATATAAAATTATGTCAATTTATAAATTTATTTTTTTAAAAAAATAAAATCTTTCACATGATACGCATAGTCGAAAGTCAATCGTGGGCAGGGGTGATAGACAGAAAGTGAGCCTAACTCAATAAAAGAGAAGGAAGAAATTCACCACTCACAAGATTTTTTTCTGTTTCTTTTGCATCTCTTGGACCGCGCATCATAATGCCGTTGAAACCGGCCGCATTTTACGGATTTTTGTGGGGGATGGGGGGGACCTAGCCGCATTTTTTATACATTTGGGAGTGCCTTTTACCCTACCTGCTGGGTGCCAAAACTCTTTATTAATAGTGCTTTGGCTTTTCCTTTTTTTCCTGGCCTTGCTCTACAACCAACTCCATCCTCATTTTCTATACAATCATAAATTCTAAAAAACTCTCTCTCTCTCTCTACCCATTCTTAAGTTAATGTCTAATTTTTGTTGGAGTTGAGATGTAATTATAAATGTTACCTACCTAAATGAATAAGGACTATTAGAGAATTATTTGTAGTACTCAACGTATACGTTGGAGTTGGAGGTAGCTCTAAATATCTCTCAACTACCATTTTTTTTATTTTTTGTACCATAGATAGGACCGTTTGGTTATACAAATGAAATAAAACGAGATGAGATGTTTTAAATAATAATAAATAAAATATTATTATAATATAATTTTGTAATATTAATTTTATATTTAAATTTAAAAAAGTAAAATTGTTTATTATATTTTATATGAGAATTTAAAAAAATTATAATGATGAGTTGAGCTGAGATGAGATGAGTTTTTTAATTTTGTGTAACCAATCCAGACAGTCATCAACCCAAATTTGCATAATTGCATTACACTCTTTCACTAAAATGCCCGCTCCATTACGCTTTTAATTATAACTCGGGGCTTGTACCTAAGAATTTATTGAGATTGGACTTAAAACTAGACAAACATTCAATGCTATACGAGCTTGAAGAACGGACAGAGTAATGGAGAGGAGTCATTTTTGTGCAATTGTAGCCGAAAGTCCCAATCAAAAGCTGGCTTGAATGAGGGTCCAGGGACAGTGACACTATATGAATGTCATTGCTCTGCCACATGCTTTGTGTTAGTGACTCAAATACATCCATCCCCTTCAAATCGAGAAGGAAAATGTTAGCATGCACTCAAAATTTGCTATCTCATTTTGAACGTTTATATATTTAAATGCACCATCCAAACTTGGAAAGTGTCTCTTTCCAAAGAGAGTGCAGATGATCCAGCAACTTCCAATTCCATACATAAAAAAAAGAGTGGAATTAAATTACGTTTGGATGTTAAGGGCGATTTTAAATAATTTGTAAATAATAATAATAAGTAATTTATAAATAATAATAATAAAAAATTTCACCTTCTTGTGCGCCAACCGTATCCGTCACGTGTGTCTCCGTTGCTATATTTTTTTTATAAATTTAATATATTATATTAAGTTACATTAATTTATAAATTTATTTTTTAAAATTTTTTATGACTAAAATATTTATTATTATTAAAAATAATTATATGTTTATCATTTTTCAAATATTTAAAATCTTAATGGCGAAATATTTAAAATCTTATTTATTTATCAAGATTTACAAATAGAGTGATAATATTAATATGAGAAATTATATTTACATTGTGAAATACATAAATGTGATGTAATTATTTTTAATAAATAAATAAACATTATAATTAATTTTTTAATAATTAATTTCACTTTTTTTTAAATGAATTTATATATTCCATTACTTTATAAATATTTCTTCACTATTTCGAAAAGAGGAAGGTATTAATGCAGGATAGAAGAAAATCCACTGGAAGATAATGTTTTCTCTTGAAAAGCGAAAAGGCAGGCCCTTTCTTTTGCAATAATAAGGTCTAGATTCAATGCTGAAATCGAGAATTGTGCAATGGCATCAACAACTAGTGAACTTGTATGAGTTGGATCTCTTCCGTGAGAATCAGAATGCAGCCTCCAAGTAGCTCTTCTACGAGATAACAAAGCTGTAGAAGTCGCCTTTCTCACTTTTGGCATTTTCTCTTGCCGGAATCATCTCAGACGGGAAGAATCCAGGGATAATTAAGCAAACTCCAAATATTTCATCCGTTTCTATTATGCGTGGAAACCGGCTATTCCGGTCATCCCTCCCCCCGCGTTCTTCTTCGTTCAGCTCCTGCGGCTGCTCAGCTTTTTCCTTCCTAATTCCTACACTGAACCAAACTCTTCTGGAGTGCGACTGAAAGGAAGGGCCATGGTCGCGGACTTCCTCACTAACCCTTAAGAGAATCCGCTCTCATTGCACAACAAACATGCATTGCTGTTTTGCCCCCTTTTCTGCTCTCCATTTCTCAATCTGTAACCACCTCTCCCACCGAAGATCCTTCATCGGAGCCAACCACACCTCGGCTCGCTTCTGCTCTCGCTAACCTCATCATCTCTATCTATCTCTCTCTCTCTCTCTAGTGCCTTCGATTTTGCGGGTTTTTTGCTTTTTTGAGACAGGGTGCAGCATTACCAGTCATGGAGACTACCACAGGCAAGCCCGGCTCCCTGAGGAACATTCTGGTCCGGTTGCTCTTGTTCGGTGTTCTCATCATTGTCGTTCGATTCGCCTACGTTGTTACGATTACTGGTGAGTCGTGTAAGGTCGTCGACTTTTGCTTCTTCTCCTTACCGGAGACTTTCAATTTCATTATCGCCGGTGCCGGCCCTGGAGCCTCTGCCATTGCTGCTAACGGCGCCTTACAGACGACCAAAGGGTCAGATCTCTACACTAGCAAGGGTTGGGTAAAGGCCGTCAATTTCTACTCCTCGGTCTTCCAGGATCTGATATCTGAAGGCTACCTATCGGAGGGCTCGAAGTCCCTGTGCGTACAGACCCCTACCGGACAGGACGTCTACGCTCTGAAACAGGTTGGGGTTGAGGACTCGATTGGAATTTTCAAGAAAGTGTCACGGCCTTTGGTAATTAAGGCCCTTCCTAACCGAGTCCCATTCGACGACAATACCTTCGACTTCGTGTTCTCCGGTGGGGTTCGTTTCGACCAGCTGTCTCGGCCTTTGGAGTTGGCGTCGGAGATCGAACGGACGCTGAAACCCGAAGGGTTTGCGGTGGTCCACATTGAAGCTAAAGATTCGTATAGTTTCAATTCTTTTCTTGAGTTATTCAACTCTTGTAAGTTAGTCAAATCCCACGATATAGACGGCCTTGATTCGTTGATGCCTTATATACGCGAAATTGTCCTGAAAAAGGAGATTGAAATACTCGGCCTTCGAGGGGATGAGAAACCCAAACCCAATGACGATTCGGAGACTAAGTGCTGGGTTCCGGAGCATAAGCAAGAACTGGTACAGAACGCCGAGCCGTTGATCATGGAAGAGCCGTTGAAGCCGTGGATCACGTTGAAGAGGAACATAAGGAATATAAAATATCTAACGTCAATGGCTGATATTAGCTTTAAGAATAGGTATGTGTATGTGGATGTTGGGGCTAGAAGTTATGGGTCTAGCATTGGAAGTTGGTTCAAGAAGCAATACCCAAAACAGAATAAGATCTTTGAAGTGTATGCCGTCGAAGCTGATAAGGCATTTCACGAAGAATATAGCTTGAAGAAAGCGGTTAGGCTGTTGCCTTACGCTGCCTGGGTGAGGAATGAGACATTGTTGTTTGAGATTAATCGAGACCTGGGCAAGAATGGCAATCATAATGGTAGAGGAATGGGGAGGATTCAACCCTCTGGTGGTGGTGGTAATAATGGCGGGGATGTGAATATGATTCAGGGGTTTGATTTCGCGAATTGGTTGAAGAGCACGGTCACAGAGAGGGACTTTGTGGTGATGAAGATGGACGTCGAAGGGACCGAATTCGATTTGATTCCAAGGTTGTTTGAGACCGGGGCGATCTGCTTGATTGATGAGATATTTCTCGAGTGTCATTACAATAGGTGGCAGAGATGTTGCCCTGGTCAGAGGAGTTCCAAATATGAGAAAACTTATGGCCAGTGCTTGGAGCTGTTTACTTCGCTCAGGCAAAGTGGAGTTCTTGTTCATCAATGGTGGTAGCTGGTAAGAACAATAATTCTCTTGTAACATTTGTTTCTTTATTTAACAGTATTTTTTTTAAAAAAAATTTCTTTATTTTACAAATGAAACATTTGTAGTTTTTATATTTGATTGTGTCAAGAATTTTACTTTTGATGTAAGAGGGTTGTAGCTGGAAATGAAAATTTCATTTGTTCAATGTTCTTCGTTGGCCTCTATTGTCAGTTTATGTGAACTTGGATTTTAAAGGGTGCCTTCTTGTCTTTAACAAAAAATTGACCCTATTAGGCTATTAGCCACTGTACTAGTAGAGCTGAACACAATTTCATAGTGCTTTTAGCTCAAAATTTCCATATTTGCTTCCTTGGTGAATGCTGATCGTGTTTGCTTGAGTGACTTATTCTGTGTTACGTTGCTCACCTTAGTTTGTTGGAAGTGAGATATCTGAAGCCACATATCCTTTGATAAGAGTCAAGACTACTCATTGGTGTGCTTTTTTGGGTTTTGAACAGCTAGAAACCTTTGCGAATCAGTTTAGTTTCATGGTTGTGGCAATCAAAGCCTGAGTTTTGAGAATATTGTGGTTGTTTTTTTTACTGGCACCGAGTATTAATGATCTTAATACATGTAATGTGTGGGGCTTCTGTAAAAAATTTCCCGCAAGTGCACCGAAGGTTCTTGGGTAATTTCAGGCGAAATTTTCTCGGTCCATTGACCCAAGGAGTATGAATGCTGAATTTCGAATCTAAGACGCCCAGTTTATATGGATGTGTGTGCTTGTTTAACAGTTGGCAAATGCCACTCTCAACAGTGACCTTCCTAAATTGGTCATATCTTCAATATCTATAGGGAACTTGGCCATAAGAATGATCTTATACATGGGATTCAAAATTAGATCTTGAAGATTGTCTTCCTTTATAAGCATCGGGTGATTGCTTTGCACACAAGAACTATATAGCAGAGTATTGAGTTTGATTTACAACCTTATATGTGAACTAGAATATGAATGTTCCTATGGGGTTGCAGCATGCTGCACTTCCAATTCCCCGTTGAATGCTTTACATTCTTTTAGTGACTATAGTGCAGAGGTGCATATTTGGTTTGATCTTGTTGCAGTCTGCAACCAGTTCCAACATATGGCAGGCAATGCGTGTAATGCCGCAGAATCTGGCCAGGCATAGGGAAGCTCAAGAAATGGTGCAACTGAAGTAGTAGTACAGATGTGGTATTGAGTTTAAAAAAAGATTTGTATATGGAGTCACAAGTAACAAGCCACATGTACAATCGCTTCTACTCGAGTCCAAATCTGGACGTCTTCCTACTCTTGGAATTTACGATCATGATCAAATCAAGGTGGCGGACAGATTCTTTGCCCTGTTGTGAGCAATGAGCGTATACCTCTAGCAAGTGACTACAAGAAGCTAAATTTATTTTAGGAAAAAGCTACCGTGCCCCCTGAGCTATACTGATGGATTTGCCCCCTTGATGTGGCCTTGCCACGTGGCGGCCATGTCAGCGATTATTTACAAAAAAATGAGACACAAAGCTAGGTTATGTGAGTCCATCCAAGAGATGAATTCAAAAGTTCAATCTCAGGTTGCCATGGAAGTGTGATCGACTAAAGAGTTCAAAGTAACCCCTACCAATAACTTCTCTCTTACTCGAGACTGCTATGTACTTTCTATTTTTCGGTTTGTTTTGACAACATTTTAAAAAGTAGAGACTACATTCCATATCATTTTGAAGCCCACAATTCTGCACAGAGTTCACTTCTAAGTTACAAATGGTCAGAAAAGTGTATATAACCGGCTCGTCTTCCATTTGGTATTCCTCTTGCTCCTGGAAGAATCACCCTTTTCTAGCATCCTTTTGTATCGATATTTCATTTATCAGGATAAAAAAGGTAGTTAAGCCAAGAATGAAATGGATAAACTTAGAAAGCAAGGGCCAAGGACATCGCATAAACTTGCACACCTTGAGTGAATCTCATTTTGGAATAGGTACCAGTTGGTGGTTCGATGGATGGCGTCGGAGCTTAGCCGAAAATTGAAGTATGTCGTGCGGATGGAAGGATCACTGGTGGATGGTGCTAGAGTCGGTCACTAGTTTGGGGACATGAGTGATGGAGGGATGGTGAGTAATGAGGGGGAGTGGTTTTAGGGTTTCATTCAAATGGAGTATTGTTCGTTTTCAACTTCTTTCTCCCGATACGTGTTTTTTATTTTTTTGGTTTTTTTATGATTTTTTAATCCTCTTAAACATTAAAAAAAATCATAATATCATTAAAAACTATTTTTTTAATTATTATTATTATTTTAAATCAGAATAGGTAGAAATCATCGAGAGTATACCTAGCTGGATTTTCCATTTACGAAACTGCAGGAGCCAGCGGGGATTCAAAAAGTCGAATATGCGCCACAGCTGCATGTTGTCCAACATTGACACGTACGCATCATTCCATCCACTTTTCCCGATCTCAAATATTTTGAAATCAACCGTCACTACCATTCTCCCACACACCTTGAAAAACACCAGTGCCCTAAATATACGTGATTCTATCTACCTGACCGTCTTGTTGCTTTCCTTTAAGACCATATTCGACAATCGGTGTACTCTGGGATATTGGATAATGCTACTCCCACCGTTGGTAGCTCCTACCGGAACTAATTTAATTTTTTTTATTTTGTAATTAAGAAAATATTTTTTAATAATATTGTAATTTTTTTAAAAAATATATTTAAATGTGTTAAAAAAATACATATAAAATAAAATAAAATAAACACAAAAAACAAGTAACGGTAGCTTCCGGCTCCCGCTAGGAGCGGTGGCTGTAGTGCTATCTCTAGCAAAAATCATGGATCTACCCAACGAATTAAGCTGCCAAAGAAAGCCGAGATTGAAGCATTTTTAATTTTATTTACCTCCATTTCTCACCTTTTTTTATTTTTTAGATTGGAACACCCCACCCCCTCTTTTGCCATTTTTAGTAATATTATTTGCTTAGGAGAAAAAAAAAAATTACAAGAAGCTAAAATAAGTGATAATTGAGCAAAGGGCTTTCACAACAACGTTGTCAATGGGATGGGTCTTGTATATTGGTGGAATGGGGATGTAAACAACAATAGGACTCATAAATCATTCAAAATGGAGTACTTGACCAAACTCAATTTGATTATGTTCGTTTATTAAATGAGTCGTTTATCAATACAATACTAAGATATGTTATTAAATGATATAATTTTATATAGCTCGGCTTGACTTGTTTATCATTTTTATAGCATTTTCTTAACTTTATAATAAGATTATATTAAGTATTTAAACAAAAGAGGAAATGGTGTTCATAATGCTTTTAGTGTTGTTTGAATTCTTGTGAATGAATATGATCCTTGATATATATATATATATATACACACACACACTATACGAACATATTTACCAAAAGCAAAAGTTGGACGATGTTAAAAAATTGTAGATAAAGTTATAAGATATAATATAAATAATCTATATATTATATTAAAACTAAGTAGTTTGTGATAAAGTTTAAACTCGTTTTGAAATAAATGAGTTGTTTTTAATATATAATGTAACTCAATAATAAACTCGAGCTAGAGTAGTGCTTAAATAAATATTAAATGAATAAAACTTGATTACCAAGTACTATTCGTTAGAACCCTTTTAGTTTTAATGAATTTTAATCATAATATTAATTAACCCATTTAGTGTATAAATTTAGATATAGCTCGAAATTCCCGAATGTATATTACATTTTGTTAGCAAAACGAGCACTTGGTGTAATAACTCACTCTTTTTTTCTTTTATAGTTACGAGTTTCGTTTTACGTGTCGAGTCTCGATAGCGTATTTTAAAAGATACCAAACAGATTTTAAAGTAAGTTTGATATTTTAAAACTTACGAATATTTTAAATATTCTGGAAATATTTATATGTGATAATTTCAATGTTATCGGACTAAACTTATTTTTAAATAATACAATTATAATATTTTTGAAGAGTTCCAAAAATATTATAATTGTGAAAAATTATTTAGATTAAAAGATTTTAGTCATTTAAAAATATTACGATATTTAAATTTATGTTGAAAACTCTAAATTAATTTAAATGATTTTATTCTCTTCAAGTGATTCACAAGACTTCATCATTTTAATTAATGATGAAGGAATATATTTTATAAATTTTAGTTTATAAAATAATATTATAACTTAATTCCTCTCAGTGTTTTAAATTTAAATAAAATATTTACGCATTTTCAAATAAGTATTTAAATTCACTGTTAGATCGTTTTGAAGATCTCAAGACGAAGGGTCTAGATTAAATACCCAACCCCCTAACTTTTTCTGTCTCTTTTTCCTTTCCCCTCTCTCTCCTATCCCTTTCTTCCAGCCCATCGGTGTGCTTTCTCCCTCTCCTTGGTTGTGCTTTACGTCTCCTCCAGCCAGCACCACCACCGACCACCCAACCTCACCTCCACCACTGGCAACTCCCTCTCTCACTGGCAAGTTCAACCCCACCGGCAACTCCCTCTCTCTCATTCTCCCTTTAACCGAAATGGGTTTCAAGTCCATTTCTCCTCATTGCGCCGCCGTATGCGGCCAACGTGGCCTTCGACCACCACCAACAGCATCACCACCTCATTGGCTTCCTCTTCATGGTCTTCTATCCCCCAACTCTCTCCTCTCCGTTGCACCACCATACACACACATGCACGGCTTCTCCACCGTGCACGGCTACCCACACCACCTTACCACCATCACTGTGATCCCCTGACCACCACGACCTCCCTAGCTATTTCCATACCCAACCGAGATCCCCATATCTCTCACTCTCTCCCACTCTCTCATGCACGAGTTGCACCACCCATGGCCAGATCTGCTGCCATGGGCCACCATCCAGCCACCATCTCTCCACCACACCTCCCTCAAGCTCCTCCATGCCTGGCCATAACTTCCAACTCCTCCCTTGACTCACACACACCCTCACTCTCTTGGTGCACTGTTCACGACGAGATGCCGCCATGCTCTACCCCTCACCACCATTCCAAGGCCATCATGAACCTCCCAAGACCACCCCTAATCCTTCCCTAAGCTCAAACCACCACTTTAAGTGGTGGACAGCCACTGTACATGTCTAATCGCCACCATACTTGGTTTAACTGTCACGTACGACTCTTCCGACGTCTTTGACCGTGATGGGTAGCGAGCAACACATGGTTTATCTAGTCGATGATATAACCCTCTATCTCTCATTATTTATAATAAATGTTAGTTGATAGGTTGTGGATTGTATTGTTAGTATTGTGGAGTTCGCTATGAAGTGTGGCTGTATAGTGAAGTGTTAGGCATAACTATGTAGTATTGTAGACTGTGCTGTGGAGTATGGGTGTGAAGCATGGGCCGTAGTTATAATGCGGCGTTGTGTTGTGGAAGGGGTACACATTGAGTGTACTCCATGTGATGGAGTGGTGCACCATATGGCATATATGTCGTAATGGTGATGTGACGTAGTGTGAAGGGAGTACACGTGGCGTGTGCTCCATGTCGTGTAGCGACACATCGTGTGGTGTGCGTCGTGATAATATGTGATGTCGGAGGGAGTACACATGGTGCGTACTCCATGTAGTGCAGCGATGCACCGTGTGGCACGCGTCACAGTGATGCATGGCGTAGTGTGGATGGAAGAGAGTTCGCATGAGATGTACTCTATCCAGTGTCGTGATATACCAGATGATATGTCACGAAGGTTTGGACGGCGTAGTTGAGGAGCGTAAAGTGTATTGTGTAGCGTCAGGAACTGTGGAACGGTGTCCCGACATAGCTGTGATATGGCTTGTAGTCTGAGTTGACAGGTGTCACCTTGAAGTTGACTTATGGCTAAGAGTATGTGTGAAGTGGTGGAAAAGTGTAAGAGTAGCGTATCGGAAGCATGAAGGGTATCGTGATGTAACTCAAGGTTAGTCTCGAGCTACGCGACGTGACGAAGATGCATTTGTGGATGCAGTCCTATCATGTCAAGTATTGGGATGAACTTGTAAATGAGCCGAGAAGTAGGAAGAGTCCTACTGACCGGGTCTAAGCAAGTTGGTATCGAAGTATGGTGCTTGTTCATATAAGTAAGCTACCAATAGACTGTGTGTTAGTCTTAATAAAGGGATAAGTTACATGTGCATCTGGTGAGACACGTGTACCAGACGGATTTACCATATATAATAGATAATCTGTCCTCAACATGGTTACGTGGTGTTTTAGCCCCAAAGTTGATTTTAAACCGTGTGACGTGTATGGATGGACATGAGGGTTTAGTGTGAGCTAAGATGCATAAGGGTAGTAACAGGTATGTCGTCTAAGATTGGGATGCGTGACTTAGTCAGTTTGAAATTTGTATATAATGGATAATCTGCCCTCAGCATGGTTATGTAGTATTTTAACCCTATAGTTGACTTTAAACCGCGTGACGTGTATGGATGGGCATGAGGGTTTAGTGTGAGCTAAGATGCATAAAGGTAGTAATGGGCATGTCGTCTTGGATTGAGATTCGTAACTTAGTCAGTCTGAGTCATGAGTCGACATGTGGTTGATAGAAGAATAAGACGAAAGTCTTAGTATCTTAATCCTAAGGTGAATCACGGAAGTTCATTTTAAGGAATAAGACTCCGAAGATTTTAGCATAGTAAATGACACGTAAGAACCTATGGATGGACAGAGAGTGTTCCAAATGAAGCGTAGTTCTATTTCTAGTATAGTTGCTTATATATTAAACGGAGAACGACGTGAAGTTATGTGTATGTATGTAGGTTGCCATCTGACACGCACATGAATGGACTGCATGGAATGAGTATGGCGTTAAGTCCAAGTAAGTATTGCGTTCATACTCTTCTAGAGTTTTCTAAAAGATAAGAAAATAAAAACGAAATGCTTTTCTTTTACAATGCTTTATGAAATGACACAAAAGAGACTTTACGAAAGGACGCTAAGTATAGGTACGTAACGACCCTCCTTGGCAGCCACTTTTTACGCACCCAAAGTATGTAAGTGTATGCATGTTAATGGATGGTATACGCGGTATGTATTGTATGTATTTTCACAAAATGAAATGCGAGGCCTCGGCCCTATACTTTAAACGACGCGAAAAAAGTGTTTTAAAATGTCCCTATGAAAGACGATGCTTTAAAGGATGCACGAACTGATGTTTTAAATGATGCTACGAAAGATGATGTTTAAGCCCATGCTTTTTAAATGACTTTTACAAATGACCTAAAAGAAATGACTGAAAATGACTAAAAGGACTGCAATAAATGGAAAGGACTGAATGTTTAATGTATGAAAATACGTAACGGCCACATGAATGAAAAAGGGTATCGAAGGACTAGATTAGGCAGATTGCAATGCCGAGTAAGTAGTACTGGTAGTGCACCCAATACTGCATCCTGACGGAATGGATTTCCAACCCGTGGCCACGAACGAAATTGAGGTCCAAAAAACCGCTAACCCCAACATACGGGATATAACAACGTGCAATGGCTAATGAAAGTGATAAGAAATAATGTACATATGTAAAAAAAGATGTACGCATGATAAAAAAAACCTTTAAGAAATGAAGGCAGCGAGGCATGGGGAACTGTTTTACGAAAGAAAACCATTTTTAAAGAAAAATCCCACCTTGCAACGTTTTAAAACGAATTGAATGTCTATGTATGATATGTATGAAGTGATGAATGCATGACTAGTGATGAATGCATGACTGAAAACCTATATTATTATATTTTAATTGAATGAAATAATATTTACGAGTCATCGACTCATTTTAGTTTTTATGTGTGCTCTCACAAGAACAAAATGAGCATGACCCATCAGGACAGACACAGCCCAAGGGGAAGAGCACGAAAGCCTAGGCATACTATTTTGTACGAAAGATTTTAATTATAAAATTTAATGTTTTCCGATGTAATCTTTTAAATTAAGAAATAAGTTTTATTTATAAACATGGAGACTTTTGCATCCTGGCACGAATGGAAAATAAATTTTAAAATAAACCGTAATTTCCTTATATTTTCTTAAAATCATTTTCTAAAGGACCCACTACAAGAACGGGCGTTACACTTGGACTAATTTCCATGCATGGGTTTGAGGACTATGCACGTCGAGATCAATTGTGTGTTAATTTCATAGAACGAGGAGCGCCCAGGCCGCTTTTCACTCTTAAAATGATCCACTTGTTTGTTAAATTCTACATGTTTTTTACATTTAAATCATGATTGGCTCTTTTGTCAATCATTCTTGTCCCTCTATATAAAAACTGGTTTTCTTGGCTCTAATCTATATATAACTATGAAACTCTTCACCACAGAATTCTCTCCTCCTTTACTCTTCATCATCCATTCAAAAGTTCCTTGAGAAATTTCCTCCTCCATTGTTCTGCTTGTTCTTTCCGAGAGTTTATGCGTTATCGGTTGAATTTTGGTGGGTGCTTTTGTATCGTGGGGTTCCATTCATGGGCGCCTGTTGTACTAAGGATGGCAGCTGTAGAGGGTCCATGGGGGATCTTGTGGAATGGAAGGAAGACGAGGCGGGTGAAGAGATTGACATTCGACGTGGAGATGATGGAGACCTTATAAGGTTGAAAGGACCTTCTAGCTTTACATCAATGTACACCCAGCAAGGAAGAAAAGGGATCAACCAAGACGCCATGACAGTTTGGGAGGTAACATTAATTCTTTCTTTCTGATCTATACTAAAATGTAGTTTAAGTTTGTGGTGATTGATGAATTTTCTAGGTTTGATTCAGACTTTCTTTGCGTTTATTATATATCCAAATGTTGATGAAACAATGATCATTAAGCTGTGTATTCAAGCATGTTTTCTGGAAAACTATATATGTTCTAGCACTTTTCCAGCATATATATGTTTCAGGATTTGTCTGGCGAGAAAGAAATGTTCTTCTGTGGTATTTTCGATGGTCATGGTCCCCAGGGTCACAGAGTTGCACACCATGTACGTGACAATCTACCCTCAAAGCTCTCTGCGGCACTGAAAATCTCACAAAGTCATCAAAGAAAATATAGTAAGGTTGATGTTGATGTTACCGATACCGACGATGATTCTAGTGGTAATTGCAACAGTCACGTCGACATCAAAGATCGTCCTAGGAACCCTTATAGTCAGAATATATCTCTTGCTTCATGGGAGGGCAGTTTTGTTAAATCTTTCAAAGAAACGGATGAAGAACTTTGTCTAAATTCCTCCATTGATAGCTTTTGCAGTGGTACCACAGCCGTGACTATAGTTAAGCAGGTAATTTAGATACAAAGTTAGAAAGAGAATCCAAGACTACCTTTATACCTTTTCAAAAGAGGGTGATATCCCAATTTTATTATATACCGGAGTCATACCTAGCTAGTCCGAGACATATTCTAGTCGAGTGTTCTTTATATAATTAATTTCCTTATTTTTAGGGTCGCCACTTGATAATTGCCAACTTGGGAGATTCTCGAGCAGTTCTTTGTACAAGAGGAGACAATAATCAACTTCTACCCATTCAACTCACAGTTGACTTGAAGCCAGATGTTCCAAGTGGGTCTTTTTTTACCTAGAATCTTTATCTTCCTCTCCTCAAAGCATGAGCAAACTATATAAATTCAGTCTAATTAAATTTCTGTTTTTAATTCTAATGTTGACTCAGGTGAAGCTGAAAGAATAATGAATTGTCGGGGCAGAGTTTTTGCAATGGAAGGACAGCCTGATGTTTATAGAATATGGATGCCTGATGAAGATTGCCCTGGTCTTGCTATGTCAAGGGCTTTTGGAGATTTCTGCCTTAAAGACTGTGGTCTGATATCAGTTCCTGAAGTTTCTTATAGGAACCTCACTATCAATGATGAGTTTGTGGTTCTAGCAACCGATGGGGTAAGAGTTTGAAAAGCACAATTCAAAAAGTCACCCAACTATCAAAGAAAAATTAAGCTTGGTTTTGTGTGCGTTAGTGAAAGACAACGTTAAATTCAGGGATTATCACACTTGCAAAACTTCAAACTTTCAAGGACTAAAGCCATTGGATGGACTGCCCTTTTTTGCAGGTATGGGATGTGTTAACAAACAATGAAGTTATAAAAATAGTTTCTTCTGCAAAGAAACCATCAATGGCAGCCAAATTGTTGGTAAGTCATGCTGTTAAAACCTGGAGATGTAAATATCCGAGTTCCAAGGTAGATGACTGTACAGTCATATGCTTGTTCCTCAAAAACCAGCCTACTACTTAAACCAAGCCCATCTCTGAAGTGACTCCAGGAAGTGTGAACTGCTCATAGCTTGATACTTCTAGCCTCTAGGTCCTCTAGGTTTGAGGTAGACCCTGAATCTGTGAATAGCAATGTCAGTGAAATAAACTCGACCAAAAAGTGTAATGCTCTTGTGGTAGTGAGTACTGAGTAGAACACACTCAAATGATTAGATTCGTAGCTTTTACAGCTTTATGAGTTGGTTCAGAACAAACAGAGCGTTTGAAGAGGCTGAAGCTCGCTTGCAGTGGTTTTCTTGTTAAATTGTATCTCGCAGTTGAACCCCATTAATGGGGTTATATGATTTTGTAAATTATCCCTTTCATTATATCTGGGAGACTTATATCCACCACGATTCCTGTTAAGTTTGTTTAGAAATTTTGTACAGATGCTATAAAACAATATTCATTTGTTTCTTCAATCTCCCACCCTTCCATCCACCCTTCCATCGGTGAAGGATGAAGTTTAGTTATTTCACTAAAACCTGAACATAATTAAAACCAAATGTAAACCAGCAACGTGCTGTAATTATAGAAATCAGACAGACTGGCATTGTGCCACCCTGATCTCCAACACCACGGGCTATAATTATAGAATTTGGACAGTACTTTCCACCAATTTTTCTTTGTTGCAGAAGAAAACCAGTGAGGGGCCCTTGGAAGGCACACGATACATAAAAGCATGCACCTTCTTTATCATTTAACGTTTGAATCTGCATTATAGCTTTAGAAGTCTTCAATAACATACAAGAATAAGAAAAAAGGAGTTTGTTTTTTAGCAGCATGATGAATATTCCACCATGGCATACTTCTAGTACCATTAAAGCCCGCACGAAGAAGACTTTGGATCACTTTAGTACCCCGATGTTTAATGATGTAAAAAAATTAAAAACAAATTTATTGGAAAAATACAATTATCTACTAGTCAGAAAGAAAACATAACCATGCAATGACACCCAGAGAGTCCAGTCCTACTTTTGCTAACCCCCCGAACACCCCTGAATAAAAGATATAATAGTGATTTATCACACAAAAGATTGCAGCCCATTACGCAATCCCATTCAAGACCAGACACCCTGCAAATTTCCTTCGTGCTTTGTGCAAGCAAAACTAATCTCTTTTATCAAAACCCTAACTGTACCAGGACGAAATTTCTCTAGTGGAACTGTGGAACAGCCACGGATACGGACAAACAGTTTTGGGCACTGATATAAGCAAAGTTGATCTGCTTTACTTCTACACAAGGCAATATAATAACACCATTTCTTTATACATTACACTAGTACTATCATGTAGAGTTTCTTTTAAGTTCGTTCACAACACTGACACCATTAACTAAACCCCCTCAAAAAGGAACTAAACAAAAGTCCAAAGCACCCTTTAATATTAATTATCATAGTCGAAGGTAGATGGTGCTATGGCAGTGGATTTGCGCACGATGTAACGATAAGCAGCAACTTTTTTCTTCCTGGAAGCAGTGTTGTCTACTGATAGCACCATTTTACCTGCCTCACGTGCAGTGAACGAGTTGTAAACTGCTTCTTCTGATGCTGCCATCTTCCTAGGCTTCTCCACAGCAATGGTGTAGCTGCCTTCTGCACAGGGCACGAACTCTGCACTGTATTCCAACTCCCAGCCCCCCACCACTATGTCCCATGTTATCGTTGCACCAGCCTAATTACCCAAAAATAGTATGATCAAACCCAAGTTTGAAATTCGAACCATGCGGTTAGAAATTAACACTAAACTTTAATGTCTGAAATGTTTGTACCAATGGATGTAAATTAGTACCGAAATAAATGAATAGAGGATATAGAATGAACCTCGATTCCCTCGATCTGAATATTAACTTTCTCTCCGGCTTTGACGGTGAACTCGGAGGCTGGTTTTGGGGGACCATTCTGTAAATCACTGGGTCGGCTTAGTCCACCGTACTGAACAGGAACATCCTCAGGCCTAATGAACCTGTCCCCAAAAGCAAAACCCAGCTCAGAAAACATAACTCCAAGCAGCAAAAATTATGAAGGTGAAATTGAAATTACTACTTTTAAATGATAAAAAAGGGAAAAGGAACAGAGTTGTCCAGAAACAGCAAAAAGACAGAGACAAAGAACCAAGTTTTCATCAACAAGGGAACAAGAACCAAAATGGGTAACGTGTAAGTGGGCAAGGAAAAAAAAAAAGGTCTCCAAATCTTTAAACTCTGCGCTCTTGTAGAAGATGCTGAAACGATGAAGAACCAAACGACCCAGGAAAGACTTTCAATGAGCAAAGAAGAGCAGAGAATAGACAAAGAACGTGGCATACGCAGTATTGAATAAATTACCGGTAGTCAACGAAATAAAACACACAGACAAAGATAGGGAGATAATAAGAGACTTTACTTGTAAAGTGTCTCGGCCACATTCCCTTCCTTGCAGATCACGAACTTACTCTTAGTTCGCTGAGTTAGAAATCGGCTGAACATGGAATATAATAAGCTGAAGTACCATGGAACATTGATAAAAATCTGAGCCCAGAAAAGTAGTTGCCAAAAACAAACAGAGATCAGTCTCTAGAACAACCACACAGGCCCAAAACCCTCCACCAAATTCTTTAAATTCATGAAATAAAACAGTAATATTACCTTGCGAGCGACCATTTCAGGATAGTTATCTTGAAACAAGGAGAGGATGTGATTAGAAGCGACCCTTAGCTCTCTCTTGGGCATGTCCTTGAGATCAGTGACCTGGATGATAGAGTTAACCCCACCGGGCTTAAAATGTAGCAGGTTAATCCCTCTCTCAAGCACCTGAACCCTCCATCTCAAGAACTTCTGGAGCTTCTCTTCGTCACCAAAGATCCTCTCGTACATATCTCTGTCTCTGAAAACCCCGTACGCGTTGTAACAAACAGGGTGCCCCTCTGTGTCATAACCATGCATATAGGCCACAACACCCTCAAGCTCCTTGAACCCCAGATCCTCCTCAATAACACTATCCGCCCCGAATTCTCTCCTCCATCCCAAGCACTTCAGCAACATGTTGAGGGAGTCAGAGACCCTGAAGTCTCTGGCTCGCAGGAACTTCAAGAGAATCACATCGGCCTTCTCGTCACCTCCTAAGAGAGGGATGCCCCACATTGAAGCATCAGAGGCATTAGATGCCAAGAGTTTGTCCTTGAGCTCTTGGAGAGCTTTCTTTTCCGAGGACTTGAGGTGAGAGATGAAGTAGGTGTCCTCTCTGAATGAAGGAGAGCGAAGTGTGGCGGCCGCCATGAGTGTGGTGACGAAGCTTTTCTTATAGGGTTTTGGGGACGCCTCTGGGAGGTCTTGTAGTGGGGTGTTTTGGATGGAGATGGGTGATAAGGCTTCCATTAATGGAGTTAATTTTCGGCGAGACCCGAATGGCTTCTGCTTGTGAAAATGCAGAGTCAGAGAAAGAACTCAAGAAGAAAACCAGCGAAATGCGTTGATACTAAACTGTAGCGGAGGTTTTTTCAGGGCGAAGAGGCAGCACTGCTTTCGATTCTCTGCGAAAGCGCAGTGCTTTCTCTATACTGAGAAAGAGAAAAGACAGGCACCAGAGGAAACAAAGAAAGGGGAGATAAGAGTGAGAGATTTGAGCAGCTATCTAGTTTGAACATTCAAAAGCGGCTTAAAATCGAACGGAAAGAAAAGAAAAGGAGAAGATGAGACAAGTGAGCATTTGAACGCGAGAGGTGACTACACGCGCTACCGTAAAACACTGTTGATATAAGTTATTATTTTTATTTTTATTCTTTTAAAATTTCATAATTAATAATAATTTGTTTTTATATTAAAAGCTTTTACAAGTCAATAATATTAAATTTTTATAGAATAAATAATTATCTAATTGAGATAACGGCATTGATGTTCCCTCGTTTACTTTTACAAAACTTCTCATCTCATGTAATCATTACAATTTTTTAAAATTTTTATATAAAATAAAATAAATAATTTAACTTTTTCAAATTTTAAAATAAAAATAATATTAAAAAAATATATTCTAATAATATTTTATTCAATTTTTAAATTTTATCTCAACTCATATCATCTCGTCTGCAAATATGGACATGGTCGTAGAAATACATTACAAAAATAAATAGTAGAGTAATGTTACCATCATCTCAATTCTCATTATCTTATAATGTGATATTAGATGATTAAATATTATTTATTATATTTCATTTGTGAACTTATCATCTAATACTACGTCATGGGATGATGTGAGGTTAATAAGAATTGGGATGAGAAGAAATATGGAGGAATTGTATGAGAGGTTGTCTCTCACTTATCAAGAACAAGAGGAAATTCTTATGGACACACATAGGCTCGAAGATGCAGTGCTTCAAGGAGGGAAATGCTTGATTATCAAACCGTTAACAAGTAGGCACTATAGTAACAAAGCATTCAAACAAACAATGAAAAAGATCTGGAGACTAGTAAAGCCTAGCTGTCAAATTCAGAGATCTGGGATCTATTCTAATACTGGTCCAGTTTGATTATATTAGAGATAAAGATTGGGTTATAAGAGAGGTCCATGGTCATTTGACAAAAATTTGGTAATGATAAAGGAGGTTAACGGGAACCAACAAGTGCACCAAATACAACTTATAGAGGCCTTGTTCTATATAAGAATTCATGATCTACCATTGATTGCCAAGAACGAGTATATAGGTAATCTGATAGGCAATAAAATTGGTAGAGTAATATTTTATATCATAACAATAACAAGGAGATTTAACAAAGAAAGAGGAAGGGATTGCTCGAGATTGAAGAAGAACAACAATAGGTAACCAAAAGAAGCCAATTGCAGAAGAAGCAAGATGATCAACAAGTGGAGAATCAAACTAATATATCGGCAACAGCTGGTTTGTAAGGCTGGAAACCAGCCCCTGCCTGGAGCCATGAAAACATTTAACTAGAATACATGTGGGCTTGGGAACCCATGGGGTATTCGAGCACTTTGCGACCTTGTCAGAAAGGAAGATCTTGATTTCTTGTTTTTACAAAAAAACAAGATTGACAGCTAGAGCAATGGAGAAATGTAAGTACACACTGGACTTTTCTAATTGTTTAGCAACAGATTGTGTTGGGAGAAGTTGTGGGATTGCATTATTGTGGAAATTAAATGTTGATCTTTCGGTTCTAAATTATTCCAAATCTCATATTGATGTTGTGATTAAAAGGGATGCCATAACATGGTAGACTGGTATTTTACGGATGTGTATGGTCATCCAAACACTAGAGCCATAGAAAGGAAAATTGGGATTTAATTCGAGGTCTATGTAGAAGGGATGGGAAGGCTTGGTAGGTCTGTGGGGATTTTAATGAAATTTTAGACCAAAATGAAAATTAGGGAGGGAATAGATGACCTAAAAAGCAATTATAGGATTTTTTAGAGGTACTTGATAGTTGTGCCTTAAGAGACTTGGGTTATAGAGGTCCACGGTATACATGGTGCAATAAAAGAGAAGGGAGGTTGTGTATCAACGAGAGACTAGATAGATTTTGGACCAATTCACAATGGTATCAAATCTTCCCTCATGCAACTATTATTCATGGGACTGCTGCATATTTAGACCATTTACCTATATGGCTAGATCCTGATAGAGGTTATTTACAAAAAAAAAAAAGGGGGAAGAAGTTATTGAGGTTTGAAGCAATGTGGATAGAAGAGGTAGGTTTGATAAAGTTTTGAAAGAATCATAAAGACATGGGACTGCTAAGAGTACTATCGGGGAGGTTATGGAGATGATATCTGGGTGTAGTTAAAAGCTAGAAGTGTAGAATCGTACAAAGTTTGGAAAAGTCCACCACCAACTCCATAATGCAAAACAGAATCTTAAACAAGTACAAGAGAGGGATCCCACAGGCACCAATCAAGAAGATCATAATAGTGCTAGAAAGAAAGTACAGATCTAGCTTGAGAGAAAGGAAGTGATATGGAGACAAAGATCAAAGATCTTATAGCGTAAGGAAGGTGACCAAAATTCCAATTTCTTTCATACAAAAACATCACAAAGAAAGAAAAAGAATAGAATACAGAAACCCCAAAATGACCATGGAGAATGGCAAGAGACTGAAGAGTGGGTTCAGTTTATAATTAATTACTTCCAAGACCTCTTTTCAACCTTTGAGCAGAGAGGCCCTATGGATTTTTTAGAGAATCTTCCAGCAAAGGTTACAACTTCCATGAATGAAGAGCTTACTCAGGTTTATACCGAGGATGTGGTTTTTGAAGCTCTAAAACACATGAATCCCACAAAGACTCCAGAACTTGATGGCATAGCTCCAATCTTCTTGAAAGAATTTTGGAATATTGTTGGAAAGTCAACTACAACAGCAATCTTCCAAGCGTTGAATGCTAGTGAGTTTCCAAATTCTTTAAATCACACTTCTGTCAATTTGATTCCAAAGAAGAAAATCTCTTGTGAAAGTGGTAGATTATAGACCAATCAGCCTTTACAATAGGATTTATAAGTTGATCTCATAAGTGATTGCTAATAGGCTAAAGAAGTTACTTCCTATCATTATTTCAGATTCATAAAGTGCTTTTGTACCTGGGAATCTTAGAGTTGATAATGTACTTGTTGCCTATGACCTAATTCATTACTTGAGACCAAAAAAAAAAAAAAAAAAAAGAGGGAAAAAAGGTTACATGTATTTAAAATTGAACATAAGGAAAGCCTATGATCAAGTAGAATGAAATTTTTTTGGAGGCTATCATGGATAAGTTGGGGTTGGGATGTTCAACTGAACAACATGATTATGGCTTGTGTGAAAACAGTGACATTTTATGTGTTGATTAATGGAGAACCTAAGGGCTCCATTGTTCTAAGTAGAGGGTTGAGGTAGGAGGATCCGCTATCACACTATTTTTTTATGTTATGCATTGAGGGGTTCATATCCTTATTGAAAACAGTAGAGAGTGATCATTCCATTTCAGGTATAAAATTCTGCAGGGGCTCCACACATTAATCATATGATTTGAGATGATAAATATATGAATAGTAGTGAAATAATTTGAGTTAAGATATTTTATTGAGTTTTGAAAAAGAAGAGAAAATTTTGAATAAAAATATTATAAAGTTAAAATATTGTTAGAATATAATTTTTTAATATAATTTTTATTTTAAAATTTGAAAAAGTTAAATTGTTGTTTATATTTTATTCAAAAGTTTATAAAAATTGTAATAATTAGATAATGATTAAATGAAAAAATTGAAAATTAAAAAATATTTATATTTGAATGACATTTAAGAAGGAGTTGAGATAAGATAGGTAGGTTCCCAAACGACAGACCTTAATGATAGTCAATCTAACCTACCCACTACTAAACCCAGGCAAGATATCCAACAAATAGCAAGATGCTCTAACGACAACACGTGAGATGTCATCTCGAGAACTAAAGAGAGGAGACTCCGGGAGCATTAATGATGATAGAGTTTTGTTACATACAAGCAAAGTCATGTATTAATCTGCGTACCAATACTGATTCTTTCATAATTAAAATTTAAATTAGTATTGTTTTTAATAAAATCTAATTTTTGATCAATCATAATAAATTAGTGCACATATTAGTACACAATTATACTTGCAAGTAGATTTTTTCATGATGAATGACTAGTCAGAATAGATGACAATACATAAGAGGCTCATAGGCGCGGGGCGGCACATGTAGGAGAATAAGGAAAGCTCACAAGGCAAGGGAGGACATCTAATTCGACTATAAAGACAAGGATTCTGTTTTGCTTAATTCCTATTTCATGGCCACATATCTTTTTGACCAAGGAATGGAAAACCTTTATCCTTAGCTGCATGATTAATCCAATTTTTATTTCAAAGGAAACAATACAAGCTCTTCGATCTTGACTGTCGAACATTTATAGCTCTTTCTCATTTGATCATATTTCTTCAGCTTATAGCTAATTTTATCAGCTTCTGAGTTACCCACTCATACCACCTCAGCTCAACCTTCTGATTTGGTAGGTTCAAAGTCAATATCTGCACCAACATTGTCAACATACTAATAATAGCAACAACGACCAAAAGGACTTCAAATCGGGTGATCATAATTGAGGATGCAGCACCGGGCAGACCAATGCCATCGAGGGAGGGAGCATCAATTAAGCAGCTGCCGTTGTAGAGTGACAGAACTGCTGGTAAAAGAGGCCGGTTGGTTAGCTAACACGACGATAAATCTTTCTACTACTTTTGCTATGCTTCCAAGTCAACGGCCCTAACATCACTTGAGCAAAGAAACAAACATCGTACAAATCAGAGAACTTCATTATTTATTTTCTTGTGTCTAAATTATGTAATTTCTGATCGGACATGAGCTCTATTTTTTACATGTGGGTTGGGTTTAATTCGTTATGGACCATTGGTGGGTCATAAAATGAGTTTATTTACTAGTAATGATTAGGTACAAACCTCCAAATATATAAAGTCTTGTGCAAACTTTTTATTAAAATATGAACCTCGCCTACAAATAAAAAAGAGTAAAATTCTCACATTTTTTCATTGTAGGTTTACTTTTTTTGTTTTTTTTTTTTTTTTTAACCAAAACTTTTGGTGGCTGCATTTGGCAAACTGTTTTTTAAGGAAAACTATTTATTGTTTTTTTTATCATAATTTTTTTAATATTTCTTGATATGATATTAAATAATAAGTTTACACGTGAAATATAATAAATAGTCTATAATTATTTAATATTACTTCATAGAATGTTGAAAAAATAATAATGAAAAAAGATAATAAGTAGCATTCCTCTATTTTTAATTGTTCTCCTTAGGCGTTTGCACTTGTCTAACTGTCGATTTTGGTCTATGTTTTAAGCTTTTACACCCACTCAGTGACCATATATATGAAACAAAATCTTAAGAAAAATGAGTCTTTATTCTTCCCATGTAGAGCAAAACACAAGAATAACTTATGAAACATCGCCTCTAGTGATCATTGGGATATATAGGGTGTGTTTGAGAATAGACTGTTTTTAAATATTTTAAAATTATTTTATTATTTATATTCTAAATATAACTGTAAAGTACGTAAATACTGTGTAATCGCTTTGAAAGAGAGTGAGATTCACTATTAAAAAATTAATTTTTTTCATGTGAATCTTATGTTTTATTCATTTTTTTCAAAATGATTACGCGGTGGTTGCACAATTTACGATTGTAAATATATTTTCTCTTTATAAATTATTTATTATTTTTTGATACTATTAATAGATATTTTTAAAAAAGAAAATATTTTAGCCACAAAGGATTACATTAAAAAAAAAACTCACAAATTGATGTGACATAATGTGATATGTCAGATTCTAAAGTTACTTTTTTATAAAATAGATCTAATAGATTTTATGAAACCACATCAATTTATGAATTTATTTTATATAATTTCTTTGTGAACGTAGCAGTTATTTTTTAAAATTCTTAGCATCTAAACATTCCTTAAATAGAACTATTTAAGATAAGCTAATTTAGACATTAGAATATCTCACAATTATGTAAATAATAATAAAACTATTTAAATTATTTAATAAGATTTTAAAAAAATGAGAAAAAAATTAAAGAAAAAAATTTTGTTTGGATAAAACTTGTTTGCTGCCTTGGCTAGACCACCCTACTTGACTGCTGGTCAAATTTTTTTTTTTAAATTTAGTGATTAAAAAGTGATTTTAAGTGTAATAATAACTCTTTTTATTTTTTAAAAATATTTAAATATATTAAAAAATAAGAAAAACTAGACGGAATGCCCCCGACTCATTTTGTCTTTGAAAGAGAGCCGAAAATTGAGTGATTGACGCGGGAAACGTTTTAGGGACCCAAGTGATTCCAAGTTCCTAGACGCCTAGACCTAACCGCTCTTTACCAAACGCAACATGGTTTAGGTGACCATACGTATAATGCATGTTGGCACGTTGCGTTCCTCCCTAAACCGAATTGGATTTCTTCAACTCTGGTCCTGATGAGATATTGACATTTTTATTTTGGAAATTGATATTTGGGATAGGGTAATGTTATACATTATACTCTTATTCTATTTTTATTCTATTAAATAAGATATGTCATACTCATATTCAACAGTGATATATGTGACATATCTTATTTAATAAGATGAAAGTAAGATGATTACCATAATAAAATATGTAAAAACTGTAAATTCTTTTTGAATAAAAATATGTAAATATGAGATTTATATCAAAGAATTAAATTTTTAATAATAAATTTAACTATCTTTTTTTTTTTAAAAATATACAATAGTTACATAATCCATAACAATTCGCAGCATTTCTCCTTCTATTTTATTCGTAAACTCAACCACAATGGGTTTAAAATTTGGGCAGTGGTTGCATTTACGAGGTACGAGCTTTGAAGTTTGAACTACACCCAACTTACTTCTGACCATATTATGGCAACAAAAAGGGACCTATTGGATGGATTGTTCAGTAGTAGTTTATGTTCATATTTTCAACCTCTCTATAGTTCGCAATCACTAAGCACTTACCTACAAATTACAATAGCAAAAAATTAATAAACAAAAATATTATTCTAGTTCACAATCAACCAGAGGGGCTTGTTGGATATTTAAAATATTTTTAAATATATGTGAATAATATTGAAATAGTGTGAATTAAGATGTTTTATTTGGTGTTGAGAAATGTGAGAAAAAAAGTTAAGTAAAAAATATTATAAATTTAAAGTATTATTTGAATATTATTTTTATTTTAAAATTTAAAAAAGTTGTATTGATTTTTGTATTTTATTTAGAATTTTGAAAAGAATATAATGATTTTTAGGTAATGATTGGATAAAAAAATTGAAATTGAAAATGTTTTGTATTTAAGTGATATTTAAAAAGTGAATATTTGCAAATATTTAAGAATACTTGAGAATATGAGAATATTTGTGTTTCCAAAAACACCGAGTGTTTGATAACTTCCCTATCAGGTGGACACAACATGGGTTATGGGGTAACCTCTACCAACACAATAAAAAGGAGAGAAAATGAATGAATGAACTAAGAAAACTGAATTCCGATGGGGAGGTGCAAGAACCGTTATGCACCAATGGGTGAAAAGTAAAGGGGGAAAAAAGTCATAAAAACAGAGTGACAAAATGGACCATGCATGAAGAAAACTGCTGATGGGGAGAGGAAAGGAAGTGGTGGGGGGGTTCCTAATTACATCAGTAAACTAAACATGAAATTCTTCCATTCTATGAGTGTTATACTATAATTCATACTCTCTTCATACACACCACATGACATGCCCCATAACCATTGCCTCATGACGGTGAATAAAACCTTCTCTGTAAGAAACAGAAGTTCAAACCCAGCCCAAAATTCTCCAATTTCTAAAATGCATGAGCTACTGGCAAAGCCCAATCTGCACAGAGACTCGTTAGGTTTGCAATGGATTTTGAACACATCATATATCTTCTTTGAGGACTTGAATCATTGTGTAAACATGATGTTTCATGGTTTTCTTTAATATATAATTACTTTTCAGTAGGTTTACTATTTTTGATTTTATAGAAGAATTATTAAACTCTCAACTTAAATATGGAAATGCTTTAAGGGGTGAAGCAAGAAACAAACCCCATGAGATCGAGCATCCTTTCATTTGGTTTTATTAATGATCTTTATTTACCTAATACTCTTTTTACTATAAAAAAGAGGAGCTTCTGAACGGAATCCACAGGTGGTAACATTAATTCTCAAATAGTCCTCTGCATCCTAGGTTAATCGTATCTCAAGGCACGAATCCGAAACCACCTAAAACTTTAGTTGCAGTAGGATCACAGGGTAAATGCATTTGTCGCAGAGAGGCAGAATAAGAGAACTTTTCGTTGTGTTTTTCAGAACGGAGGACATGCATGATTGAAGGCCAAAACCCCAAATCAATCTTCCCGAGAATTTGACCTCGCAAATATTTTTACGGGCCATCGGACTGTAGTTATTTATCCTTTAATCATCCGATGTACACTTGAGGATGTCTTTTTCCAAAAGTCTATGCATCTTTGAGATTAGTTGAAACTTTGTTCTCGAATAACCGGTAAAAAAAAAATCTTTCCAGAAAATTTGACCTGCACGCAAAAGTTTCAGAATGGAGTTTGGATCAAGGTAGAGCAGGGCTTGGTTTCTTATGTGAATAAATACATGAGCTTTGTCACAAGGAATTAGACTACGGGCTGTTCAAGTCTCATACAAGAATATGATCTTTTCAATCCTAGAAATACAAGAGCAAAGACCAAGATATACAAGGGATACGGTGATATAGATAGCTTTGGATCGTAAATTTCATTCTTTAAATGAACGGATGATGCAACCCTTGAAAGAAAACGGAGTACGATGATTTGAATACTCGTATATTTGTTTTTGGTTATATCGGTAGATTACAGAGAGTATAAATAGAAGGACATGTTACAATCAATTGCTAACTTTCAGCGATATATTTAAATTCAAAAGTCAGTTATAGGAATCAAAATCAAATGGCAGGATCACAGCTTCCTCATCCCTTATTTGTAATGTTGATATCGACAGCTGGTAGATGATTTGAAACCTCCTGATTTTCAGCTGTAGAATCTACTTGATCTTCTACACGCCCCCTCAATCTGAAGGGGAGATCACGGACATTCAGATTGAATTGCACATCTTTGAATTTAATAGATGGCAGCGGTTTTGTCAGGGTATCTGCCAATTGATCGCGACTTGAAATAAATTGCACTGCTAGCTACTTGGGAGATACTTAGTCTCGGACAAAATGAAAATCAATTTCGATATGTTTTGTTCGGGCGTGAAATACCGGATTAGAGGAGAGATACGTTGCTCCAATATTATCACACCAAAGCACATGAGTTTGAGAAATAGAGAGCTGTAACTCAGACAAGATGGAGCTGATCCATATTATTTTGACAGTTGTGTTTGCAAGTGATTTATATTCAACCTCAATGCTACTTCGGGCCATGGTTTGCTGTTGTTTACAACTCCATGAGATTAGATTGGGTCCTTGAAATATAAAATACGCACCAACTGATCTTCGGTCATCTCAATCAGCAGCCCAATTAGAGTCAGAGTATGCTTGTATTGTCAAGTTATTAGCTTTGGTGATAAGAAGACCAGTTGAAACTGTGTGCTTTAAGTACCTCAATATTCTCTTGACGGCTTGCCAATGAGATTCCAAGGGCTTGTGCATGAACTTGCTGACTTTGTGAACGGAAAAAGCCAAGTCTGGCCGCATAAATGCCAAGTATTGCAAGCTTTCTACAATACTTCAATAGAGGCTAACATCAGTGCATGATGATCCATCATTAGCAACTAGATGAAAATTAAAGGCCATTGGGGTGGTACACGGCTTAGCCTTGTCCATGTTACTCCTTTTTAATAAATCAACAATATATTTTCTTTGAGTGAGATAGAGTCCTTCAGAGCTTCTAACAGCTTCGACGCCAAGGAAAAAGTGAAGATCACCCAGTTCTTTGATAGCAAAAGAATCTTTGAGACTTTGAATTATTCGGTTGATAGAATGAGAATTTGGCCCTGTAATTAATATGTCATCAACATATATTAAAATGTAAATTACCTCGTTGGTGGTCTTTAGCACAAACAGGGAGTTATCGGCTTTGCTTTCACAAAAATGGAGTGACTTGAGCTTATCAGAGAGCTTTGATAACCAAGCTCTTGGGGCTTGGCGCAAGCCATATAACGATTTGTGGAGCTTGCATATATGATGCGGATATTGTGGGTGAATATAACCAGGAGGTTGAGTCATGAACACCGCTTCATTTAAATCTCCATGCAAAAATGTATTTTGTACATCAAGTTGAAGGATTGGCCAGCCATAAGTTACCGCAATAGAGAGAACTAACCGAATGGTTGGATGCTTCACAACTGGGCTGAAAGTTTCCATGAAATCAATCCCTTCCTGTTGGTGAAAGCCTTTGGCAACCAAACGAGCTTTGTAACGCTCAATGGTTCCATCGGCTTTCCGTTTTATTTGATATACCCAACGACATCCAACAATATTAGCTCGAGATGGGGGTGTAACAAGAGACCACGTACCATTGTGGAGAAGTGCATCAAATTCTTTATTCATAGCATCACGCCAGTGGCTATGTTTGAAGGCTGTTGTAAATGAGGTTGGTTCTTGAGCTTCAATGGTTGTTTCTGTGAGCAATGCTTTCGAAAGTGGGTAACTGATGTAGTCATCTGCATGCTTCCGTGGTTGATGAATATTATTTTTGGATCTCGTGACCATAGGATGGCTATTAACAACATGCTGAAATGTAGAACAATCTTGAGTGACTGCCTGGTTCAAAGGAGCATCACTATTAGGAGGGAAATTGGGCAAAATTACATCCCCTGTTCTTGCAAAAGAAGAAGAGCAATGTGCAGATTGTGTTCCAGTAGGAAATGACTTAGGTTGCATGGGATTGATGTTTGGAGGAGAGGAGATAGTAATGGTGGATGGAAGAGACACGGATGGAGTGGAAGGTGTCTTAGTTTTGACTTGCTGCAAAGATGGAAAAAGGTTTTCATAAAAAATAACGTGTTTGGAAATGTAAGTTTTACCTGTAGAGGGATCAAAACATTTGCATCCATGATGACCCAAACTATAGCCGAGAAAGATGCAGGTTTGAGACCGAAAATTGAGTTCATTTTTGTTATAGGATCTCATGTTTGGCCAACAAGCACAACCAATTACACTCATAAATGAGTAATCGGGTACACAATGATACATTAATTCAAAAGGAGACTTGTGTTGGAGGACAAGTGTTGGAAGACGATTTATGATGTATGTTGCCGTTTGGAAAGCATCTTCCCAATAGATGAAAGGAAGTTTTGAGTGAGCCAACAAACTTAGACCAACTTTGACAATATTTCGATGTTTACGTTCAATTGATCCATTTTGTTGGTGGGNTTTACGGGCCATCGGACTGTAGTTATTTATCCTTTAATCATCCGATGTACACTTGAGGATGTCTTTTTCCAAAAGTCTATGCATCTTTGAGATTAGTTGAAACTTTGTTCTCGAATAACCGGTAAAGAAAAATCTTTCCAGAAAATTTGACCTGCACGCAAAAGTTTCAGAATGGAGTTTGGATCAAGGTAGAGGAGGGCTGCTTTGAATCCAGATTTGCTGTGAAGTTGCCAAGTTGGGCTTGGTTTCTTATGTGAATAAATACATGAGCTTTGTCACAAGGAATTAGACTACGGGCTGTTCAAGTCTCATACAAGAAAATGATCTTTTCAATCCTAGAAATACAAGAGCAAAGACCAAGATATACAAGGGATACAGTGATACAGATAGCTTTGGATCGTAAATTTCATTCCTTAAATGAACGGATGATGCAACCCTTGAAAGAAAACGGAGTAAGATTATTTGAATACTCGTATATTTGTTTTTGGTTATATCGGTAGATTACAGAGAGTATACATAGAAAGACATGTTACAATCAATTGTTAACTTTTAGCGATATATTTAAATTCAAAAGTCAGTTACAGGAATCAAAATCAAATGGCAAGATCATAGCTTCCTCATCCCTTATTTGTAGTGTTGATATCGGCAACTGGTAGATGATTTGAAACCTCCTGATTTTCAGCTGTAGAATCTACTTGATCTTCTGCATGCCCCCTCAATCTGAAGGGGAGATCACGGACATTTAGATTGAATTGCACATCTTTGAATTTAATAGGTGGCAGCGGTTTTGTCAGGGCATCTGCTAGTTGATTGCGGCTTGAAATAAATTGCACTGCTAGCAACTTGCGAGATACTTGGTCTCGGACAAAATGAAAATCAATTTCGATATGTTTTGCTCGTGCGTGAAATACCGGATTAGAGGAGAGATACGTTGCTCCAATATTATCACACCAAAGCACAGGAGTTTGAGAAATAGAGAGCCGTAACTCAGACAAGATGGAGCGGATCCATATTATTTCGGCAGTTGTGTTTGCAAGTGATTTATATTCAACCTCAGCGCTACTTCAGGCCATGGTTTGCTGTTGTTTACAACTCCATGAGATTAGATTGGGTCCTCGAAATATACAATACACATTAACTGATCTTCGGTCATCTGATCAGCAGCCCAATTAGAGTCAGAGTATGCTTGTATTCTCAAGTTATTAGCTTTGGTGATAAGAAGACCAGTTGAAACCGTGTGCTTTAAGTACCTCAATATTCTCTTGACGGCTTGCCAATGAGATTCCAAGGGCTTGTGCATGAACTTGCTGACTTTGTGAACGAAAAAAGCCAAGTTTGGCCGCGTAAATGCCAAGTATTGCAGGCTTTCTACAATACTTCGATAAAGGCTAACATCAGTGCGTGATGATCCATCATTAGCAACTAGATGACAATTAGAGGCCATTGGAGTGGTACACGGCTTAACCTTGTCCATGTTACTCCTCTTTAATAAATCAACAATATATTTTCTTTGAGTGAGATAGAGTCTTTCAGAGCTTCTAACAGCTTCGACGCCAAGGAAAAAGTGAAGATCGCCCAGTTCTTTGATAGCAAAAGAATCTTTGAGACTTTGAATTATTCGGTTGATAGAATGAGAATTTGACCCCGTAATTAATATGTCATCAACATATATTCAAATGTAAATTACCTCATTGGTGGTCTTAAGCACAAACAGGGAGTTATCAGCTTTGCTTTCACAAAAATGGGGTGACTTGAGCTTATTAGAGAACTTTGGTAAGCAAGCTCTTGGGGCTTGGCACAAGCCATATAACGATTTGTGGAGCTTGTATACATGATGCGGATATTGTGGGTGAATATAACCAGGAGGTTGAGTCATGAACACCGCTTCATTTAAATCTCCATGCAAAAATGCATTTAGTACATCAAGTTGAAGGATTGGCCAGCCATAAGTTACCGCAATAGAGAGAACTAACCGAATGGTTGGATGCTTCACAACTGGGCTGAAAGTTTCCATGAAATCAATCCCTTCCTGTTGGTGAAAGCCTTTGGCAACCAAACGAGCTTTGTAACGCCCAATGGTTCCATCGGCTTTCCGTTTTATTCAATATACCCAACGACATCCAACAATATTAGCTCGAGATAAGGGTGTAACAAGAGACCACGTACAATTGTGGAGAAGTGCATCAAATTCTTTATTCATAGCATCACGCCAGTGGCTATGTTTGAAGGCTATCGTAAATGAGATTGGTTCTTGCGCTTCAATGGTTGTTTCTGTGAGCAGTGCTTTCGGAAGTGGGTAACGGATGTAGTCATCTGCATGCTTCCGTGGTTGATGAATATTATTTTTGGATCTCGTGCCCACAGGATGGCTATTAACAACATGCTGAGATGTAGAACAATCTTGAGTGACTGTCTGGTTCAAAGGAGCATCACTATTAGGAGGAAAACTGGGCAAAATTACGTCCCCTGTTCCTGCAAAAGAAGAAGAGCAATGTGCAGATTGTGTTCTAGTAGGAAATGAATTAGGTTGTATGGGATTGATGTTTGGAGGAGAGAAGATAGTAATGGTGGATGGAAGAGACACGGATGTAGTGGAAGGTGTCTCGGTTTTGACTTGCTGCAAAGATGGAAAAAGGTTTTCATAAAAAATAACGTGTCTGGAAATGTAAGTTTTACCTGTAAAGGGATCAAAACATTTGTATCCATGATGACCCAAACTATAACCGAGAAAGATGCAGGTTTGAGACCGAAAATTGAGTTTATTTTTGTTATAGGATCTCATGTTTGGCCAACAAGCACAACCAATTACACGCATAAATGAGTAATCGGGTACACAATGATATATTAATTCAAAATGAGTAAACAAGCACAACCAAAAGGACACTTGTGTTGGACGACAGGTGTTGGAAGACGATTTATGATGTATGTTGCCGTTTGGAAAGCATCTTCCCAATAGATGAAAGGAAGTTTTGAGTGAGCCAACAAACTTAGACCAACTTTGATAATATGTCGATGTTTACGTTCAATTGATCCATTTTGTTGGTGGGTGTAAGGACATGCCACCCGATAATTTATTCCATGACGAGTAAAATAGGTGTGTAATCGGTGAAATTCACCACCCCAATCGGATTGAATAGATTTAATTTTTCTCTCAAAATGTTTTTCAACATAGGCTTGGAATTGAAGAAAAACTTGTTTAATGTCAGATTTGAATTTGATCGGAAACATCCACACAAATTTTGAATAATCATCAAGGAAACTAATATAATATTTAGCACCCGTGGTGGAAGCCACAGAGGCAAGTCCCCATACATCGCTAAAAATTAAATCTAATGGATGACGAGAAACATGAGAAGAAGACTGAAATGGTACATCATGGCTTTTAGCCATTTGACATTCGGAGCAAATAGACGACCTTTTATTTGTGCTAGCCGAAAGTTTATTATTGATGAAAACTTTGTTGAGAACGGGTTGGGATGCATGGCCAAGACGACGATTCCATTCACGAGTGGAGACACGGATACTAGAGAGAGTATGAGGGCGACGAGATGTGGAGTTGAATTGATAAAGTCCATTACTGAGTTGGCCTTGATGATAGACCTTCCCCGAGTAATCCTACACAAGAAAATATTTGTTGTGAAATTCAAAATAGACATGGTTATCAACACAAAATTATTGCACAGATAATAAGTTCTTTTGAATTTCAGGAACGAGAAGGACATTATGAAGAGTAAAGGAAGAGTTGGGAGTAGAGAGTTGGGAGGAACCGATTTTTGTAATGTGCAAACCTTGGCCATTTCCAACTTGAACATGATCTGAACCATTGTAATGTTCAGATTTGAGGTTTAGGTTACCGAGATCATTTGTAACATGATGAGTAGCGCCTGAGTCAGCATGCCATTTGGTGTCCCAATTTGCACCATTTGAAGCAACCATGACTTATTTGTTGTCAGTTTTAAAAGGAGTCCTGATAAGAGAGATCAAAACAATGGTAACATTTTCGAGCCGAATGACCTGGTTTATTACACACCTGACAAACCAGAGTGTTCTGATCAGTGGTCTAGGTATTAGTGTTGGAGCCACTACGTGGACCCCCCGTCCTCGGCCACGATAGCCATTGCGTCCTCTATTTGTAAAGGACTGAAATTGCTTTTGAGCAATGTTGATAGATGCCTGCTGAATAGGTGAGGCAAGTTGATGCTGAGAGATGCATGCTTTAGTTGTGAGAAGGAGAGAGTATATCTCTTCAAGAGACACTGTGTCAGTCCGAGCAGAAATAGAGGCCACAAAACTATCATATTCATGGCCTAACCCTACAAGTACATAAGTAATAACATCTTCGCATGTCATAGGCTGGCTTGCAATAGCTAACTCATCGGTTAGTTTCTTAATAAACAAAAAATATTCAGAAGCAGTTTTACTGCCTTTGGTAGCAGTCACCAGTTGTGTGCGAATTTGCACAATTTTAGCATGAGATCGCGAAGAAAAATTCTCTTCAAGGGCACGCCAGACAGTATGGGAAGTGGTATAGTTGACCACTTGGGCAAGAACACCTTCAAAAAGAGAAGACATGAGAGTGCTAAGGATGATGTTATTCTATCGGACCCAGTGAGTGTAGGCAGAGTTGATTGTTTCAGTGATGGGGCCGTTTTTAGATTGGGTGATAAAGACCGTTTTGGGAGCAATAGGCGTGGTTCCATCGAGGTAGCCAAATAAATCTTGGCCACGAAAGTAAGGCACGAGTTGGGCTTTCCAGAGGAGATAATTCTCAGAAGTAAGCTTGACAGTGACAACGTTATTCATGGGAATAACAGAGGGTGGATGAAAGGGTGGGGTAGGAAGACTGGTTGAGGATGAGGGAGAGGAAGACATGCTTTTTTTTTTTTTTTAACATTTATCTTTGCTGGTCAGTCTGATACCATGAAAGAAAACGGAGTAAGATGATTTGAATACTCGTATATTTGTTTTTGGTTATTACAGAGAGTATAAAATAGAAGGATATGTTACAATCAATTGCTAACTTTCAGCGATATATTTAAATTCAAAAGTCAATTACAGGAATCAAAATCAAATGGCAGGACCACAGCTTCCTCATCCCTTATTTGTAGCATTGATATCGGCAGCTGGTAGATGATTTGAAACCTCCTGATTTTCAGCTGCAGAATATACTTGATCTTCTACAACCCTAGAGTCACATAACCTAGGTCTTGAGCTCTACTCCACTATATCTGCTTTGTTGTATGTGTTGTTTGTGTCTAGTGGATTTGCTATGTGGGGGGATGTGATGTATTGTTTTTTGCTCCTCCAAATTTGGATATTTGGAATTAGTAAATTATGTTACATTGTCTTTGGTAAATTGTGTTATCCAAGTTTAGATCTCCCTAATCTAAAACTTCCATGGTGAGGAAAAAAATTAGTGTATTATGCTGACTTTGGTAAATTGTGTTATATTTGCTTTGTTATATGCGCTGAAGTTTGTAGTTTTGCTTCCCACTTGGAGTTGTACTCTCTTCCTAATACTCAGACAAATCTGTATTGTGATTTTTCTTCCTCTATAAAAAAAGGTTATGCCTAAGTTATAAACAGAAAACACATTTTGTTGCTATGGTAATCCTTAGGAAATTTGTATTGCACAATATGCTGCTCTCTTTGAAGTTTAGTCTATTGATTGTATCTGCAAACTTTAGTGGGCTTGGGAATTCTTGCCTTTTAGGATTACGTAGTATTTGGTTTCCTAGGAAGCATAGACAATCCATAGTCATATTATCTTCTCAATGTGATTTTGTTGAAGCAAACAAAAAAAGATTAAAACTGCTTTGTTTACAGCACGTTGCTTTTCTGGGATTCTTATGGTGAATTACTAAAATGTATGTATCACTAACTAGTTATGTGCTTGGTAAATTAAGAAACAATATCCTGAGTTGTGTGCATGGTAAAATTAAGATCTTACCATTGCCATACAAAAGTTGAACCAAATGGAAATGAATTCTTTTCATAGGATCCACACAATGATCGACAAGGGTTCAAACGCGTGATTGAATAAGCATTAGTAAATAGAATACAGTTAGCTCTAAGGTGATTGCATATCCGATTTACAAGCCATCTCCATTCCCAGGTTTCCTATGGCATAAACTAGTTTAAGTACGGATAATTTGTACTTTTGCAGCCTTTCATATACCTTGGATTTATGTTGGGTAATCCAAACTCATATCATCTAATTATTATAATATTTATAAATTTTAATATAAAATATAATAAATAATTCAATTTTTTTAAATGTCAAAATAATAATAATGTTAAAAAATAATATTATAATAATATTTTATTCAACTTTCATTTTAATTCAACTCAACGTATAAAAGCTTTTGAATCGGTGTGCAAGTCTATGTATAGCGTGCAAGTCTATGTATAGCATTTGAAGGATGACAAGGACTTTCAGAGCTTGGAGGAAGTGGAGAAGAGATACAAGTGACTGTAGCTTTCTTATCCATAAGCAATAAGATGGAAGCCATGCAGAGTTATATGTCATTGATTATATATTCTTTAAATATAAAAAAGGGAACTAAACATCTTCGGGTCGGGTTGGAAATGCCTTTCGAATTTAGAGCCTATTTAGGGTTGCGGTGCAAAGTCTAAAACGTGCTTTAAAATAGTTTAAAGTACTTAAATGATAAAATTTACCTATTTGGTAATTTTATATTAAAGTACTTTTAAATTAAAAAAAGTTAAAAAAGTACGTTTCAACAAAAGCATCAAAGTGATGCTTTTTGTCAGAAGCACTTTACAAAAAGTAAGTCATATTTTTCCGTAACATGTATATTATGAAAAAATCCTCACTATTTTACCACAACGACAACTTTTCCCCTCCTCTTCCCCTCTCTCTCTCTCTCTCGGATTTCGAAAACCTTCACGCCTTCAACTTTCAGATGGAGCTGAAAATTTTCATATAGCAATTTGTCTTCAACCTTTTTTTTTTTTTTTTTTTTATAACACCGAATCTCAGAGAGCTAATAAATTTGGAATTTGCAGACAATAACATGACTGGAGAGATTCTCGAAGAGATAGGAAACCTCGTGAACCTTAGCTTGAGCGTGATTATATTGCTCTTTCACTTATACATGGTTGAAGTTATTTTCATTCAATTATAATTACTGAAAAATCTATTAAACTATTTTCGTTGTTATTTTATTATAATATTTTATTTCTATCAAGAANAGAAAATATGCATAGTTGTCATTTCCCTTTGTCTAACAAATCTTGTTCCTTTCTTTGATCTTTGCATTTTTTTGAGTCAAAATTAGTAAGTACAACAAAATCCAGATACAAGAAGAAAAATCAGGCTCACCACAACAGGAAAAACTACTCAACAAATGAAAAAAAATAGATCAAACTGAAAACCGGGAAAAAATTAAACTCAATCCCTTTTAAGGTGCATATGCAGGGCAACATCAACAGATTTTTACAGTGAAATATCAACAAAAGCTTCAAATGAATTTAAAAATCCCATGGAAAGTAAACTCTAGTATTACTATATACACAACTTCATGAAGAAATTCATCCTTCTAAACAGGGCAATTCTGAAGAAGCAATCATCAAAATCACAAATATTCCAAATCTGAAATGGAAACATTATGTGAAAAGTTAAAACTGCAGTTTTCAAAAGGCCACATATATACTTCTTTTAAGTGTCAACCAGAATTAGATTGAGCCGCTAAATCCCCATGGGCTGATCAAACAAACCCTCAGTGTCAATCGAAATTACTTTATTACTTCTTTTTTTTACAGGTACTTTCTATTTTGCTTATTAAACTACCCAACATATAAGGGTTTAGAAACAGTTATAGAGAATGGGAACTATAGAGAATGGGAAACTTTCACATTAAAAACATAGCAAGGAATACCAGCTTCTGCTCCAAAATGCCAATCTTCTGAGTTTGTTCTGCGTTAAAAGCCTTAAGCTCTTGCACCTCTTGAATCAACTACATATATGCATAAGAAAATATGAGAAATTTTGTACAAAACCAGAGCAAACAGAGTTTCCATGATTAAAATTTATAGAATGTGGACAACTGGCTTCCTCAAGTACCTGAGTTATGATGGACTGACACTCAGATGATGACTGAGGATTGTCTTCATTCTCTTCCACACCAGAAGATGAATTAGGATTCTCTTCATTCATAATAGCAGTATTTTCCACATTACGCAATGTAGGCAAGTCTTGATGCTCACGGCAACGAGCCAATTCTTTCAGTTTCATGAGAATTACTTCTTTCTCATCTTGTTCAACTAAATTTACATTGGAGTGAGCTTCTGATATCTGGTTGTATCCATCAAATGAAGAAGCAACATCTGTAGAATCCGGTTTCTGACTTGATTGATTAGAATACTTGATTTCCAAAGTAAGTGGCTTAAACCCTTCACCGTTCTCTACTACGTCATTCAGGGGAAGAGGCCAAAAAATAGCTCTGCACTTTGCAGTATTCCGTGGTACAGAAGCACTTGGAGCAACCGCTAAAGAAAATAAGGACATGAGTCTAGTTGCTTGAGCGTGGTCTAGCTCAAACCAGAAATGGGTCTCAGTATAGTAGTTGTCAGAAATTATTGGTTTAAACTGATTTTCAGGCAGTGGCTGGCAATGCATGCGGACAAGGATCTGAACCTAGTAGAATGAAGAAAAATATCAGAACCAGACCCCGATTGTTGATAAAAACCCAGCACGTAACTCAAAACCATTATACTACATACAAGAAACTTTCATATGATACCTGTGCAGGATATAATGTTCTCTCTGAACCATCAGTGGTCCAGCCATAAGGATTAATATTCATTTGACCAGGGCTGGCAGCCTCAAAGATTCCACTAAGTTTTCTGTTACTGTAGTTGAATAGGAAGAGTGGTAAGCCAGGATCAATATTCTTCACATATGAAAAGTGCTGAGCTGGTAGGCCTGTCAAAATTGAAGAACATATTTCCTGAGTTCTTGGAGCCAGAATTATGAATGAATTGACAAAGCAGCATTAAGCACACTGCCGAAAAATTATTACGACTAATAGTTTGTAGTTTACGGAAAATATGCGCTTCACTTGTTCTGCTGATCATGATACTTTGGTGCTTAGAGAAGCAATGGAGATAGCAGTTGCCATTGTAGCACAATTAACAAAGGAACATAGAAAAAAGAAAGGCAAATGCAAATTGAAGTTGCTGGAAAAGAAACAAAGGCAGATGACTGACCAAAGAGTTGTTTAAAGAGGCATTCCTTGATAGTATTGTTGTTGCAACCAAATATGACCCCACCCAGGTGATTCTTCCCCAAATTTCTTACAGATGAAGAGCTGCTCACCAGATCTGGAGATGAAGGTATACTTTTGCTAGCAAATTTCCTCCCTGCAGCCATTCTGTAATCCAAAGAGGCAACAAAATAAATAAACAGATCATAAATGAAGATTAATGCTGCCATAAGATCCATATTTGTGACACACTACAAAGCTACCACCAATGAATAGAAAAGGGATGAAGGAATTAAGCTACCACTAATGAATAGATTTTCGTGTCAACTAATCCAAGTTAATTATCACTTTGAAGTGAATGAGCTTAGTTTAATAGAGTTCATGAAGAACAACCCTGAAACATATCACATACATCGAATGTAGCTCATAAATAATCTATCAGAGATGGTTCAGAATATGACGCATAATATGAGCTTGAAAGTTCATCATTTCTCGGACAAGGCCGCAACAAGCATTGAAAGAAAACTCAAATGCTATTAATTGCATCATTGCTTAGATATTAGCCACTAGAATATACAAAAGCACAATTCATGAAAATAAACAACCAAAACTCATGATGTTAAAAAAGTTCTAACATATTAGATATAAGACACAAACATCACATTCATAAGAAAGCAAATATGGATCTTATGGCAGCATTAATCTTCATTTATGATCTGTTTATTTATTTTGTTGCCTCTTTGGATTACAGAATGGCTGCAGGGAGGAAATTTGCTAGCAAAAGTATACCTTCATCTCCAGATCTGGTGAGCAGCTCTTCATCTGTAAGAAATTTGGGGAAGAATCACCTGGGTGGGGTCATATTTGGTTGCAACAACAATACTATCAAGGAATGCCTCTTTAAACAACTCTTTGGTCAGTCATCTGCCTTTGTTTCTTTTCCAGCAACTTCAATTTGCATTTGCCTTTCTTTTTTCTATGTTCCTTTGTTAATTGTGCTACAATGGCAACTGCTATCTCCATTGCTTCTCTAAGCACCAAAGTATCATGATCAGCAGAACAAGTGAAGCGCATATTTTCCGTAAACTACAAACTATTAGTCGTAATAATTTTTCGGCAGTGTGCTTAATGCTGCTTTGTCAATTCATTCATAATTCTGGCTCCAAGAACTCAGGAAATATGTTCTTCAATTTTGACAGGCCTACCAGCTCAGCACTTTTCATATGTGAAGAATATTGATCCTGGCTTACCACTCTTCCTATTCAACTACAGTAACAGAAAACTTAGTGGAATCTTTGAGGCTGCCAGCCCTGGTCAAATGAATATTAATCCTTATGGCTGGACCACTGATGGTTCAGAGAGAACATTATATCCTGCACAGGTATCATATGAAAGTTTCTTGTATGTAGTATAATGGTTTTGAGTTACGTGCTGGGTTTTTATCAACAATCGGGGTCTGGTTCTGATATTTTTCTTCATTCTACTAGGTTCAGATCCTTGTCCGCATGCATTGCCAGCCACTGCCTGAAAATCAGTTTAAACCAATAATTTCTGACAACTACTATACTGAGACCCATTTCTGGTTTGAGCTAGACCACGCTCAAGCAACTAGACTCATGTCCTTATTTTCTTTAGCGGTTGCTCCAAGTGCTTCTGTACCACGGAATACTGCAAAGTGCAGAGCTATTTTTTGGCCTCTTCCCCTGAATGACGTAGTAGAGAACGGTGAAGGGTTTAAGCCACTTACTTTGGAAATCAAGTATTCTAATCAATCAAGTCAGAAACCGGATTCTACAGATGTTGCTTCTTCATTTGATGGATACAACCAGATATCAGAAGCTCACTCCAATGTAAATTTAGTTGAACAAGATGAGAAAGAAGTAATTCTCATGAAACTGAAAGAATTGGCTCGTTGCCGTGAGCATCAAGACTTGCCTACATTGCGTAATGTGGAAAATACTGCTATTATGAATGAAGAGAATCCTAATTCATCTTCTGGTGTGGAAGAGAATGAAGACAATCCTCAGTCATCATCTGAGTGTCAGTCCATCATAACTCAGGTACTTGAGGAAGCCAGTTGTCCACATTCTATAAATTTTAATCATGGAAACTCTGTTTGCTCTGGTTTTGTACAAAATTTCTCATATTTTCTTATGCATATATGTAGTTGATTCAAGAGGTGCAAGAGCTTAAGGCTTTTAACGCAGAACAAACTCAGAAGATTGGCATTTTGGAGCAGAAGCTGGTATTCCTTGCTATGTTTTTAATGTGAAAGTTTCCCATTCTCTATAGTTCCCATTCTCTATAACTGTTTCTAAACCCTTATATGTTGGGTAGTTTAATAAGAAAAATAGAAAGTACCTGTAAAAAAAAGAAGTAATAAAGTAATTTCGATTGACACTGAGGGTTTGTTTGATCAGCCCATGGGGATTTAGCGGCTCAATCTAATTCTGGTTGACACTTAAAAGAAGTATATATGTGGCCTTTTGAAAACTGCAGTTTTAACTTTTCACATAATGTTTCCATTTCAGATTTGGAATATTTGTGATTTTGATGATTGCTTCTTCAGAATAGCCCTGTTTAGAAGGATGAATTTCTTCATGAAGTTGTGTATATAGTAATACTAGAGTTTACTTTCCATGGGATTTTTAAATTCATTTGAAGCTTTTGTTGATATTTCACTGTAAAAATCTGTTGATGTTGCCCTGCATATGCACCTTAAAAGGGATTGAGTTTAATTTTTTCCCGGTTTTCAGTTTGATCTATTTTTTTTTCATTTGTTGAGTAGTTTTTCCTGTTGTGGTGAGCCTGATTTTTCTTCTTGTATCTGGATTTTGTTGTACTTACTAATTTTGACTCAAAAAAATGCAAAGATCAAAGAAAGGAACAAGATTTGTTAGACAAAGGGAAATGACAACTATGCATATTTTCTATCAAAATTTATGATATTGAATTTAAAGTTTCTTTTGTATGGATTTTTAAATCAATATATGTATATATATATATATATATATGATTTCCAATGGAAGAAATTTGCAGTGATTGCTTGATTAGACAATTAAATGAAATTTCCAGGCCCATGAACATTGAAGAAGCTTTGTGGAGAAATTAGAAAAAGAAAATTTATGTTGGTCTTGAGAACTTTAATTTAGATGTGTACATTTTGCCCTGTTAACATACAGGTCAACCAAGTTTCATATGTCAGGATCTAGGTATTAAATAAATGAGAAATCCTGGTAACTTACAGATCATATGCCTGCACCATTTCATTTCAAAGTGGAATTACTATCCATCTGCCAGCAGCTTCAAGCTTATGCTATGGCTCTTTGTTCTTGCAACTTCCAATGCATGTATGAATTGTTTATAGGGTGTACACTTCTTTTTCTGTTTTGCTTCTTTTCATGGAATGAAAATAATTTACCCTGGTTGTTCAGATGGAGGCAGAAATGGAAATTCTGCTTTTAAAAGATCATTGTGTGATGTTGGAACCTGTGTCCAATCCTTCCGACGCACTTGGTAATGATACAGTCGCTGAGGCTACTGATGAGCTCCATATGGATCAATCTGTGTCAGATCCTTCCGAGGAACTTGTTAATGAGACAGTTATTGACTCATTTGATGAGCTCCATTTGGATCCTAATGAGTCAATATATCTGATAGGAGGATATGACGGTGAATCATGGTTGTCGTCATTGAATTCATATCATCCTTCTCAGGACATGATAAAATCTCTGAGGCCTATGAGCACTGTCAGATCATACTCTTCAGCTGCGCAGTTGAAGGGTGAACTTTATGTAATTGGTGGGGGAAACGGATATGTATGGTATGACACAGGTATGCGCTGCTACTGACTTTATAAAAATGTTTTCTACTAATATTCAAGTTTTTCTAACATTTCTATCACCTCCTGTGAAGTTGAGTCGTACAACCCAGCTAATGATGAGTGGACTTTGCAACCTCCACTAAATCAGAAAAAGGGTAGTCTAGCTGGTGCTACCATAGATAATAAAATATTTGCCATTGGTGGGGGGAATGGCATCAAAAGCTTTTCAGAAGTTGAAATGCTTGATTTAGACGTTGGAAGATGGATCTCAACACGGTCAATGCTAGAAAAGGTAATATAACTTTCTCAGCTTGCTTGTTTTCAAGTCAAGTTACTTGTGTTGCTTAAGTTGAGCCACGTTCATAATTTTGTGTTTCTTGTCCTTAGTTACATCTCTGTTTTTTTTTTTGCCAAATGCTTCATGTTTATATAAATTCATCAGAACTTAGTCCTTGGTTGTGTTTCTTTTATTTTTCCAGCGGTTTGCTCTTGCTGCAGCCGAACTGAATGGTGTGCTTTATGCTACTGGTGGATATGATGGGAATGATTACTTGAAGTAAGATGTCGCTTTTTTACTTTCATTTCTTTCTGCACCTATCTAGATGTAACCAGATCTTCATTGAAGTGCACAATCTTAGATGCATTCATAAGAGCATTTCTACATGTTTTCAGCCCAGCAAAATGCTTGCTGACATGAACCTTGGAAGCAAGCAGTTTGAACCTGAAAAAAGGGTGGAATTTATTTATTTGGGTGTTGTTTTTTGGGGGGTTGGGGGGGGGGGGGGGGGGGGGGGGGGTGTGGTTTATTTACACAATTGAATATGCCCCATGATGGTTTAATGAAGAATCTAATCTTTTAAAAAAGAATAAATGCATCTGGAAGCTTTCCCTTCTATATTGTTACATGATAATTGCATGTAATTTCTGAAACCTTTTTTTGGCTTCAGTTCTGCTGAGAGATTTGACCCTAGAGAACATTCTTGGACAAGAATTGCAAGTATGAATACAAAGAGGGGCTCCCATTCCCTGGTTGTTTTCAATGAGAAATTGTAAGTTCTTCTCTTATTATTTAATTATTTTTACTCTATCAATGACCTTGTACATGGATTATCTCAGGAAATGCAGATGATGCACTAGATTTTCTTCGGGTCTTGGGCATATTGATACATATCATTGTATCAAAGAGTTGTCTATAATGCCATACACACAAATACAAAGAAATTTAAATGTCAATTTGATCAGAGGGAGGGGAAGTAAAGTATCCACCCATTTTGGCAATAAATAAAGGATAATTCATAATATGAGTTCCTCAAAAAAATAAAGGATGATCTAAGGGTGATAAAAGTGCTACATTTTACATAATGAGATGAAAGTAGGATGAGACTGTGGCATGCAGCATCACTAAAGTTCTTTGCATACGTGTTTTTATTATGAATTTTACAGATATGCTCTGGGTGGATATGATGGAAATACGATGGTTCCAAGTGTTGAAATATTTGATCCACGTCAGGGATCATGGATTTGTGGTGAACCAATGGTAAACCCAAGGGGATATTCTGCTGCTGGTGTTATCAAGGATTCCATCTATGTAATTGGAGGAATTAAAGTGAGTGGTAATGTTGTTGACACGGTGAGATAATTACCTTTTGCTATGATTTCTCTCATGAACAATGTTTACTTTTTTTTTTTAATCCGATTTTTAACAGCCAATTTTCATTTGCAATATAAGCACAGGTTGAAACTTACAAGGATGGTCAGGGTTGGCAAGAAACCCACTCAAAGGCCCTTGGGAAAAGGTGCTTCACTTCAGCCTTTGTTTGCAGTCATGATGTGGAAGGTCAAGGAGGCTTCACATAATTGCTCTTGTTCAAATATAGAAGAAGAAGAAGAAGAAGAAGAAGAAGAAGAAGAAGAAGAAGCTCAGTGATGGAAATGGACATGCGGCAGAAATGATCTGGGCTTCTTGCTTGCTTATGAATATTTTGTCTCAAACAATTTAGCTTGCTAAGAAAGACTATAATTTTTGTTCTCCGGGTATCATCATGCTTGATGGAGCTCAAAGGATATTTTTGTTTTTTATTTTGCTTTTCAATTCGTTTTAGTTTTGGTTTCGTTTTTGTTTTTTGTGGTACTTTTGAGCATTTGGTACCTGTTAATATGCAGTATGTGATAATTTAGTGGTCAATTCCCATATCGATCGTTTGGTGGGACTGAGCAGCCAAGCAACTTATGGAGAGTTGGTGTCCATTATTATTGGTGGCCTTGACCCTGATGATGTAAACAAAATTTAGAAGCTAAGTGCTGCAATTGCCACATTTCTTGAGAGCAAGTTGAATGTCCTCAAGTCTTGATAATTCCTCAATTTCAATCAAGCCAAACTGTCCGACTTCCCTCGTTGTCATGCAGAAGAAGGGTCATTTGCTGTCCACTTCTTTCTTTCTCCTCGTTGCATTTTTTTTTTCTTTGTATTTAGGCAACTCAAACTCAAGATAATGCTCAGTTTCTGCAATGCTTTACACCAGACCTCCTGCAAAACTCGTACTAGATTTTCCCAAAGAATCCATCCATGCTGAATCCCACTTCCCAAATTATGTCCACAGTAGCAGTCTAGTTTATGCCAATATGGTGCCCCCTTTCAAGCAGTGCTGTTTTCCTTTTCAGGGTTCCAACTTTTGGAATCGTTGAAGAAGACAACCTTTTATGCATCTTCTTGGCTAGATTCTTTTTTGTTTCTTCTTAGACAAGTCAATAGGGTATTCAAGACTCTCTTCCCCTGTTCTAATTGCGTATTGCTTCATGTTCATTGTGGTTGTTTCGTCTTCATCATCATGTTTGACGCAGACAAACGCGTGTTCTGATGGCCCTACTTACTAATTACGCTGTCGTCCTCATTGGATTTGCCCTTCTTCTTCCCTTGTAGTAATAAAACTTTAACTCCCAACTTTAAAATGTAATAAGGTACAATGATTGTGATCGTTAATATTTAAAATAAACAAAGAAAGAATTCTATGGTTTCAATTGGTCTGTCTCTTCAAGAGAAAACAAGTCGTGGCTTTTGACATTGAATTTTAAAATATGTTGTTGAATTTCTTCTCTCGTTTTCCTTTTCAACTCCCAAAACGCGTAATTCACAACGTTAAAAAAGGGATATGTAAACGTAGCGACTAAGTAATAAACTTCTTAAGATTTTATAAAATTATTTTTTTTAATAATTTAAAAAAGAGAGATGTAAAATTTGTAGATCTTGTAGTGTTAATTCAATTTTTTAAGTCCTCTTTATAAAATAACAAATATGTGAGTATACTGTGGGCTAATTTGATTGTCGGACTGAAATTTTCAATTCAGTTTAATTTTAAACTGAATCTAACATCCAAATACACAATTTTCAAATTATTAAACTCATTTCAATTTAAAACTTTTTTATACGTAAAACCCATAATTTTTTGTAACTCAACACATTTTTACACGTAAAATCTATAACTTTTTTAAAATTTCTATAAATAATATTAAACTTATGTTAATATTTAAATTTAAATTTATCTTAACATCTAAATATATTTAAATTCATTTTTTGATGAATTCTATAAAATTTATTCTACCGTTTCATTTTACTACCATCCATAAAATAAAAAATAAAAAAACTTAAGGCTCAGCTCAGCCTTAACGTTCACATGCAGCAAAGAGTCAAAGGATAGGATTAAAACTAAAAGAAGCGTTTTATAGCCAAACACCTCCCCTCTATAACATAACATAAAACGTTCAATTTCTTTTCGCTACCAAAATTTCCGGATCTTCATTCCCTGCGCCCATGTCGTCCACACCCGTGCTCCCGATCTCCGTCCCCGAATCTCAATCCCAATCCCAACCCCCAATCGCCACCCCTGCCTTCCGTTCCTTCATCAACCACATCTCCGACTCCGTCCGCCACGGGATCTCCCAGCGCCGGCCCTGGTCCGAACTCGCCGACCGTTCCGCCTTCTCCAAGCCCGAGTCTTTCTCTGATGCCGCCCTTCGCGTCCGCAAGAACTACTCATACTTTCGCGTCAACTACCTCTCCGTCATTGCCGTCATCCTCGCCTTCTCGCTCGTCTCCCACCCCTTCTCTCTCCTCATCCTCCTCGGCCTCCTCTCTGCCTGGCTGTTCCTCTACCTCTTCCGCCCCTCCGATCAGCCACTCGTCCTCTTCGGCCGTGCGTTCTCCGACAAGGAAACCCTCGGTATCTTGACCGTATCTAGCATCTTCGTCGTCTTCCTCACTACCGTCGGATCGCTACTTATTTCCGCTCTCTTCGTTGGCGTTGCCGTTGTCTGCGCCCATGGCGCTTTTAGGGTTCCCGAGGACCTCTTCCTTGATGAGCAGGAGAATCCCTCAACCGGATTCCTCTCCTTCCTTGGTGGTGCCGCCTCCAACGCCGCCGTCGCCGCTGCACCCGTCGTTGCCGCTGCACGCGTCTGATTCGGTGGATCCTTATCAATTAAAAGTTTCACTTTGGTACACAAATAAATATGTTTAAATTTTTTTTTTAATTTTGATTAATTCCCAATATACTCTGTATCTGTGAACTTTTGTTCGATTTTAGATAGCACGTGACACTTTTGGTGGCGGATCTATGTTCTATATATTTCTATAATTGATATAATGTGATACCAATTTATTCATTCAGTTCTGTGGGTGTACCTTTTTTTACGGCCCAGATCTTTGGGTATGCATTTCTAAATTGGAATCTATGGAAGTTTGTTCGTGGATGGTTCTTTTTTCCTATATTACAAGTCTGAAATTGTATGCTGGCATTTACAGGTATTCGTTAAGTATAAAAGTTGTAGATCTGTGAAGAATTTGGGGCTATGCTTGGGCTAGACTTCCATTTACGTGTTGTTTATGGCTGCTAGAATGCAGATTTGGCCAAATAGTGTGTTAATTTTGGTTTCAAAATTACGTGTTAATAAACTGAATCATAATGGGTTTGTCTAGAAATTGACGTTCAGTGATGGCCTAGATTGATTGATTTTTGCACCTACTTTACCCTTCCATGACGGTTTCTTCTACCCCCATGTACTCTTGTCAAAATTTGGTAGTGATATGACAATTTTCTATTATTGATATTTCATCACACTGATCGCATACTGCTGATTCATTTGCATTGGACCAAATCCTCAAAAACATTTAACTCTGATTTCTGCCCCGACGTTGCTCTAGTTTTTGAGTGAAATTTTTTTGGAGTTTGGATTTAGAGTTGGAGATAAGACTTGAAAAGAAGTGGAGTAGTTTGAGTTTCTTCTAACTTAATCTCACGTTGCAAGTTTGAGTCTCTTCATAACCAAAATTTTTAGGCTTTTTCTGTACCATCTAATTTCTAAATTCACCTTTCTAATGAGCTAAATATCACCTCTCTTGATATTAACCTAATGTCACTGTCCTCAATACAATTCGAGTGCGATGGTGTTGCATGCGTTGTTTGCTTTGGGTCTTCTTTCACGCGGCTTTATCTTGTTGAAGTTTTTGTTTTCCATTTGAGTTCAATGTCGGTTGATGTGGTACTGATCATGAGAGATAAGAGTTTGAGCTTGTTTAAAGTTGAGTTTGCTGGTGTCTAGATTGTTATTTTTCAGTTTCCGTTTTGGTCCTTGTTTGAGTCAGTTTTGGAGTGTCCATCGGTCTGGGTCTGTAAACCCATGCAAGGCACATTTATCTTGGATGCTGTTTTGGTAAAATTTGCCTGGGAGAAGCTTGAACTATTTTTAGCTAGTTTTTCCTCTGTTCCAAGATAGGGAATAGGGGAACGGGAGAGACTCATCCATTAATCGAACCCACAGACTTGTGACAAGGTCCATATCTCGGGCATTTAACAGGTCTCTACTGCCAAATTGAACAGGTCTAGACCGGATGTTGTTGTCACGTTGACTGTGGTAGCTAATATTCTTTTATTTGGCAAATATGTTATTTAGAGCGGTTCTGGTTCTGTGCTAGATATTAATTTCTTTCAACTTGAGAGGTCTCAAATAATGCATCACATCAAGACCAGCGTGCAAGACCCCAAAAAATATAATCAAGCTGTGCGTTTTTGTAACATGCATGGGTGGATTTTTGGTTGTTTTTGGATCACATAGCGTCTAACCCACACGACAATGCAGGGTAAGAATATAATTATGCGGACGTTAAAATATACACAATGCGTGATAAATCAATAGGAATAAAAAACTGGTTCATGGTTTGCACCAACAAACCATATTGGCCAGGTTTTGTTTGTATGATGTTTTGGTGATAATATTAAAGTAAATTATATTTGGTTGTGTTTGTATTACTATAATGCTGGTCATTTTTTGCATGCTGCTGAGAATGAGAATGCTGGCCAGTTAAGAACCGAGATGAAGCAAATTACAAAGTAAACAAACCCACAAGCAAAATTGCTAGTAATGGGGGCTGGGCTACCCTTAATCATTGTATGATTTGATTTTCTTGCACTGGGCATGGTGAAAGTTTAAGGTCAAAGGTCATGAATTCTTAAAAAATATGAGTTGTTATAAGTTAATATAACAGTCAGTATAAAGCAGAAACACCCTGTAAATCAAAATGAATTGCAAAAATTAATGCTCTCTATTAATCCTTGAAAAAATGTTGAACCAGGCATCCAAACAAAGAAATTAAAAACAGAAGAAACAAAAAGATAAAACATATAAAATCTATAGTCTGTTTTATTACTCTACCAAGGCCTTATTTTCTCCTCTTGCATAGTTTCTTTACATATCTTCACACATGAATTCACACATATCTTCACACATGGACATCAAATGGGATAAGTTTTTAATATTTTTCTTCAGGTCAGCAAACAGAAAAATGCCCATTTCTAGACAACAAACAGGGTTGGTATTTTCATCTTCACTCTTGAATTTCTACATCTAAGATTGGAATCTTCGCCATTCAAAAATGAGCCAGCAACTCTTCACCATAACGATATATCTGTATTTGTTATTTACACAAAGAACCTAAAGCAAAATGTTGTTTAATGTGGATGATAATAGCTTTACATAAACAATTATCTTCGGTTTGTCTCAATGAAAATCATTCTCGCAGCAGCATACAAACCATATCTAGAACAACAACCACTAAACCTACCCCAACACAGAAGCACAAACACTGAAACCCGAACCAAAAACACTTGAACAAACCTTAAATTAATCTAAAATCCAATTAAAATCAACACCAACAAGGATTAAAAACCAGCACACAATGAAGTAAAAACCAACTACAAGATTAACAAGAAGCCCGAATTTTTACCTAGCTGCCACACGGGATGAATTGTTGAGTGATTGTCCTAGTTGCCTTAGAAAGAGAGAAAATCGTAGGAAGGGAAGAGAGATAATCAGGAAATGGACCAAAATTTTTTTTGGAATGAAACGGAGAGACAACGCTCGAGGGAAGAGAGAAAATGAAGAGAGGGAGAGAAAGGGAGATAAAGGAAGAGAGAGAGAGAGAGGGAGAAAATCGCTCTAGGAAATGGAAGAGAAAACTTTTCTTCTCTGAATCAAAATGAAGCATGCCAATGTTCAGCATATCAACCCCTCACTTGAGGCTTTCTCAGAATCAAAATCAGAAGAGTCCAGACTCACTCTGGGCCGTTATGTTCATTGGGCTGCTAAAAAACACGGCTACTAGACCACCTTTCTTTCTTTTTCCTTTTCGGTCGTTTTAGGCCTATCAAAATATCCAGAACTTGGACCTGGTCAATTTCAACCCAAACCATTACAGAAAAACGTACTAAATGAGAAGTAGCCGTTGGGGATGAACTAAGAAAGACGATCCTGACCTCAAACCTCATATCTCTCCCAAACAATATTCCTTCTCTCAGTTATTTCTTCTTACTAGCTTGTTTAGCTTTCCCCACAATATACTTTCTTCACTGGACTTGTTTCAAGTTGGAGACTAGATATACAAGGGATGGAGAACGTACAATACGGATATAAACTTTAATTCAGTTCTTCCTCGGTCTTTTTTTTCTTCATATACTTTTTTTCAGCCCTCCCTTGTTCATGGAATACAACGACAAGTATCAGTTTGTGTGTCCGTTTGACCCATTAGAGCTTCTGTAGTTTACATCAAAAGAAACCCCTGATTCAGATTGGTCCCATTTTTCACATGAAATGAAACAGTCGCACATCGTTTGGATAGTCTACCATTTTTTTTGAAAAAAATAAAAATTACACCTTTTTGGTTTTTCAACTTCTTGATTTTACCACTCAACTTGTTTCAGGCCCCCAATGGGATGGCGTAATTGTCACCTAAGCAGACAATAGATCAAGTTCTCCGGGCCTTCAAGCATGAGCTAACGCACAGGTTGTTGCCTCCATCCAGCTTCCTTGGAAAGGACTGCATATCTCTGAGATGATTGGGCAGCTTCATCTTCTAGCAATTCCAAAGATCGGCCTCCACGATGAGTACTTATTGGTGATTGGATAGTGAGTTGAGTTGAGATCTGATGAGATGAGATAGAAGTTGAATAAAATATTATTATAATCTAATTTTTTAATATTCTTTTTGTTTTGTGATTTGAAAAAATTGAATTATTTATTATATTTTGTTAGAAAGTTTAAAAAATTATAATAATTAGATGATTAAACGAAATGACATAAGAGTATTTTTGAATCCAAACGCCCCCTTAATCTTTAATATTGGCCTTGGGTTTCTACCTAATTAAGTGTGTCTTTTTGTTCGAGATCAAAAGCATTTTATAAATGTTTTAGAGCTCATTTCATCGTGTTTGTCATTCTCTTACTTCTAGTCTTAAATTCAGATAAATTTTTTTGAAGATTTTCAGTGCATGAAGCATGGAATATAAGATCCCAAATCAGAATTCACTTCTTATTTGCATTCTGTCCGGTGGATTTGAATTGCATAAACCAGAATTACATTTTGAACAAATGTTACAGCTCACTTCATCATGTGTTTCTCTCTCTTATATAAAGTTTGAAACTCATAAGATCATCGCAAGTCACCAACGACGACGGATGTGCCTCAATCGGGACCAATTTCACTGGGCCAAAAAATACAATGCTAATATATAGAAGCCAACAAGAAGCAAAGAATCACAGGAAAAGTATCCTGCACGTCTTCAAATTGTAGCTATATATAATATAGATGGCCGGCCGGGGTTGCCATTTCCGATACCAATATCCCAAAAAAATCTGACGATCCCATGCATGCATGTTATAACTTGTGAATAGTCTCACCAGATCATGATCTCCATGGATTGCTGATCACTATTGTAAGGTCAACGCGGGCAATTCTCCAACCACTGTAGCCTTTAATGGAGTTATTGATCATGAACCTATCCAACACCTCCACGATCCAAGAAAATCAACTCAAACATATCAAACCAAACTAACAGAAAAGCACAAAAAGAAGACGCCCCGGTGCTGTATTTAATATAAAATTTGATTAAGAATCTACAGGAAAAAAAGAAAGAAATGAGAAGTTATATATTGTTATAAAACTAATGAAAAGAGAGAGAGCAAAAGAGAGAGAGATCTTGAATATGAGAGAAATGTTTAGAGAACTTTGTTTTCTCTTATTTCTTGGTGTCTTACACAAATGAGGACTCCCTCTATTTATAGGGATCTCTTGGTACAAAGAATGGTTAGGATTGTGACACTTGTCATCAATCCAATGGTAAAGAGTACAAAGGAGGTTAGGTGTACCTAAAATCACCATTGGGGGGTAGGTGTACCTAAAATCACCATTGATGGCTAAAGATAGGTATAAATTAATGGCTCAAGATTGGTCATACAATACAATTTGAACATGGTTTCTAATACTCCCCCTTTGGATGACCACATATAAAGAATATGCCTCGTTAAAACCTTGTCAAGGAAAAATCCAGTGGGAAAAAAAACCAATGACGAAGGAAAAAGAGTACAATATTCATGTATATCGCCAAGTGCTTTAAGATTGCCTCATTAAAACCTTGCAAAGGAAAACCCAGTGGGATAAAACCTTAGCGAAGGAAAAAGAGTACAATCAGCACAAGTTTTCAAGACTTTACTCCCCCTGAAAAGTGCATGATAATATGTCTTCAAGTCTCCGCATTCCAATGTTCTGCACAATCTTCTTAAATGTTGCAGTTGGTAATGCTTTAGTGAATAAATCTGCCAGATTATTTCTTGACCGTATCTTCTTGACATCAATTTCAACTTTCTTCTCATGAATTGCAATGATCTTCTTGTGTGGATCTGATAGATAACTCGCATCTGTATATCCATCTAATTGTGGACTTGATCCAAATAATCACATATTCAGGGTTTCAATTAAACTGGAGATAAGGTACTTCAGGACCAAGAATTTCTCCATTGTCTTCACAAGGACGAAATGGATTTTTCTGCTCATCAAATTATCGAGCAACCATTGGAGTACTCAGGACTTTATAGTGAAATTCACCATATTGATCCAAGATCATTTTAATATTGAATTCACTACTCTTCTGGAGTTGTGCTCTTCTGGAGTTGTACTCTTCTGAAGTTCTTGTAAATAACATAATTACTGGAGGAGTTATCAAAATTAAGCCGCAAACCTCCATATTCAAAAACGGTGGCCATCTTTTTAGATCAGACAAGCACCGCATGCTTTTTCAGCTTTTCTGTAGCTGTCAGGCGCCGCAGGGCTATAATGCTACATCTGCTGTCAGACGCCGCAAGGCTATGATGCTACGCCTCGTCTCTTGTAGAGAGATGCTTCACGAGAGATGTCGTGAATCAATAGAGGTGCTTAGTTTTTCTCTATAAAAGAGATATTCGGCTCATCTTCATTCGCATCTCATCTTCTTCACTTTTCTGTAATCATACTGCATTATTACTCTGTAATCTCTTTCTGTATTCTTACTCTGCAATGGCTCAGCAATCTTCTCATGGCCAATATATAAGGTATTATGCACCTCGTTCATCAGCTGTTCCTGCTTCTTCCACAGGTGCTATAATACAATACAATAATGATCTGACTAATAAGTCAGATGTTGAAGCTATCTACGAGCTTGTGAATCTCGGTACCCATTACTCTTCAACTATTTATGCATTTTCTCAGCGACTACAATCCAAACCTTATGATTTGGACAAACTCCATGAGAAAATTTCTATCTTCAGCGACTTCTTCAGGAGTCTAACATGAAGATAGAAGCAATAAAGCAAGAGAATAGGAAATTAAAATCTCTGCTTAAGTCTTCTTTTAGATTGCCTACTCCTTTAGATAAGGATGCCATGCAGATTCTTGAAGAACAAGAGCGTTTAAAGAATGAGGCGAAATGCCTCAAATTTCTGTAATTTTTTTTTCTTCAAGATAATAAAATATTATTTCACAAATATTTATATTTGTGTTTCTATCTTCTGGTAGCTATTCTATGTGCTCCATTTTATTTCTCATGCACATTTATCTCCCCCTTGAAATCGAAAGGGTTTCTGATTTATATTTCAAATATATGCAGTTCTTCTGATCTCTTCAGGAGTTTCAAGAAGATTTAAATCATCAACTGCAATAATAACAAATCCGGAATCTCTTAATAAAAACACATGGGTATATTGGATTATTTTCAAATCCTTCTTTCAATAAATATTCGCTAATGCGTTTATACCACATGCATCCGGATTGTTTTCTGGATATACTCAGATAACAAGTTTCAAGCATTTTATATCCTTCAGGGATTTTCATATATATGCCTTGGTCTAATGACCCATATAAATATGCAGTGACCACATCCATTAACTGCATATCCAATCTTTTTGTAACTACCAAACTAGTCAAAAATCTGAATGTGATTGCATCCATAACAGGAGATTATTTTTCCTCATAATCAATCCCTGATTTTTGCAGTTTTCATGAGCTTTTCTGGAGCCTCAATGAAATTTAAATTATCTATATAAACTGCAATAAAAGATAATATAAATACTGAAAATATATTGAAAATAGCATGTTCCACATGCGTTTAGCTTGCATTAGATCATATAAGGATTTTAAGACTTGATAGAATATGTACTTCAGGACTATATGCTTCATGCATACCCAAACTCTTGGTAACTATCAAGTTAATACAAATCTCAATATGATCTCTTTAACTTCAAAAACATATCAATATTATTTCTGCTGGAAATATATTCGTGATTTATAAATCACATTTTCATTTCATTTATATAAATACCCACTCATATTCAACAAGCATCACCTCATAGGTGTTTGGACTTCAAGTCCATATGCATCGCATTTTACTAATGATAACAATTCTGCAGGAATTGTTTATTTCTATTTTGGCCAATATTTTACGTCGGTATTCTTCGACGATTCTGAGCTCACTTTCTTTATTACTTCTGGTAATATCAAATGCCATCTTATATGAAAATACGTTGTCGACAACGGTTTTATTTCTCTCCATAATTTCTCATTTACTCATGAAATGTAATATCGAGATCTCGTTATTTTCAGGTACCTGTCCCTCTTCAAGGGAAGACATTTCATGAAAACCTCTTCAGGAGTATTATACTCTTCAGGAGTTTTCATTATGAGAGAATTTTGTATAGAGAGTTTAGATGGATCTTATTACTTGTTTTGTGGGTACGGTCTCTTCAGGAGCACCGATTTCTTTTCTTTATGCCTTTCTCTTTCCGAGATGCTTTATCATTTGTATCAATAGGTCTCACATGCTTTCAGACATGTCTTATGTTCATTAGACTGCTAACTTTCTCAATTGTCCTTCGGGGACTTCAATCCTCGCTGGGATTTTAGCAGCTAGAATATGAGACCTTTTACTTATTGCATCCAAAAATTAATTATCATATGAACTTCCAGTTCACCTATGATAATCAAGATAACGTCGAATTATTTCATCTTATTTGCTTCTAGCAAATTTTTCTTTCCACTTCTGGTGGTAAAACTTTATAGTAAAAGAATTTTCTGGTTCTTTTATGGACGTCCATATGAAAATCATTCGACTTATCGTAATTGATTTTGGATGATCAAGATAATCATGAAAAGATACAAATATTTTGAATCATATCACTTTTGATTCATCAACATATTTGATTCAATAGTTGTATAATATAATCTCAAAGAGAAAGCTGATAATATTTTTAATACGAGCTTCTGGCTCGAAATTATTTTAGTAATGAGAAGATGCTCTTTATTGTCTTCGTTGGTGGTTTCAATATGACAACCATTTCGACGTATATCTTTGAAACTTAATAAATTTCTTCTGGATCGTGAAGAAAATAGAGCATCATCAATACAAAATTTGGTGTCATTCGGCAACACAATATAAGCTCTTCCGGAGCCTTCAATTAGATTTGATGAACCAGATATGGTATGAACGTAGGCTTTACTCAATGTTAGATTTTGAAAATATTTTTTATACTTAAGAATTGTGTGAGTTGTAGCACTGTCAGCAAGACATACATCTCTATTATTCATCTCAGAGATAAAAAGTTCATCAGTAAGACTCATGATTCTAAAATATATAAAACTTTCATTACTACAAAACATTGCAAAATATAAAAGAAATTACAATAAGATAAAGGAAATACATTAATTAAAAATGAACATTTTCATCACCAATCAAATGATCAATTCTATCACTAGAATTTTCAAAGAAATCAGAAACATCAAGGCTTGTAGTATCTTCTCCTTTTATAGAAGCTAAAGTATTTGATGGTTCAGTAAAATTTGTTTCAAACTTTTTTATTTTTTCTTTTATAGAAGCTTGGTATAGGTCAACCAAGTGCTTATCTGTACGACAGGTACGAGACCAATGTCCAGTCATACCACATCTATGGCATCCATCTTCATCTTTCTTTAAAAATTTGTTTTGAGGACCTTTACCCTTCTCTGAGTTGAACCACTTCTGGTGGTGCGGTGTATATCTACTATTATCCCTTTTAGTGTAGTCGCTTCTAGGACCTCCACTTCTATAATTTTTTCTACCACGTCCACGCCCTCGGTTTCTTTGAAAAAATGCACCATTTGCTTCTGGGAATGGTGTAAATCTAGTACCATTCACTTCAGGGAATGATATAGAACCAGTAGGACGTGACTGATGATTTCTTAACAAAAGCTCATTATTTTGCTCAGCTACTAGAAGACAAGATATAAGTTCAGAATATTTTTTGAACTTTCGCTCTCGATACTGCTGCTGCAGGAGCACATTCGAGGCATGAAAAGTAGTATATGTCTTCTCTAATAAGTCATCATCAGTGACTTTTTCACCACATAATTTTAATAGTGAGCTAATTTTAAAGAGTGTAGAGTTATACTCACTAACACTCTTGAAATCTTGCAACCTCAGGTGCATCCAATCATGACGAGCTTTTGGGAGGATTACAGTTTTCTGGTGCTCATATCTCTCCCTTAAATCATTCCACAAAATAAGGGGATCTTTCACCGTAAGATATTCAGTTTTTAATTCTTCATGAAGATGGTGCCGAAGGAAAATCATTGCCTTAGCACGGTCCTGCCGGGACCCTTGATTTCCTTCTTTAATTGTATCTCCCAGGTTCATCGCTTCCAGATGGATCTCAGCATCAAGTATCCAAGATAGATAATTTTTTCCAGAAATGTCAAGAGCAACGAATTCCAATTTGGTAAGATTTGACATTTTTTGAAGTATATAAATCAGGAACATAAGTATGCTTATATTTGTAAATAAGAAATATATTCACAAAATCATGAGAATAAATATAGAGTTTCATCAAGTAATAATAATTAATATAACATTTCATATTCATTTGGGAACTACAAATAATATATTGAAACACTTACTTGAAGTATAAGCCTACTAGCTTCAAGATCGTCAGAACCTTCGTGCTGATAACGTGTTATAAAACTAATGAAAAGAGAGAGAGCAAAAGAGAGAGAGATCTTGAATATGAGAGAAATGTTTAGAGAACTTTGTTTTCTCTTATTTCTTGGTGCCTTACACAAATGAGGACTCCCTCTATTTATAGGGATCTCTTGGTACAAAGAATGGTTAGGATTGTGACACTTGTCATCAATCCAATGGTAAAGAGTACAAAGGAGGTTAGGTGTACCTAAAATCACCATTGGGGGGTAGGTGTACCTAAAATCACCATTGATGGCTAAAGATAGGTATAAATTAATGGCTCAAGATTGGTCATACAATACAATTTGAACTTGGTTTCTAACATATATAATATTGTAACTTGAGCTAGCTAGTCGTGTTAAATCGATTTGGTTTGACATATATATATATATATATACATGGGATTGAAGATTCTTAAAGATAAATACTATGATCACTTAAATAAATTAGTAGAATTATAAATTAGATGAGATATTAATGTAACGTAGCGGAAACGTACAAAGATAGGAAAATTCAAGAAGAGCTATGTCTTCTCAAACAATGAGTCATAAATTTATTGATAAACTCTGTAATGCTTATAATAATTCAGATGATCCTCCCATTACATTATTCGATTCCTTAATAAAGGATGCTTAGGCAAACTTAGGAAATTGATTTAAAATGGAAAGTAGAGTACTGTAACGTTAACAACTAAGATAACTTTTATTGAAATGGAAATAAAATCTACAAGAGCTTTTTTAGGAAAGAACAAAATCAGCAATCATCCTTGATTTGTGCTTGAATCTTCTGATGGTCCCTCCATTCCTGGTGTCACGCCTGCTGCATCATAATGATATATATATATATATATATATTAGTAGTACTAGATCAGCTTCATAAATATAATTAATATACGAAGGTTGCAAGGTCACCATAGGCAAGCTGGATGATGATCATTAAGTTTGTTGGAACTGACATACCGTTGATTATCGGTTGGTCCCAGCAGCTCATGTAATGCATTATTTATATGTAATATGTCGGCACATAAAGTTTGTTTAAGGGTCGAGTCGGTCGGTCCCTCTAAAGGAACCGTTTTGATTTATGTTTGATGCGTTATTACTTTAGTTAGGGTATATATATGTTTGGGATAAGGTTGGTGGCTATACATGAACACACCACAATGCATGCAGTCTGCATCGGAATATTGTCTTAATTCTGCCTAACCATATATTTTATATACATATAAATGTAAGAAAAAGGCGATCAAAATCGAAAGAAATTTATTGTGATCTAGATATAATTTGGAAACATGCAACTCCATGAATCTGGTCACAATATATGTAAGAAGAATGAGGGGATTGATCGGGTTTGGTTTCTGATCTTTATTTATCTTACATGATGATGATGGTGATCTAGATCGTTCAGTCCATTATATTATTATAATTACTTGGCATGCACGCGTTGAATTTTGGCTTAGTCTTGATCATGATCATGATGACGACATAATCTTAAAATTTTTAGCTATAAATATCATCCCATGCAGTGCAAACTCAAATAAAAGTACTAAAACTTACCAAAGGTACAACCGGCCCCCTAGTTTGTCGCTTTAACCCATTGAAATTAAGTTTATCTCATGAATAAGAGTAATGCTAGTTATAGTCGTAGAGTATGTGTGTAAGCCTTAATCGCACACTCCCTTTTAAAAAAGTATTGTCTACTATTAAAAAATAGTTTATTTCCCCTTATGGATTCTAGATATTTATTTTTAAAAAAATGAGTGCACACTTCTCGAACAAATTAAAGGAAGTGTATATTCTAAGACTGCAAATATTATTTTTCTAAATTAAAGATAAAATAAGGTTAACCTATTTTATGGATCATGAGCTCCTCCTAATTAAAGTTCTCATCTAACTTCAATGACGAAATTTATGCTCGACAGTCGATATATAACACTCATGTCCCATTGATCTTTTTAATTGGGTGGCACATCGAACAAGGCAAACTGTTTTTTTTTTACATCATTTTTACATTCTTAATTTTAAAAAAAAAAATAACAACATTTATAAAAAAAAATACTTACTAAATCACTAAGTCAAAAGAAGAAGAAGAAGAAGAAGGCTCGGGACCATTATTGAGATCCTAAGCATTTCTTTTTTAATTGGGGGAGAGATCAAGATCTCCATCCACCCATTATATTAATTGATCAATGGGTAGACCGTAAAGGATCAGGGACCTCCATCCCCACCCTAATTAGGCAAAACCAAATTATTCTATAAAGCAACTTGTTCAATACCACCTTCATGAATTTTCATTATATAAGGTATAAATTAAATGTTAATTATGAGGTTTATTTTGTGTGATGAGGAAATAAGTTAACCAAATTAATAACTATCATGTTTACCAAAAACAGCTCGTAAATGAGTTCGGGTTAACTTGTTTGAAATTAGATAAATAAATTAAATTTAATAATTATTCCATGACAAATTTGAACTCTTGACGGCTCGTTTTTGAAATATTATTCCTTCAGTTTTGACTCGAATGTACATTCTCTCCATTTCTGAGTTTGATGATGGAAATCGAATGCTAAAATGGATTTATCTTAATGCTTCTATATAATCTAATTAATTATATTAATACTGAGGCAGGAAAAAAGTTTGAAATTTCTGTAGAAGTACTTTATTCCAAATCGAATTTGTCATTGATTAACAATATAAGCATATAGGAGCTCGTTCCAGACATCGGGCAATCCAGGGAGACACCAATGTATACAGTCTGCATAACTGCTTGGGTTTTCTATTTGCTCTTTGGTTAGGGGTTCCCACTGCTTTCTATAGATAGATGGATGGGCTTCTTTTCGATATTCTGAGAGCTGTGTAATGTTGAGCATTTGTACATTCAGACCTCTGGTTTTCAAATCATCAAGCACCATTTCAACCACACGCATCATCTTTGGATCCGAGTCACTTCCCCAATATCCCTCTTCTGAAATCTTCCCCGTTTCTTTGTAGCAGTTTTCACCACCGCCCCAATCTTTAGCCCTGCAATACGTACGTACATATATACACTTCATATTACTAGATCATTTTATTTCCATTAAACCTGCAGCATGCATGCATTCTTTTAGCCACCTACGATCCTAGCTTCATGTCTTAATTTGTTGTTGGTACGTCTTAGTACTTGTCTATATATTAACCATATGCATTAATGTCATCATGTATTTTAGCATTCAAGCATCTTAAGGGCAAATGGATTATTATTCAGTGTACCTTTCATGCGTTGGTGACATGCTAACAAAAAACAATTGGGTCTTGGTTCTATCAACGTGTACTTCCACCCAATCAGACCACGTTCTTAGGGCCATCTCATAGACGCGCAGCATCTCTACTTCTTTATAGATAGCATCATCAGGGCTTTCAAATGATCCCCACCTAATCGGTTCATTTCCGATATTGTAAAAGTACGATTAGACTTAAGAGAAGTCAATGGTGGTTAAGTACAACAAATAAAGTGACGAGAAATCTACAAATCATGATCATCGATCATCACTAAGACCGGATCAGTTGCTAATTATGTAGGGTTTATGATGATGATGAAGCTGGTACGACTTACAGAACTTTCATTCTGGGCCTTCTCCACCATAAGTAGGAGTCAAACACCAGTATATCTCCGCCGGTCCAATGCCTGGCATGCTTCTCAATTGCTTTGATTCTAACTGTCCGATCTGGTATCCGGTGGTTCACCGGATCATCGGAGTTTGATTCCACTAGCAATGGAGCCCAGTAGAACTCAATCGACGCATTGTATTCCTAAATTAATTGGGTTAGATACGCACGTACTAACCATTATATATAAGCTTATCGAGTAAATTTTTTAACATGCATGCATTGGGAAAAGCATGCAACAGAGTTTAAGCACGCATGCATGCAACTACTCAAGAGAAGGAAAAAAAAAAAGAAGAAAGAAAAAAAGAAAAAAATGTTTTAAGCAACTCTTTCTTTCTTAAGATGATCAGTACTGCATTAATTTAATCTAGAAATATTAATGGTTAATCATATTAATGTAGTGATCCAATAACTGATAGTAACTAGCTAGGTGTATGCACCTAGATCTTCGATCTAGGATTGAGACGGCAAGAATATGCATACATGTTACCCAAATTATATATTACTCACAATGGCCTTATAGATGTTCAAAGAGTCATTGTTGTGCATGGATCTAAGCTTTGGAGGGATCCATGAATCGACTAGGCAGACCATCGAAACCCACTGATTCCTGTTCAGGGAATCTCCAACAAACACAAGCCTCTTGTTCCTTAACGTCTCCAGCAACGCTGTTGCATTGAACCTTATTAACATAGAAAACAAGTTTCACAAAGCTCAAAAACACGTACAAAGACTAACTTTAATACCACCATCACTTACATGCATGCAGTGATTTATATAGTAAGTTTTTGTGCGAGCGTGTTTATATATAGGCACCCATGATCATGATGAGAGAGCTAGACGTGAGAGATACCTAGGAAGGTTACATTGATGAGGTTGCCACCTCCAGTTCTGATAGCTCAAGTCCTTTCTCCCAAACTTCTCGCAAGCCAATTGATCAGACATGAACGTGCATTGCTGCTCTTTGTATAGAGGGTAACTTTGGTTATCGAATACCCACTTCCCAGAAAACAAATTGCATTCTGAAAGCTGTAAACCGTCGGTTGTATCTTCCAAGGCTCTTCCAATGCTTTCTTGGGTAAGATAAACGGCGGTGATGATTAGTACGGTGATCAGGAATGCAATAAGGGAACGGAAGCGGCTTCTGATACTCCATGACGTTCCAAGAACTACAGCTTGGTGTTTCTTTGCCGCCATTCAATATCCAATTCTCTTAATTGGCTATGTGTGGGAGACCATGTTTCCTCCTTTTTGAAGTTTCTAGCGGTTGGTGAGCAATCATTTTCAATGATTTCTCTTTCTGGAAGTAGGAGTAGTGGGGATGCCTTAATGTTTGGGCGGTTTGCTGAAAGCAATAGATAGTTTAATTTTAAATTAAGCACTAATTTCACCAAAATAACTCTAAAAGCTGACAGATGATCAAGTCGGCCCCCCATGATCTACATATATATATATATATACACACACACATATATTATAAAGAAGGCTGCACATATATATATATATATTTCAGATCTTAATTAGATATATATATTTTTGCAGTACTCAATATTTTAATATATAATTAATGGAAAGCTGGGATATAAATTAATATTGCGGTAACTTAGTCAATAGCCAAAGGAGATAAGGTACCTTTCTTTTTATCTATTATATTATTTTCCTGATGACAGTTTAGATCAGCTGAGCTGTTATATACATGTTGCCCACAAGATCATGTGGATTAGGTTCGCTAGGTTTGTTGTCATCTCCACATCCAAGATCGTTTGGAGTAAAGGAACCTCAAAATTTTCAACCCCGGACGACGGCTCTCGTGGGTTTGTATAAGTTTGTACCCAAAACCCTTAGAATGTACGACATACATATATATATATATATATAGCATTAATAAATTAGGCCGATTGCTTGTGAATACGACAGTGTCCACTGATGATCCCATGTCTTCTTAGTTGATTGTTGCTTTCATCATCGTATGCATATGCAGGGCTAGCTGCTTCCTGCTGCTTAAATTTCATTTCATTTCATTTATCCATTTCCGACAACCTCAAAAGTCGCGCCGCCCAATGTCACCCCCCTCAAGCCAATCTTCAATACTTCGTCAATCTTTTGATGGCCAATTTAGACAAATTTTCATGTATTTTGGTTGTTCATTATTTCTAATTAAATCGGATCTCCACCTCTTGTAAGTAATCTTCTTTCTAATTTACTATCATACATTAATTGTCAAGAAAGAGTATAAATACATATAATGTTTAAATTAATCAAATCTCTTGGAAAAATAATTAGTTATTTAACTTAGTATTAGAGAAGTAATCTAAGTTCGAATATTGATTCCACTCTATATCCCAAATTCAATAAAAAAATTCCACATATTGAGCACATTTAAGGAATTTTGACCCACATACATACATACATACATACATATATATATATGTATGTATGAGAGGAAGAGTAAGAATATAAATTAAATTATTAAATTTGCCTCTTATATCACTTTATAAAGCTCTTGAGACAAATGTGGTAATTTATCAAATATATCATTATAATTAGATGCAAATCTATTTACTTAATTGTTAAGTAAAGATTCTCTCTCTCTCTCTCCCCTCCCAGCTCCCTCCATTATTATATATATATATATATATATATATATATATATATATATATAAACTGTATAATATCCATACTCACAAAATTATCATTTCCAGAGATGTTATTTTTTACGAGACAATTTTTCCCTTCAAACCAGATTCTTCTTCTATACATCCTCCATCTGAGATTCCACCTTATTCATCCTCTGAACCTAATCTTGTCTTACTAACTCCTCTCTCAGATGTTGTTATCAATTCTCCATCATTCTTCTTCATCATCTCATACTCATGATACATCATAAAATAACCTTGCTTTTATTCCCACCCCAAAAGTCTACAAGGAATAGGAGACCACCTGATTACTTGCATCATTATCATTGCTCCTTGATTTCAAATAATGAAGTTACTCCTACTTCTCCTCTGGTTGATGGTTTTTCTAGTCCTGGTACAATATATCCCATCTCTTCATACTTGTCATATTCCAAATTTTCTCCCTCATACAAACATTTTTGTTATTCTGTTGATTCTCCCTATGAACCTAAATTTTTTCATCAAGCCATCAAACATTCTCATTGGAAGGATGCAATGGTAGCTGAAATCAGTACTCTTGAAGCTAATAAAACTTGGGTTTTAATTGACTTACCTCCTAGCAAGCAGCCTATTGGTTGCAAATGGGTTTATAAGTGCAAGTTAAAATATAATTGCACTTTAGAGAGATATAAGACTTGATTAGTAGCAAAATGTTATACTCAATGTGAGGGTAATGATTATTTTGACACTTTTTTCCTCTTAAAAAGCTTACTACTGTTCATTATTTTCTTGCTTTGGCTACCATTTACAACTAGGAATTACATAAATTAGATATAAACAATGCATTTCTTCATAGGAATTTAGATGAAGAAGTTTACATGAAATTGCCACCTAGTTTTTCTAAACCTAGAGATTCTCGACTATGCAAGCTGCTCAAGTCTTTGTATGGCTTAAAACAAGACTCTCGCCAATGGTTCTCTAAGTTTTCTTCCACCTTGATTGCTTATGGCTTTAATTGGTCTAAGTTTGATTATTCTTTGTTTACAAAGCATTTTGGTGATTCTTTTGTGGCATTTTTGGTGTATGTTGATAATATTGTCATTGCTCCTAATAACTCACAATCTATTGTTGATCTTAAAGCTTTTCTTCATTTGCACTTTAAGCTGAAAGATCTTGAAACTTTGAGGAATTTTTTGGGTCTTAAGGTGACAAGATCTACAAAAGGTATTTCTTGTTCTCAAAGGAAATATGCCATCGAAATTGTATCTAATTTTGTTTCTAGCTGGTAAGCCTGCTACTTCTCCTATGGATTAGAATTTATGGTTGTCCAGAACAGATTCTGCGAGTCCTTTACTTGATGATCCCACTTCTTATAGAAGATTAATTGGTCTTCTTTATTTGACGCTTACTCGACCTAATATTTCTTTCTCTGTTAATACTTTGAGTTAGCTTTTAGATCAACCTCGACAATCCCACTAGGAGGCTGCTATTAAAGTGGTAAAATATGTCAAGGCTATTGCTGGTCAAGGGTTGATTTTTCCTAACTCATCTTCTCTACAACTGAAAGGTCTTTGTTACACAGACTGGGCCACATCATGTCCTGACTCTTGTAGATCTATTATTGGCTTTTGTCTTTTCATTGGTGATTCCTTGATCTCATGGAAGTCTAACAAGCAAGTGACTGTTTCAAGATCATCTGCTGAAGCTGAGTATAGTTCAATGGCATCTGCTTGTTGTGAAATAAAATGACTTATTGCATTGTTTGCTGATTTGGAAGTCATTTTTTCTTCTCCTTCTGTGTTGTATTGTGATAGTCAAGCGGCTCTCTATATTGTTGTTAATCTTGTTTTTCATGAAAAAACTAAACATATTGAAATAGATTATCATCTAGTTAGAGATATGATTCAAGTTGGGACTGTAGTTATTTTGCATGTTTTTTCTGAATATCAATTAGGTGATTTTTTTCACTATGCCTTTAGGATCAGATCGTTTTCATACTCTTCCTAGCAAGTTAGGTGTAATTATTTTACATATTCCAGCTTAAGGGGGGCTATTAGTGTATAAAGATTATTTTTAATCACATGTATCACATGCACCATAGTTAGGGTGTTACTCATCATTGTACTATATATTACTTTTACTCTTATGATGGAATACAATAACACATTTTATTCTTCTAATTCTTCTTCATCGAGCACTCTCTCTCTCTCTCTCTCTCTCTCTCTCTCTCTCTCTCTCTCTCTCTCTCTCTCTCTCTCTCTCTCACACACACACACACACACACATGTACACATCAAAATATGCACTATGGTGGTCTTATAACTTTATTGGAAAATTTGTTAAATGGCTGTAGGAGCTAAACTTCTGACTTGAGCCTTGAAGATTGGTCTCAAAATCACATGCTGAAACTCTTAATGCTCTGTTTGTTCCCATTCTAGCTGTAAAAGTTAAAAAGAAGCCTTTTGTGATCATGAGGTAGCTGCCTCCCCCTGCTGATTCTCTTCAACTAAATAAATATTGATGGTGTACGTACTGTCTAATTAAGGTAATTCGGGCCTCTCTAGTTGTGGAGGAGTTTTGAGGTCTTCGTTTCATTCAGTAATCTTCAGATTTTCGTGTTTTTTGGGTGTTAGAACTAGCATTCTCGTGAGCTCTTAGCTCTAAACTTTGGTTTGCTTGCTTGTTACCAATTCAATATTCTCAAGTTAATGGTGGAAACATATTCCATTATCATTGTAAATTGGTGGAAGCATGGTACGTTACATACGTACTAGACCTAGTCCTTTGAGATACTTTAGCTTTTGGGAATTAGACATCCTACTTCTTTTTGACTCTATGGATGTTACCTGCATCCAGCATATATATATATATATATATATATACACAGAGAGAGAGAGAGAGAGAGAGAGAGAGAGAGAGAGAGATGGCTTAGCAGATGGATGAGCAAATTACGCTAGCTGCAGTTGTTAACGATACTTTAGTTCAATTTCTCACTTCCCCAAGCAGCTTATGGGACTCTACACTTTACACAAAGCTGGAACTCCCAGCTTTCGTCACTAGTTTACATATATGAGACTCTATAATTAATTATGATTACAATTTTTTTTTTTTTAAAGAGGATTTAGCTCCAGTTTGATTAATAAAGCCTTAGTTACTACGGATGAATATTTTATACAAAAAAAGCAAGGAGGTTACAACATATGAAATCCCAAAACTAGACTCTTATGAAAAAAGAAAAACGTTATTAGAAACGAACAAGAATGAAAATACAAGAAGAAACCATGAATGACACAACTAATGCTGAAAGTTGAGAATACGTACGTAATGCATGGCAAGGTTCAAAAATGGAAAAGAAACCGACAGTGCTGCCCAAAGCTCCATATGTATAGGATGTAGATAATTTCTAAAATTTTCTATGATCTATATAAAGTATTCATCCCCACCAAGAGTGAGGATTGAGAAATAAGATCTAGGATCACATCCTCTAAAATAGAAGTTCCTTCAAAACTTTTCTGTTTTTCTTAATAAAACTTTTCATTTTCGAAAACTCATAAGAGTGAGCCCTTTTTAAAAAAAAAAATAGAAAACTTGGTCAATTCTTTGGTCAATTGAGCAACGTCGAGGAACACGTACGTATTATATGGCTTTATTATCCGAGTTCTTCTACAGGCAAGCACTCCTGCGCACCATTGCGCACCGATGCTGACCTGGCAATTTCATTAAAAAAAGAAAATNACTTTCAGCATTAGTACGTTGTGTCATTCATGGTTTCTTCTTGTATTTTCATTCTTGTTCGTTTCTAATAGCGTTTTTCTTTTTTCATAAGTCTAGTTTTGGGATTTCAGATGTTGTAACCTCCTTGCTTTTTTTGTATAAAGTATTCATCCGTAGTAACTAAGGCTTTATTAATAAAACTGGAGCTACATCCTCTTAAAAAAAAAAAATTGTAATCATAAATTATAGAGTCTCATATATGTAAACTAGTGACGAAAGCTGGGAGTTCCAGCTTTGTCTAAAGTGTAGAGTCCCATAAGCTGCTTGGGGAAGTGAGAAATTGAACTAAAGTATCGTTAACAACTGCAGCTAGCGTAATTTGCTCATCCATCTGCTAAGCCATTACTCTCTCTCTCTCTCTCTCTCTCTCTCTCTCTCTCTCTCTCTCTCTCCTCTCTCTCTCTCTGTGTATATATATATATATATATATATATGCTGGATGCAGGTAACATCCATAGAGTCAAAAAGAAGTAGGATGTCTAATTCCCAAAAGCTAAAGTATCTCAAAGGACTAGTCCTAGTACGTACGTAACGTACCATGCTTCCACCAATTTACAATGATATTTCTCACTTCCCCAAGCAGCTTATGGGACTCTACACTTTAGACAAAGCTGGAACTCCCAGCTTTCGTCACTAGTTTACATATATGAGACTCTATAATTTATGATTACAATTTTTTTTTTTTAAGAGGATGTAGCTCCAGTTTTATTAATAAAGCCTTAGTTACTACGGATGAATACTTTATACAAAAAAAGCAAGGAGGTTACAACATCTGAAATCCCAAAACTAGACTTATGAAAAAAGAAAAACGCTATTAGAAACGAACAAGAATGAAAATACAAGAAGAAACCATGAATGACACAACGTACTAATGCTGAAAGTTGAGAATACGTACTGCATGGCAAGGTTCAAAAATGGAAGAGAAACCGACAGTGCTGCCCAAAGCTCCATCTGTATAGGATGTAGATAATTTCTAAAATTTTCTATGATCTGTATAAAGTATTCATCCACCAAGAGTACTGAGGATTGAGAAATAAGATCTAGGATCACATCCTCTAAAACAGAAGTTCCTTCAAAACTTTTCTGTTTTTCGTAATAAAACTTTTCATTTTCGAAAACTCATAAGAGTGAGCCCTTTTCAAAAAAATAGAAAACTTGGTCAATTCTTTGGTCAATTGAGCAACGTCGAGGAACATGTATTATATGGCTTTATTATCCATCACATTAAATGCAAAGAGCCATGCATGACTGGCATGCGTAGATCCTTAACAATATATATATATATATATATATATATATATATATATAGTTTCAACACTTAAAAAAAATTGAATTTTTGCGATCAATTTATTATAATTAAAAGACTATTTACAATCAATTTTATCTGAAAATAGTCATTTTCGTTAGAATTACCTGATCACAAATAAGCAATTTTCTTTTAGTGCAAGAAAATTAATAGAAGGCTAGTTAGCTAATTCAATACTAGCAGTAGCAATTTTATTTAATTTCTATGATTGCTAGCTCTTAAATTTTTGTATCGATAATGCAAGTGAGACCGATGGTCCCAACTCTAGTTTTTTTTTCTTTTTTTTTTTTCTTTTTTTAATAAACAATATATAAATTTAATAATATTCACTTTCTTAAACATTAAAAAAAAAACAAAAAAACAAAAAATAAATAGAATCGATCAAATCATGGGTAGATCATCGATTCAATAACTAGCAATACTCTTTTTATATATAGCTTTCCTATAATTTTAGTCAAAGAACCAAAAAATATTCACTACAACATTAATAATTTATAATTGGGTCCACCTTTATAGGTAGAATGCAAGCTATAATATGATCATGAACATCTATTTTATTAATGCTTCAGCATTTATTATATAGAAAATACTTTAATTATACAAATATTATATAAAAATAAACTCACAAATTTATATACGCATGATATAAGAGATTTGACCATTTAAAACCAATTAGTCAAATGAATACCAAAACAGACGAGAAGTTTTCATCTCATCTGTACCGTACACTAGTTTTTTTTATCCAAACACATTATATTTCATATCTAAAATTTAGAAAATCTCCTTAAATAAACAGTTATGAACAGTTTCCAAATAGTGAAAATGATATGAACATTGTATGAACATTAAACAATTCGACTACCATTATTAAATAGTGGGACCTACACCTTTTTAAATTCTAAAAATTAAAAACTATCTTATCTCATCTCATCTCACTATCCAAACACACATTCTTTTTACAAACTATTTCATATCATCTTAACTCAAAAATTTCATTACTATTCAAAATATAATCTCATATCATCTCATCTAAACTGTATATTTAAACGGATTCAAGGAAATCATGAGAGAGAACATTTCATCATGATCATCATCATATCTATGCTTTTCATTTTGTTTTATCTAAAAGACTTGACCTTTTTAAATTTTGAAAATCTAATAATATTAGTTCTTTTGCAATTTGTGAAATTCGAAAAACAGTACATCGTTAAAGTTTAAACTTAGTTTAACGAAATTCGTTGATGCGTGACATTTGACCTTACGATAAAAGTTAAAAACATCATGTCTAGCTAGTTAATTTCACTTATGAAAAATAATTAAAACTTTACAAACATGGAACAATTTAAAGTTTAAAAGTTCATTAAAAAACAAAAAATCATCCATGCACCGACGCCCGAAGATCATGAAACGTAAAGAATAAAACTGCGTTTGGATATTGTACTCTCAGCATTTCTCACTATTATTTATTATTTTATTATTACTTTTTTATTTATTTTTATTACTATTCATTACTTTTCACATACTTTTTATTACTATTCATTACTTTATTATTACTTTTTACCTATTTTTTATTACTATTTATAACTCTTCTCAACACTCAAACCTACCCTAGTCTACAATTATAATTCGCCCAACGCTGCTGCTGCTTGCTTGTATAATTATATACGTTCTGTTTATATATACTCTAGCAATTTCATGTCTTTCTTTTATATACGCTAGCGAAGATAAAAAATACGCGTTGAAGGCAAACTCTATATATATAACATTACTATATATATATATATATATATATATATATAGATCTCTTGTAGGGTACGTAATCTGTGTCGGCATTGCAAGGTAAATTGTATAACCCCCAAGTACATGAGCTTAGATGCGTCATTGGCAACGTCTCGTTTCCTCGATCCTATTAAACTCATGGCCTCTAGTCCTTGCACCTGGCGGCTTGCCCTCCAAGTGTCTTGTGCATCACACGTGCCAATGCCGACACACCCCTATCCTTGTCCTATGTAGTGGTACCAAAACCAAATCATCCATCATCATCTCGATCGCCGGCCCCCAATTGCATAATTATAGGCCTCTACTTCATTATGAGCACCAAATTTGAGGTTGTTTATTTTACCATTTTTGGCGTTTTTCTTTCTAAATATCTTTTGCGCATGCAGATACTTAGACTCGATTTGGTAGTTGAGAATTTTAAGATGAAATATTATATTTTAATATTATTATTATTTTAAAATTTTAAAAAATTTAGAAAAAATTAAATTATTTATTATATTTTATATGAAAACTTGAAAAAATTGTAATAATTGAGATGATAATTTTGAATTTGAGATAAAAAATTTTAACTACCAAACCAAACCTTAAAATTCATCTTAATAATTTACTATTGCCTCCATAATGTCTCCTATGAGAAATGTTATATATAGTTATTTTTGTATATTTTTTTTATATATTTCACTGATGTGATTGGCTGCATCATTTTTTTAATACTCAACCAATCACATTAATAGAGTGTATAAAAGAATACGCAAAAGTGATTTTAGATAGAATTTTTACTTATATATACTTTCTACTATCAACAAAATAAAAACTCATTTCTAGTGTTAAAAAACGGAGAATTTTAATCACTTATCCTTATTTGATATATGATCATCAACGTCGATAATATATGTACTCATCAAGATTAATATACATAATATACGTACGTACCTATCTACTAAATCAAAAAAATGAATAAAATACTAATTTAAAAAGAAATATTTAATGGAACGACAAGTACAGCATTTATACATGTATGTATGTTGTAGCGAAGGTTTCAATCAATCTAAGTTCGTAATTAAAGCGCGGAGTTTGGAAAAGTTAAGGATGGAAGAGATCCCTCTCCCACGAGAGGATCAGGTGGGTATGGGTAAGGGGGGTGTGGCGTGAATGCATTCAAATGAGCTAGGCAGACAAAGAGTACACACGGGGGATCATTAAAAGGCGCCCACCCCTCTTCTTTAATTTCCCACTTGCATCCCCAACTTGCATTACCCGTCCATTCAAAACACAGCAGAGTGCAAGTTGCATTTCTTTCTTTCCTTGATCTTTTTAACAAAAACTTATCGATCATAGCTAGACAGCCAGAACAAAAAAAACAACAATAAACTTGCAACTTGCGTCTTTCTTTATACAGCTAGCTAGCTGCCTAGTTGAGTGATTTATAATTCAAAAGTCCCAAGTTGCACCCGATCATCGATGCAGCTGTCGAGATGCATGATTCCCATCACGTTATTTTTATGCTTTTTTTCCTATTTTTAATGCTCCCATTTTATTTATATCCCATTCATGCGTTTCATCATCATCCTCCTCATCCGGACATCACTTCAAAACAAAACAATACTAATAATAATAATAATAAACTCGTGTACGTTAATGTTCTTTAGAAAAGCTGATGTAATATATTAGCACATAAACACAATTAATTACAATTAACCTTGGAAAATTAATACAACATATAAATATATATATATATATATATATATATATATATATATATATATTTATTTATTTATATATTGCAACTATATCGATATTCTAAACATGATGATGATCAACCTACACCAATTGGAACAATATTATTATATATTCAGCATATATATGCAACTATATATATAAATATTCTATGCATGCATGCATGTAGATCATGATGATCATATATCTAATCCCACTAATATTTAAGTTTTGGTTTTCATATAATATATCCACAATGCATGGCTTGCTTCAACGAGGTTGCCATTTTCCTACTTCATATATACTTAAGCGAGATTAACTTATATATATATATATATATATTCGAACTTAATTCCATTATTTTAAAAAAAAATTATTTCTCATGTACGTTTGCCGGAACAGGTTTAGCTAGTACAGCATGGCCGGCATGCATGAATTCTAAGGTTCTCGTGGTCCTACTGATCATCTTTGGAACATATAAAGAAGTACCTTGTCAATATTTCTTTATTACTCAAATCGGATGTAAAAATAAATAAAAAACGTACTCAAATGGGGTATTCATACACATGTCCACGGCTAGCTTCTTCATAATTATTATTAAAGAAAAACAGTACCATGCTCCTTTATCGTCGGCGATCATCATCGTACTACAAACGCCGACGTTTAACTTGCACAAAACCCTAGACATGCTCATCTTTCTTTCGTTAAGTTCCCTTTTTCTTCTTACTTTAAACTGCTACGTTAATAAATTAATAAGACAAAACATTTGCAAAACCGACAAAACCGACAAACTAAAAGCTTTACTGTATCCACTGCATTGCAGAAAGAAAAATACAGGGACAGAAGAAGAAGAGGAGGTTGATGTCATAGATCTTGATGCTTATCGTATTACACACAGAAAACATATGGCACTCAGATGACAACTAATTAATGCTATAACACTCAGATAATCACAAAAGCGACGCAAATGACCGAAGACATTTTGGTATTCACGAAAATTAATATTAACGAGCTAGGACTTGTTGCGTCTGGACAAGTTCTCGGCAATCTGAGCCAGCGACTGGAGGTTGCAGCGAACGATTGTGTCCACGAAGACGCAGGTGTCCTCCTTAGTGTTTCCGGGCGGGACGTCCACCACGTAAGACTCGAGCACGACGGTGCCGTTGCCTGCGGGTGACGAGTGGAGGGTGGTTACTGACCGGTAGTTGGAGAGGCGGTGGTCACCGCCAACTACGCTGAAGCTGATGACGTGGCGCTCCTCGTCGAGGATCTCTAGACGCTCGGTACTACGCTCGGCGGGGAGGCCCGAGATGACTTGGACTTCGCGGAGTGTGCCGACGTTGCCGTCTCCTCCGATGAGGTTGCAGCTCTTGACGAAGTGCTTGTAGGCCTGCGGATTGTCGAAGCGGCGGACCACGGACCACACGGTGGATACTGGAGCGGCGATGTCCTGCACCACGGCGGAGATGCACTGGTTCGGCCCAGCCGCGTGGGTGTGGTAGGACGCCACGCTGTCGGGCACGGGGTTGGCACACTTTAGAGGGAAGTACCGCTTGTGGAAGTCGCTCTTCTGAAACTGCGCGGTGGTGGTGGCGGTTGTTGTTGTTGTGTTGATTCTGTGGAGTAGGAGAGACGATTTGGGAGGATTCGAAAGCATTTTTGTTTTCTGCACACTAAAATGGAATTAAAGCAAGTATGTGGAAGAAGATTCTGGGCTTTGTTTGCTAGCTATGGAAAAGTGTGTGTATTATGTAAGGGTTGTGGGTGCGTATGTGTATATATATATATATATATTGAAGAGGGGTTGGGGGTGGGGGAGTTGGGGAAGTCGCTTTCAAACACTCCGAAGCGGTGATGGATCCAGTGGGCGATGAAACAGGTTGGTTGGACTTTCTAAAGGGGAAGGGAAAAAAGCACAGTAGTTCCATAAGTGGACACTATCTATTTAGATATTTTTTGTAAGACTGTCATTTTTATAAAAATAATTAACACATTATGTTAAATAAATACCTGATGGCATTATAAAATAGAGCCAAGTTATTGTATGTAAAATTATAATGCATTATATATATATATATATGATCATAAACTTCCTTAGATTAATTGTCTTATTTTTATATTTTTTCCAAAACTAAGCCACAACTCACTGAAACACGATTTATGCATTGTTAAAACAAAGCGTCTAATCAGAACTCATTTGGTCATACAGTTCAGATGAGATGAAATATTTTATTAAAAATTGAATAAAATATTGTTATAATATAATCTAGTAATATTAGTTTTGTTTTAAGATTTGAAAAAATTGAATTATTTATTAGATGAGATATACAGTATAGGAATTTGAAAAAATTATAATGATTATATGAGATAAGATAAAATAGTTTGATTTTACATATATAACCAAACTAGCAAATAAATATGTAGATTATTTATGAAAGATTATTTATATTTTATTTAAAGAGAAATAAACACATTTTCCCCAAAACAAGGAAATAAAGAAGAAGGAATTAAACAAGAATAATGATAGCCTTACTACCCTATTACTACTCTTTTTAATTTTTTTAAAAATATTTTTTTATTTAATGATTAAGGAAGTGTTTATTAGTGAAGTTGTATATATATATATATATATTTTTAATCTTTTTTAATGATTAAGGATGTTAAAATTAAAATATTTTTAAAAAATGATAAAATAAAAAATTACAAATACACTAAAGAATAATAAGATGGTGGTAAGTGGGTAGGAAACCTGTCCCTACCCATTAAACAATAGGTTCTTTTCTTTTAACCGTAATGGTCATGTTGGCCGAGGACAAAAACGTCCATACGGCCTAACTGCTCCAAAAAAGAATGGCAATTGGAGGATAAACTTGGGGAAGAAAGCGTTGGTAAGTTGGATAATAGAATAAGAAGGAGCGTTCGTAAGTTGGATAATTCAAGATCCCAAATTGCTAACTCTACAAAATAGGACCAATAGTTCAAATATTAATTATTGACAAAAGTTTTTGCCACAAAAATCTTATAAAATAAATTTATAAATTTACGTAATTTGATGTAATATATTATATTATAAAGTAAATTTATCATATTATATGAAATCATGTTAATTTGTAAATTTATTTTTATGTGATTCTTTTTATAACTGTAGTACTTCTCTCATTGATTTTCTAAAGTTTATATTATATAATGCATTCAATTCGGCTAATTAAGAAGAGTAGTTTGGCTCTATCTCGTATCAGATTTGTTAATTTTGTTTTAGATAGAGTTGTACAGTCTTTTAGATAGTAGTATATAAAGGTTTGCAGAATGGATTAGACCATATCAGTTATATATAATTGTATACTGAGAATTTATTAATATTTTAGTTGACTTATAATATATATTTTAAGTCAAAATTATAATATTCGATATTAATGAATTCACTATATTTTATCTAATAATAATAATAATAATAATAATGAATGGTAGTTTGGCACCTTAATTTGTGATTACATGCACCGCCAAATCAGCATCAAGTTCGTTACATATATGACAAATTTCCTTAAAGCTTTTATTAATATTATATGACGTACATTTATTTGCAACTTTAGGTTATGTTTGATTGGTAAATCAAATTCAATTCATTTTATATCGATAAAATTTAATATAAATTTAATTTTTTATAAAAAAATTAAATTTATTTTAATCTATTTTATATATTTTAATCTAAAAAATTAAACTCATCTTAATTTAAAAATATTAAATTAAATTTAATAAAATTTATAAAATATTATTATTTATCCAAATATGGTATTAAAAGAGGCATGCTTTGTCTTTGGTCCAATCACTAGGGGCCAAAACTTGGACCTTCACGCTCTAGCACGTGATGCACCATATGCATGGCCTATGCTAGGGTGCCCCTGTGTGGGGCCCTACGAATACCTGATTTCAACCGAGGCATTTTGGCTGAAAGTGAAAGTAATGGGTTGAGATTCGAAAAAGAGATGGAATCTCTTCATTTTTCTGTATTAAAATTTCGGAACTGCTAGATGCAGTCAGCACCTGCAAGAGATAAATGGGTATACGAGATGAATAAAAAAAAAGTTATAAAATTAATTTGGATTTAAATGAATAAAAATAAATAAATTTAATTATTTATATTATATTTTTCACATTCTATATTAGATGAATACTATTACTCTCTTTTTAAATTTTCCATTTAAAACTTTTTGTAAGTATTTTTTTAATGTTTTGCCTTAATAGAAAATCAGATACGTACACAAGAGAAGCATACGGCCTATCACAAATAAAAATTAATGACTTATATTAGGTACAAATTTTAAATAGATAAGTATGATTTAAAATAAATTTTACATTAAAAAAATAATATTTTTACATTTTTTTTACAAGAATTTGTATGAGATTTATCTATTTGAAACTTAGACAAATAATTTCTCAAAATCCAATTACAGTAAGGAAAAATTTAGTTGCAAGCATAACTGTACACCAATCTAATTTGAATAGTTAAAAAGTAATTTTTATTAAAAAAAATGCTAATTTAAATTTTAAATATAAAAAAATCTGTATTAATATGTAAATTAGTATATGACTTTACTTGTATATAGTAAAACTCTTACAGTAAAACACCAAAATTCTTTTTTTTTTTTTTTTGTCTTTTTACAATTCTCAGATATAGTTTACAGATGAGCTATCCAAATCATTAGTCGGTTATTATTGGCCAACTGAGGGGGATATTTGAGTGTCAACCAATCGATAAAGTTGGTGATCAGTCTAAAATTTGTAGCGACTAATTAAGTATCTCGATCAACATCACTTATTAAAGAGAAATTATTGGTCAATATAAATATCTTACTGTAAAAAATTTTGATGTACCCGTACGTGTGATTCGTTAGACTGTAAAATTATTTTTATTATAAAATAAATAAAATATATTACATTAAATTACATCAGTATATAAATTCTTTTATATAAAATTTATGCGTAGATGTAATACTCCTAAATATTTACAAGTATTCTTTTTCAATTAAATCCTACTCGACTCACAATTTTTACTAAAAAAAAATAGATTTTTGTGATTAATTTATTATAATAAAAAGACTATTCGCAACACTCGCGCGCAACACTAACCATAATTATTAATATTATGGTTTTGGTTATTTCTATTTCTTTTGTAATATTAGTGGAGTCGGCCCATATTGTCAGCGGAGTTCAATTGCACGTCTTAAGATAGGTGGGAATCGTTGATCAGTTTGATTATCAATCTATGAATCAGATGCTAAATATCTTTCTTAGGATTGTGATGGGGCTGGCAGTACTCTCATTTAAACCAAGTGGCAAGTCATTGAGGAAACTAGAGTCTCGTGTATCTAGAAGAGCCATACCAACCATGATCTAACACATGTTCAATGGCAGCAACTACGTACATCATCATAAATATGCCTCACATGTTCATGATGAGCAAAGGCTTCTCCATCCGGCTTCGCTCCCCATCATGACTTCTTGTGTTAAGGGCACAAGATCTTATAACATGTGTTGAGGCAACTTCAAAAGGTGTCTTTTTAATGCTTTGATTCACCGAATAATTATTATAAATAAACTCCACTTGTTGTAGAGAAAACAAACCAAAGGAAAATGTTGGAGAGAATCAATGGTAAATAGAGAAAAAAACACTCACTCACAAAAGAAGTAGAATAAAATTAACAAAGAAAAAGGTAAGAGGTATCAACATATATAGAGTATCACGCAAATCAAGCTAGCTCCAACCGTATTCCCATAATCACAGACTGATCAACTCAAGATACAGAGATTCTATACATGATGGAAAGCAACGTGGTATCACAGACGGCTACCGACAAAATATTAGTCAACATTACGCTTCTCCATACATAGCATATTATCTTGTGTAATATCTAACAGTACAATACAGCCTGTATTTGTATTTAAATGTTGGAATATACTCTATAACTATCTAAGAGATGACTCTCGATCGGCACTTTCACAGTGATTGAGGAGTACTTTTATCAAACACTTTGCATCTACTGTCTTCATGGTATTAGTTAGGAAAATTTAGCAAACTTCTTTTTTTTTTACCTTCCTCTAATATTACTCATGATGTGTTTGATAAGGTTTATTGTGACTCGTGGGTCCTCCTTATATTTTTGTCGATAAATTTTATAACTATACCTGTTTAATTGATGTTTTTTCTAAACATATATGGCTTATTCCTTTACAAAAAAATCTGATTTATTCTGTCTTTTTATTGTTTGAAAAATATATTGAACGCTAGTTTAATAAAAAAATCAAGAATTTTCAAATTGATTGGGGAGGAGCGTTTGCTAACACCCAATTAACATCTCAGTTACAACAACCATATATTCTTCACTATTTTCCCTATCCACATACTCTCGAACAAGATTGTGTGATAGAATATTGTCATCGTACCATTTTTCAACTCAATATGATCATATTTTTTTACAGTGGTTTTCCAAAGTGCTTATGGGTTGAAGCCTTTGCCACTGCCACTTTTTTTTTTTTCTTTTAATTAATAGGCTCCTCTCCACCACCCTTGATTTACAACCTCCTTTCTCTATACTCTACGGAACGAATAAAGTTCCTTGTGTGTTTTTGGATCCAAATATTATCCATATTTGGGATACCAAACAAAATAAATTTGACACAAAAATCTTATTGTATGTCTTTATGGGTTATAACGATAAGCATCGTGGGTACAAATACTACCACCCTACTTCTTGTCCAACTTTCATTTCACGACATGTATCCATACTAACCTAGGAACCTTCGCATGCCTCCTGCCCACTGAGCAGATTCTCTTAACTTTTGACATATGGATTACCCCCCCCCCCCCCATCCCTTTCCCCGGCCTCGTCCTCTACTTCCCCTATACTTGCTACCACCACTCTATTCAATGATCTACATCTCCTGCCGCCACATCCATCGACCTTTTCACATTCCCTTTCCCTTACCACCCCTGCAAGTGACACTCCTTCCTTGCCTTACCCAACCGATACACCGACCATTACCCACACACACTATTGCTCTCCTTACACCCTCTTTAGTGCCATTTGAACACACCAAGATTACACGCCCCAAAATTGGCATCCGCAATCCCAATCTCAAATATGCTACTATTTATGATCTCACTACTACATCCAAAGAGCCCAAAATGGTCTGCTCTACTCTCAATTATCCAGGTTGGTCCCAAGTAATGCATGATGAATTACAAGCCTTGAATGACAATAGTATATGGATTGTTGTCTCTCGTGAGTATCACATGTCTATCATAGGTTGCAAATGGGTTTTTAAAACCCAACTTAAAGCTGATAGAAGTCTGATCATTTGAAAGCTTGTTTAGTTGCTAAAAGGTTTCATAAGGTAGATGAAATCAACTACCATGATACCTTCTCTTTGGTTATCAAATTGAGCATGATTCAGATTGTCATTACTCTTGCTTTGGTCAACTGATGGAATATTTATCAGTTGGACATCAACAACGACTTCCTAAATGATAACCTTCAAGAATATGTCTTTATAGAACAACCTCCAGGTTTTATCTACCAAACTCACTCTTCTCATGTTTGCAAATTACATAAAGCTCTCTATTATCTCAAACAAGAGCCACGTGCTTGGTTTGACAAGTTCAATAGTTTATTACTTACTTATGGCTTTATTTGTAACACTGCTAATTCCTCTTTATTTATTTTTCATTGCTCTTGTGGTTCTCTTACTTTATTACTGTATGTTAATGATATTTTATTAACTAGTTCCTCTCCTACTTATCTTCTTAAGTTCATTTCGATTATTCACAATCAATGTACTATGAAAGACTGTGGACCCCTACACTATTTTCTTGGCATTCAAATCATCTCAACCTCTAATGGGCTTACCTTGTCCCAAACAAGATATGCCTTTGATATTTTAGAACATGCTCAAATGAACGGCTGTAAGCCCATGGGTACTCCCATGATGCCCACAACTAAAGGCCTTACCTCAACAACCCTTTTTCTTGACCCAACCCACTATCGTAGTAGTCAGTGATATTCAATACCTCACTCTTACTCACTTGGATATATCTTATGGTGTTAACTATGTTTCTCAGTTTGTGCATTTCCCGACAGAGGCACATTATAAAATGGTCAAACAAATACTACAATATTTACAAGATACCGTTAATCTTGGCTTACATGTTAGTTCAAACTTTACACTTGATCTACATTTCTTTCCAAAAGCAAACTAGGTTGGTTGTCCTCTCACTAGGCATCTCACCATTGGGAACTGTGTTTTCCTTGGATGCAATTGCATCTTCTGGTCTACCAAGAAGCAGCATAAAGTTTCACACTCTAACTCTGAAGTTGAGTAGAGTGCTATGGCCGAGACTATTGTCGAGCTCACTTAGATTTTGTTCCTCTTACATGATCTTAGTGTTTGTCTTTCCTCTCCATTGCTCATCCTTTGCTACAATTTGTGTACTCTTTACATGATGTCGTCAATGCCGTCTTCCATGCTCAAAGCAAACATATAGAGATTGACTATCATTATGTATGTGAATGAGTCTCACTAGGCCTTCTCCATACATGACATGTGTCTGCTTCTCTCCAATTTGTTGATCTCCTCACGAAACCACTCGAATGTTCTACATTGTCTTCTATTTGAGCCAAACTTGCCTTGTACCTTGACCTAGTTTAAGGGGGGAGTATTAACCCAAACCGCACAAATCAAGCTCCAACGGTGCACTCATAATCACGGACTCAACTCAAGATAATAACTTACAAACTTAACAATGTGTGCAAGGTTATACACCGGCCCCACATCTCGTTGCCGCAAGGGGAGCTGCTAATAGTATTCTAGTATACTATGATGGATCACACTTAGATCTGTAGCTTGCATATCCATCATTAAATCGCATTGGTACAATACATCTGAATAACTATCTGATTAACTGTTTTGAGTTTATTTTACACTTGATCTCATGAAAACTTATATGTTTTATGCAACGTGAGATGCATGAAATGTATAATACATATATAACTATAATATGTGGAATGAAATATGATGAATGACATGCTTGCAAATATCATGATATGCGTGATACATAAACACTGACTTCAAAAGAACTGGATTTAATAATAATATATATAATTAGTTAACGTATCTTAATCCGAATTTATGATCAAACTATTTACCTTATAGTGTTGCTTCCTAAAATTTTCAATACAAAATTGATCACATTTTCAATGGAGGGACGACAATGGTTGTGATTTGATGGGTGGAAGAGAGGATGGTGACCTTGCTGTGTTTCATGGTGGGGGATATAAGGCTACGACATGCTAAAGGTAAAAAGAGAGCTAAAACCAAAAGGCCAAAGCTTGAAGAGGTAGGTTCACGTACAGTGCATGAGACTCTATTTATAAGATGGTATAGGTTGGGTTTAGGAATTTTAAGGTGAAGATGATTCTAGAATTGTAATTCTAGTGTGTTTGAAATTAACGAAATACTCTAGTAGTTCATTTAATGTAGGATTGGGAGTGACTAGGACTGTGTAGTGAACTCTAATCAGTGATAATTTTAAATTGAAATAAATTTCTAATAGCTGATTTTTAAATTCTGAAAGGAATATAACTCATTCAATAAATAATAAATGAGATTTAACCTAGTTATTGAGTTTAATTAAAACTTTTAATCAACTTGAATAATTTATTGCTCATGGCCTTATCCAATATAGCCGATTAAATATAATTTAGACGTAATAAAAATTGTCAATATTCTAACTTTATAATTATTAGGCCGAATCATTACACATAACATATAACCTTGTATAGTTTCTAGTTGTACAATACAACTTGTATTTGTATTTGAAATATCAAATACTCTATAAATATCAAAGAGGTAACTCTATAAATACAAGGAACAATACAACTTTATATACTCTATAAATATCAAAGAGATACTCTTGGCACTCTTATGTACAATGATTGAGGAGTTTTATCAAATACTTTGCATCCACGGTCCTCGAAAGGTACTTCAATAGTGAAAAGTAAAATGTCAAACATTATGAGTTATTTTTCAAATTAAAATATAAGTATTTGCTTCTTAAAATTTTAAAGTAGAGTTTTTAAGAATCACGAATAAGTGTGACCAAACATAATAATATTTACGATAAATAATATTGTTTTTTATAAGATTTTGAGCTAAATTCTGAAGTTTATTAGAAACTAAATCAATGTATAGAGTTTTTAATTTTTTAAAATATGAATAATCTAGCTTTTAAGAGTTAAAGGTCATTTAATATTTTGGGAGAAGCTAAATGACTCAAAGTGCTATTGAAGATTTCTTCCGTCACTACAAATTTTTGCTTGTATTCATATACTTGAAGATTTCTTCCTGTTTTCTTTTAACTCGCAGCTTAATACATGGTTAAAGGAAGCTACAAAGGTGAAGCTTGTTTGGTGATCCCACATCAGCTGTGGAATGTGTTGGTGGTTAGTTTATAAGTGTGAGTGAAAACCTCACCCCTTTGAGCTAGATTTTGGAGTTGAGAGAGTCTATGGCCACCCAACACTAGTATCAAAGCTCAGGTTCATCAATAGTCTTGGCTCAACAATCCGCGAGAAAAATACGTTGTCTCTATTCCGACCCAGGGCTTGATGTGTAAGGGGGGAGATTGTTGGGTTATCCTACATTGGTTATGGAAGGGGCTTGTGGTCAGTTTATTAGTGTGAGTGAAAGTCTCACCCTTTGAGTTAGTTTTTGTGGTTGAGAGAGTCCATGACAGGCCAACACAATTGTTGGGTTTGTGAAGGTTAGTTTGTTGGTGTGTCGGCCCAATTTGATGATCTGACCCAACAATGATGTATTTTGATTTTTTGGTAGATTTTTAAAGAGAAGGTTCACTCGACATGTCACTCGAGCGAACATCACACAAAAAGTTTACTTGAGGCACACTTGATACTTCGTTCGAGCGAATAATGTAAAAAAGTGAAAACTAAGATTTCTATAGTGTGACAATATAAATATGTACTTAATGAACAATATAGTACTATTTATATTGTAAGTTTTGTACAAGAAATAGGCACATCGACTGAAGAAATAATATTCTAATAGTAAGAGATGGGATCGGTCACCCATATTAGAGATGGGGGCCTTAGCTACAGGTTCTCTGATGTGTTCCAAGGTCAGTATGAGACCGGATATTCTCAATGCAATTGGAGTTGAGAGTTTCCATATAGATGTGTTGATTGAGGGCAATATCAGTGAAGAACTGAAGTTGTACGCAATTTTAGTTAGTCTTTTAGCCAAAAGACAGGGGCTATGAGTTGCAGAGGTAGAGCATTACATGTTTAGGAGGGTAGTGATGTGTTGGCTATAACTAGTCTTCAAGTGGGAGATTGTTAGGTTTATGGAGCCTGGTCTGTTAGCTCGAGTTGATAACCGACCCGAAAAGGATGTGTTAGTCTTTTGGTGGACTTTCAATGAGGCTTGAGCAAACACCCTATGGGGGCTCAAGGGCAACACCCCTAGGAAAAAATGTTTGGCATTATTTTGACTCGAGAAGTGCCAAGTAGAAAGTTTGTTCAACATTCGTGCAATATATTGTTTAAGCGATGATTAGGCAGAGTTCGCTTGAGACTAGCTCGACATGTCATTCAAACAAACATCGAACAAAAAGTTTACTCAAGGTGTGCTCGACACTCCACTCAAGCGAATAATGTATAAAAGCATAAATTAGGATTTTCTTTGTATGACATTATAAATATGCACTTAATAAACAATATAGTCGGTTCTGAGAGTTTTGAATAGTGAGATCTCGCCTTAAAGTGTATTATGTGATTCCTCAATACAATAAAATTCTCTCTAGTTCTGTGGACGTAGGCACGTCATTGAACCACGTCAATATTGTGTCGTGTGATTGATTTGTTTGTATTTGTTTTGTCATCGTTTTCACAACTAGGTTGTGGTTGAATAATTGATTGTCGTTGGAACAAATTTTCTTTTGTAGGAACTTTCTCCTACTTGGTGGAAGGTTTTTGACCTTCACAAAAAGTTTCTAGGCTTATCATGAAAATATAGGATAGTAATAGAAAAACAATACAAAACAAAAAAGAGGAAATCTTTCCACCAGTCCGTCTGCTGTTACTTAAATAACAGCCCTCCAATAGAATCTTGCCACATAGCTCCTCCATTTTACATTTCATGTATCTATCTATAGTTGATAATTGTGAAAGAATTCCCTTAGTAAAAAACCTTCCTCCCTCCCTCTTCCACCAAAGCCTCCTCCTCTCTAGAAAGGAAGCCTCACACATCTGTATTTTGAAAATCGCAAACAGAGATGTTGCTCTTGGATCGTGCCAATTCAACAACGATTGTAGCCTCTCCCCATGAATAGCCATGTCACCAACCGTATTTTGAATCTCCCCAATAGTAATTTTCAATTGATTATACTGCAACTTTATAACACTCAAAGGTCAGGAAGTTGGGAATGTATCAAATTCTTCATCTAAGACATGGGGATCCTCATGTAAAATGTGATTGTCCAATTTAGGAGGATGTCCTAGCCTCCTTATATGATACTGAAGTATAATGAAGAAAATGTATAGGAGAAATGCGGGTAAGATGATTTCTGGGTACATGACTAGGATTATAAAATAGATGTGGACAAATACGGGTTTTTCCCAGTTGCAAATATGATCAAACCATTTGATAAAAGCAAATAACTCATGCAAAATATCCCAAATCCTAGAAACATTTGGATTAATCCTTCTAATACTCCAAGTTTGGGAGCCCTCATCCAACATGTACTCCATCACCTCTTTCTATAGTGGTGGCTCAGCCCTGCTCAACCTCATGAATACAACTTGAGTTGCACAATATCTGAGATAATCAGCTTGGCTAACAATGATTGGATGAAGATAGTGCATTTTTGGTAAAAGAGGTTGTGAGTACATATAAATCATCCTAAGCAAAGAGGAGAAACTGAACTTCACAACCAAATGAATTTCACTCGTCGAATTGGTTGGTGGTGTTGGAATGGTTGGGCAGTGACTGGATGGGTTTTCAAAAGGGGCACAGGTAGCAAGAAAAAGAAGGGAAGGAAAATATAGAATATTTTAAGTAATAATTTGATGCAATAATACTCATAGTTTTATTTTGTACAATATTGAGATGTCAGTGTGTTATTGGTTGCTACTCTAAGACCTAAAATTGTTATAACCACTCCAAAGTGAAACTTAACAAAAAATTCTATTATATGCTAATTGGTGTGGCAGATTTTTTTTTTTTTTTGTTTTTTTCCATTGAAAGGAAGCTTTATTGATCACTTCCTCTATAATGAGGATGAAATACATGGAGGACTTCTCCATGGTTACAATAGATAGCTAAAGAGTCTTTTGCCAAGATATGGGCAATTACATTGGAATTTTCCTTCTAACATGATGGACCTCCAACCTGGTAAAATACCGCACGTTATCCTTGGCTTCCACCACAAACATCCTTATACTGGTTCATGCATTTTCTTCATTCTTCAAAGCCTTAATAATATGTAAAAAGTCACCTTCAATAATGACCTTTCTAAATCCCAACTCTAATCCAAAGACCGTTGCTTGCAGTGCTTCATATGATTCAGCAAGTAGAGGATCTGGGAAGAGGCTCTTGTTTATTCTCAATGTAGTAATAACCTTCCCTTCATAGTCTCAAGCAATAACACGTATACCAATCTTGGAATGAGCCTTACCTACTGCTGCATCCTAGTTTAATTTTTAAGTATTCAATAGAGGAGGTTCTCATTTATCTAATGTGCTGCTTTTTGGACTAGTGGTCTTAAGCTGCTGTTTCTGCATCTTAAATAATTGATGTAGAGTTTGTTGAGCATCCGTCACCACTCTGTTAGGATGTTTAGACTCTTGTTGAAGATGAGTTCATTCATTCTCAACCAAATTTCCCTAGCCACCATTGCAAATTCTTGCATCACTTCAATTTCCAATGTGTTCGACGTTGACTCTATTAGCTCCAAAACATTCCTGTTGGAAAAGTTACTCTTCTGGATCCTCTTTGAGCACTAACCCCATACATCTTTTGCTGATTCACACTCCCAAAGTGAATGAACAGTTGTCTCAATTGCATTGGAACAAATGGGACACTTTGGATGCTCCACTATCTCTTTTTTTTTTAAAAGATTAGCTTGAGTAGGAAAAGCATCAAGGCAAGCTCTCTAAAGGAATACCTTATCACCTGGGGTTACCTACAGTTTCCATATAAGTTTTCACACTCTCTGAAACTTATAAATGCTTGAAGCTTGACTCTTTCCTGTCAATTGACTTTCCTTGTGCATGTGATAGGCACGTTTAATAGTGAAATTGCCTTTTGATGTGCCCTTCCAAATTAGTTTATCAGAACTAATAGGAATCTGTGTTATCACCTCAGCTTCTTCCTTCAGAAAAATTTCTTCCACTAGGTTAGTTCTCCAAGTCTTTGCCCTTGCATCAATAAGCTCTTGGAATTTGGCCTTACTATCTAGTATCTTAATAGAACTTTGAGTCCTAGTTGGTGCTAGCTTGCGGATCCATTTGTCTTCCCATATATTAACCTTATCACCATTGCCTATCCTCCAATATGATCCGTATTCAATTAATGGCCTGGCTACAACTATGCTCTTCCATATATAAAAAGGTTTTTTACCCAATCTAGCTTGCAAGAAAGAAGATCCTTGATAATACTTTGCTTTTAATACTTGAGAGGCTAGAGATTGAGGGTTTTGAAACAATCTCTACTTTTGTTTGGCAAGCATATCAAGATTGAAACTCTCCAAATCTCTAAACCTCATCCCTCCTTCTGATTTAGCCTTCCGCATTGTGCTCCATGATACCCAATGAGTTTTTTTCTCATTCTCATTTTGACCCCACCAAAAATTATGCATAACACTATTTATACTTTAGAGAAATCTACTTAGTAGCTTAAAAACACTCATTATATATGTTGGAAGGGCCTGCAATACTGCTTTGATGAAAATCTCCTTTCTAGCTTGTGATAATGTTTTCACCTTATGATTACTAAGCCTCATTCTCACTCTATCCAATATACTTATAAAGGAATAATCTCGAGCTCTTCCCACCATAGCTGGTAGCCCAGGGTATTTTTTATAAGACATTGTAGATCTGACCCCAGCTATGCTTAATATATATTCTTAAGTTTCCTAGGCAGTGTTTTTGCTGAATTGGATCGAGATCTTCTCTAAATACAATCTTTGTCCTAAGGCTTCTTCATAAATTCTGTTCCATTCAATCGGTTTTTCATTGCAAAACAAGAGACTATTATATACAAAAAGAGGTGAGCAAGTCGAATCTGACATCTTGCAAAGGGGACCCTAGTAATTAAGCCTCATTCTTTTGCTTTCCTTATCAAAGTACCCAAAGCTTTTGCACATATTATAAAAGGGTAAGTTGACAAAGGGCCACCTTACCTCATTCCCCTTAAAGGCTTAACAGGATTTTAAGGAACCTATTAACTAAAATAGAATAGGAGATTGATTCTATGTACTTCATCACTAAATCAAAACAACTTGGATCAAAACCCATTCTACTCATCATTGATCCAAGAAACCTCCACTCACTCTTGTCGTATGCCTTACTCATATCTAGCTTCATTGTCATATACTTTTCAACCATATTGCAATTCATAGTATGCATTGCTTCAATAACAACTATGATGTTATTAGAAATTAGTCTGCCAGGAACAAAAGCTGACTTATTATTGAAGATAATACTTGGTAAGACTTTCTTCAACTTGTTGGCTAATATTTTTGAAATGAGCTTATATATGACATTACAAAGAGAAATTGGTCTGAAATCAAACACCTTGGTAGGGAAATTTTTCTTAGGAATAATTGCTATAAAGGTTTCATTTATACCTTAAATTGAACCTCCATAATTTAGGATATATAGAACTACTTCACTGATGTCTTTCCCCATTGTACTCTAATGCTATAAATAGAAAGATGTTGAGAAGCCATCTGGTCCAGGGAAACTAAGACCATTCATCTGAAACATAGCCTCTTCAACATCCTGAAAAGTATAAGTCTAAGTAGTTCTCTATTCATATCTACACTGACTCGAGTTTCCATAACAACCAAACACTCTTCAATGTGTTCTGGTTCAAATGTGGTGAAGAGTTCCTGAAAAAAGGTATTAAATTGCTCACTGATTTCTTCATAGGTTGTGACCTCCTTACCATTTTTATCTATAAGTGTTCTAATGGTATTAACCTTTCTTCTTTGCGTAGCACATTGATGGGAAAATTTAGTATTTCTATCCCTTTCCTTTAACCATCTTTGTTTTGAACGTTGTTTTCATTTTGTATTATTCTCTTCAAGTAATCTGTCAACTTCCCTCTGTAGAGCTTTAATTATGTCATTCATGTTCCCTTTATTAAGCTGCTATAAATAAGAAATTTGTGCCAACTTTGTGTTGATTTCTCTCTTTGTGTTGCCATACTATTGTTTATTCCATTTCATCAACTACTCTTGACATTTCCTCAATCCTTTTGTTGTATACCTGAGTTTATTATCAGCCATCCTTGGGTTTTTTCCACTTTTCCTTGATTATCTTATTACATTCTTCTCTTTGAACCCAACAGGCTACATATCTAAATGGCTTTGTCATACTGTTCATATTGATAAGATTGTTATCCATGGATAAAAGAATTGTGCTATGATCAGAGCTTTGAGCAGGTAGTGTACTCACCATAGTTTTATGAAACAACTCATTTCATTCATTGTTACTAAAAGCTCTATCAAGTCTTTTTTTGGTAGAAGCTTCTCCATGTCTGTTATTACACCAGATGAATTTATTCCCAACAAAACCTAGATTACTCATACCGCATTCCTCCACTGTAAGTCTAAAAGCCTCCATTTGATTATAAGGTTTCATTTTTCCTCCATACTTCTCACTGTTTTTAAGAATTTCATTAAAATCCCTCATACACAACCACCCCACCTCTCTCTCAGGTTTTATTGCTTTGAGAAGATCTCAACTAGCTTGCCATTTTGCCGTCATTAGGCTTCCATAGAATCCTATTAGTAGCTCTTCACTCTATCTACATTTTTTACTCTTAGAGAAATATGGTTATGAGTGTAAGACTCCAATTCAGCTTCAACATCACTCTTCCATAGGAAAGCAAGATCCCCACTAAGTCCTCTACAGTCAACTACAAAGCTGTTATCAAAATTCAATCTTTCCTTAATCATCTCCACCTTATTTCTTTTACACTTTGTTTCAATGAAGAAAACAAGCTTAGGAACTTATATTTCACCATGAGATGAAGATCTATAACTGTCTAAAGATTCCCAAACCTCAGTAGTTCCAACTTAAGTAATTTATGGCTGTTGGTGAGGCTGTACACTAGCCGCCACCAACTCTTCACAATTTGAGTCCATTTCAACCATAGTCTCAAATTTTTATTTTTTAGAAACAATATCAATGTGATGATCATTCAAAATACTTCCAAAGTCCATTTTCCTATCCTCAATGCCCTCCACCTTCTTACTAGACTCATTGACAAAGTCTTCAAAAAAACTTCTCTCTTGCTCTCATTTTCTAGCTAGCCTTCTTTTTTTTATTTCTCCAATAAGAGGATTTGATCAGTCGAAAAAGATTCCAAAGAAATTTCTTGGGAAGCTAAAGATAATTCTGTTTGGTAGCTACCAGCTGTACTATCCCTTTTAGTATGGAGAGAGCTTGCCATTACTACCATGAGTTCTTCGTTATTGATGGCAATTTCACATTTTTTAAGTTTGAACTCCCTTTTAGCCTCCGCAACAAAGTTTATGAAAACTACCGCCTTCCTAACTCCCTCCATTATTTGATTTGAAAATTCCATAGATTCCTCCCTCTCCCTAAATTCATGCATACTTTCCATCTTTGCATCATCTTCCATATGAGCATAATATTCCTTCTTAACTTCCTTGATAGGCGCTTGCTAAGTTGACTTTCCTTTTTGAGCTTCACCATTGTCACTTACTCTTGTCTACCACGTCTAGTGCTCTTCTTGCGTTGGTTGGCCTGCATCCCCACCATACCTTTTATGACTACTTCCAATGATTTTTGTTGGAGGGGCACATAACCATGCACCATATTGAGGCTGGCCAGCATTTGCATTTCTTCCTCCTTTCATGTTCGAACAACCTTTCTTGGAATGCTTGGTCACTCTATATTGAAGACAAAAGTTAGGAAGTCTTTCATACTTAAATGACCCAAGTTTGCTTCCCATCAATGGACAGAAAAGTTCATCTCATTAAAGGTTTCGTAATGTTCATCTCGACTCTCAGTCTTAAGAATTATCCCCAACCTAACCCTCTGTGATTTGCAGCAACTTCCGACACTTTCCGTACACTTCCACCAATCTGGTTTCCCACTGCTTGATTCATACATGCCAAAGGCATGTTATGAACTTGTAACCAGAAAACTTCTTTATTGAATGGCAACTCACTTGGAGATATATGACCACCCTCAAATTCCTACAGGCAAACTAACCATCGATAAAATGACCAAGACCTCCCTGTGATCACTCTCTTCCTATATTCTTCATTTTGAAACGTCACCAAATACCTGTTTTCTCCCACCTCATTGTATTGAATTCACCCTTCAGTCTTCCATATTCTAGACATTGTCGATTTGAAGGCTTCTTTGTTAACTGTCTTATCTGCTATGATCATAACAAACAAACAGCTTCTCCTTTGTGCCTCAGCCTTGTCTAAGATAGAAGAAGGTAATATCACCTTTATTCTTTCTTGTTTTGTTAAGCTAAAGCTTGTCCACTTTTTTGTCAACTCCTCTTTCATTCACCACCTCTTCAGACTAGAAATAGTCTAAGAGACACGTCTATGTAGAGAGAAAACCTCACCCTTCAAAAGAAGGAGGGGACTAGTTTTGGTGTGGCAAACTTGGTTTGTCGATAAAGAATGTAATAAATAAGGAATGCAAATTTAATTTACAACTATGACAAGCAGATCTTGCCTAAAACCTGTCTTCACCCATTTCACTTAAAATTTTAATAGAACCTGCCTACCCTGCTCGGGTAATGGGTAACCCGAGTCTTAAATTGTTTTTATGATAAGTTCAATTAATTACTATTTTAAATTTTTTATATAACAATTTAAAGAATTTTATTAACATGAAAACATCAAGAAAAAAGAAAAATCATAAAATTAAATATTAAGTTTTTATTTTCCGAATTTCTCTATAGATAATCTTTGACATTTATATTCTCAAAATATAGATACTTAATATTTTCGCCATGAGTTCTTCTACTTATTATTTTTATACCATATATTTGTTAAGTAAAAAATAAAATTACAAAAAATAAGAATAAATGTATAGTGTAAAGATGAATAATATAAATTTTCTTTCAATAATAATGTCTTTTTTTTTTTTCTAAAAAAAAAAAAATTTCCATTCTTAAAAAAAAACAAAGCTAATATATTTTCCGAGAAGAGTAAGCCCGACAAGCAAAATAATATGTTGGAAATTCTGACTTTTCGCAGAGAGAGAAAACAGGGAAACGACCTCCTCTTTCTCCGTCCCTCTTTCTCTCTCTAGAAATCTTCCTTCTCGATAGAGATATCCATCCTTCTCTTTCATTCATTGAAAAGCCTCAGAGAGAGAGCGAGGGATCCGAATAATCTTCGATTCATCAACGGTATGGATCAGATATTGAACAAGGTGGGCACGTACTGGTTCAGCCAGAAGGCTAACAAGGAGATAAACTCCGTCGGTGATGATATCAATGTACGTCCGGTTCTCCCTTTCTCTCTTTATTAATCTTGGAATTGAATTATGTCATTTTTGTTTTGCTTAATTCTGTTACCATATCCGTCTGATGGAAAAGTTGTTTCTTTGAATGTTGAAGCCGTAAATTAAATTGAGGTTTAGAGAATATAGATGTTGAGCATTGAATCTCTAATTGATTTCTTAATTGATATTGAGCATGTAGCTTAGAATGGGTAGCAACCGTTTTAGCTTAGTTTGTGATTGCTAGCTTAATTCGGAAAGAGAAATTATATAATCACAACTAAAAAAAAACTTACACAAAAATTTTCAATAAATTTTTCTTTTAAAAAACTCAAATGGAACAAATTTCAAATAAACTCATAAAATAATAATATTTATTACAAAGCTTTGTCAAAGTTGTAAAGTAGTTGTATATATATTTTTTATTTGAAAATCGATGTGGTTTGACACATTTAAACGAACATATAAAGAAAGAATCAATAAATATAAGTCTTGATTATGTCGAATGGCTTGGAAAATAAAAGGGTGTAATCAAGAAGTTTTATCATACTGCATTTTATATTTGCGTTTTTTTTTTTTTTTTTTTTGTCCTTTCGGTTAGTGCTGTTTATGTTTACATCTATGCGTGGTGACATGGGATTTGTTTGGAGACAAATAGCTCGCGATCTCTATATAATAGATTTGATAATTTTTGAGCAAAGAAGGTGGAGCGTATTTGATATTTATTCTCTTTTGATTTCACGAGCAGACCCGTTATCACTGCTTGGGATCTCTATTATAGCTAGCGATCTCTATATATTCTACATTCCATTCTGCTTTCTGAGCTAAGAAGGTGTATCGTATTTGGTATTTATTCTCTTTTAATATCATGAGCAGACCCGTTATCCCTGCTTTAGCTTTAGGGTCTGCAAATGTGTTTTGATTTGCATACATGCACTTTGGAATGTGAGTTTCTTTTTTCTTTTCTTTTTATTTAACTTAATGCTTTTCTAGTTATGAATATGATGCTAGATTTGATAATTTTTGTTTGATTCAATAAATAATATTTGTAAATGGATAATCTTGGCATTACTTTAATAGAATAATTATGTAATTAGATAGTTGAAGTCAAGTATAAACATGATAATGAAGCGATACACAAGCTTCCTTCAACCAAGGCTGAGCTTCTTTGGAATTATATCAAGAATGATATGTACTTATATCAAAGTTTTAGTTAAAGACAGTTGTCAATACATTCCCACTTTATCCACTCGTGGTTTGGGTGGTCTAGAAAGTTGCATTTTACCCGCACAAGGGCTGATTGTATATGATTTTGGTTCTTGATCTTAATGTATTCAGATGTATCAAGGATGCGGTTGTGTGTGCATGTTTTTGTTGTGTGGATAATTTGGTGCTAGAAGCATTAAAGAATGTGAGGGAAGTAGAAACTTTTAAATCACATATTAGCAACCTGATCTCAATAAAAATCACATATAGCCTCCTACTTCTGTACTAAACTGGCATTGTTTTAATTTGCCATGTAGTTCTTACTGACATTTTTGCCACTCTGATCAGTCATTGTCAACCAGCATTGAAGGTGGAGCCAAATGGTTGGTTAATAAAGTCAAAGGTTTGTGTTAGCTGCATTTTGTTTCTCTTTCAACAGTATTGCTTTGCACGTGAAAGAAATTTATTTATTCCCATTCCATAAATATATTCCCTTAATTTGCTTCAAAATTCATTACTAAAATACTGGATGTCTGTAGGCACTCGTATGATAATGAACTGTGGTGTTGGTTATCACTTAGAACGGTATCTATCGTGTGCCAAGTTCAACTCTTAAGCAAGTTTAATAGTTAATACGTCAAACAAGATTTTCTTTCTTGGGGATTGTAATGAGTTGAGAACACCAAAGATGAGAACACAACAATATATTTAATGTTGTCTATACAGGAAAAATGCAAAAGCCATTGCCAGAGCTGCTAAAAGAATATGACATGGCAGTAGGGATCTTCCCACGTGATGCCACCAACTATGAGTTCAATGAAGAGACAGGAAAGCTTACAGTCTTTGTACCGGCAGTTTGTGAAGTGGGCTACAGGGACTCATCTGTTTTGCGCTTTTCCACCACTATTAGTGGGTATCTGGAGAAAGGAAAGCTAGCTGATATAGAGGGGATGAAGACAAAGGTGATGATATGGGTAAAAGTGACCTGTATCTCATCTGATGGATCGAAGCTACATGTCACGGCCGGGATGAAGAAAACAAGGAGCAGAGACGCTTATGAGGTTCTTAGAGATGGTGTAACTGTAGAAAAGTTCTAAAGCAGGGTGCTTTTGAGTTTATATATCCACACCTGTAATTCCCCTTGTCGTGCTTGGACCGGCTTGTCTCTTCCGTGATTGGGTATTGTAATGACCAAGACCAGTTGAATGATTGAATCACATGTTAAATGTTCCCTGCTTTGAATAGTTGTCCTTCAGTTATCCTTTTTAATGGTCGAAGTTACAGTGTATGTTTTCTTGTGCTTTTCAAAGAGACAAGCCCACATCCGATTTCCTGCTGAGTAATAAAGGGGCTATGCTATTTTAAAGAGTAATGTTATATATAACCTTATGGCAAGTTTGATATAGTTTTTTTGGGAGAAAAAATATGATTCGCTAAAAAAAGAACGAATTTTTCAAGTGGATCTCACTTATTTCCAAAAGCTCGCATGAGCTTGCATGTCCCAAGTTTGTGCAAGTCATTTTTCTTCATTTAAGCAGGTGAAGGAGATGGTTACAGTGTAAAACCATCTCCCAACGGGTTATGTGTTTTTGTATAATTTGAAGGACTAGATTCTAAAAGTGGCATCTAACGGATTTTCTACTTCATCCATTATTTCCAATTGGCTACAGTGTTACCGCTATATCTGTTCATAGTTATAAATAATTTTTAATCATTTCTCTCTCATATGTGTGTGCTTTCCCCTCTCCTATCGTGTAAAGATTGAATCATTTCTTTTTTATCTGTGAATAAAAAAGATTAAAAAGTATAATATTTAAATGATATGAAAAAAAAAAAATAAGTTAATTTATGATATATTGTAAAAGTCAGTATGTAAAATAGAAAAAATGAGTTTTGATGATGTATATTAAAGGATATGGTGAAGAATCAGAATGGCTTAGACATATGTAAAGGTTGCCACCAATGTAAACTTCAGGAGTCATACATGATATCTTGCATCTATCTATTATAGAGGGAGCCCTTAATCAGGGGAAAATAAAAAATAGTAATTGATGCACCAGCCGGGAATCGAACCCGGGTCTGTACCGTGGCAGGGTACTATTTTACCACTAGACCACTGGTGCTGGATGAAAATTAGAATTCTAAACTTCTTAACCGATTAAATAAAATGGGAATTGAAGTTTCAAGTGAGAGAATAATAAATATGCCTTCCAATGTTATCTAAATTCTTCACGGATAACCATACAGGGTAGTTTTTAAAATTATCAGTGCTATATTCAAGGGTAAGGCTTGATGTGAATTCTAGATGCATCAATTTTGGTTTGGTAGTTTAATTCTAACATAGGTTGATTTGAGTTTTTTTTCTGTAAATTTCATACTTTTTCTTTGTAACATGGTACCTTCTTGAATTAATGGAATGCAACTAGTATTCCCACCTCAATTGATATATTATGAATGTATTATATACATTCAAATCAATTCAACCTTCTGGACAATGGCTGGGTTTGAGAAAATTGTATGTGTAACCCAAATACTGCAGGCTGAAGCTATTTCTTTCAGTAGGTCACCTAATCGAGCTGCCCGCAGATACCAGATATTTCCCCCCATTAGTTTACAGAAGAGTTGCTGTCACTGAGTCGATGAAGGAGTTGCATATGCATACTGCAGATTGTAGCAGCCGGCGTATCCAAGTGCATTCTGGGGATCCATCGTTTCATAAGCCCATGATATCCATCCTTTGCTAACTAATTTTATGGTCTTGTTTGGTGGCTTGCAGAAGTGTGGCACTTTGATAAAGAATTATGGTGTTGTTTTAGTTCTTTGTTACAGTCTACTAAAGTATTTCATCGGATCAATGGAAGATCGACAAACATTATTTTAGTTTTATACTCAGATGCTGATATTTACAAATAATGGGTGTCTTCTTCCCCTTGGATTTTCAATTTCCTCCAAAAATGAAGCCAAACCTCTCAACAAAGCTTTAATGAAATAATAAGAGACTTGTCTATCAAGTTCATAATACCAATTCTCTGACATATATATAACTCATTCAAGTTGGCCGAAAACAGAATCTCCAACTAGCACTCTTTCTTTCATTGTTCTTGCTAAATGCAGGGGAAGAAGAATGAAGCATCTCCCACATAACTTGTATATCTGCATATTCCCCGCAAGACTCCATGTCCTTGTAGAGAGTTACAAGCCCTTGTCTATTCCCTGCCATTGTTATCATGAGAGACAGAGATTAGGAAACATAGATATGAGAATTGGGCTTAATCCTTTGCAAGCTTCCTAGTTGCCAAAAAAGAGTTTTTTTTTAACTACATATGTTGCGGGGGTCTTACCTTTGGCCTTGCGTCTGAGATGTGAAGTGAATTTGAGAAATATACACTTAGTTGGGAAGAGAAGTGAGCGCTTGATGCATAGCCAGGGCCCCCAGCGCTCCATCTTCCCATGGCTGATCCTCCTCCACTTCCATTAAATATCTTCATCCTCACAATCGTTTAACTTCCCAAACAAATAAATTAATGCTAAAAGCAAAACAACAAAGCACATCTGCCAAGCCACAAAGCAACATATGTAAAGACGGTGAGCCTGTGTGTGTAGGCAAATGATAGGACAAATAAACTGATGAGTTTCCGATAGAGATGAAAGTGCTTATTAGGGAAAATGGAAATTGAGAAGGAGAGGTTGTTTGGACATAGTCTTTCCCACTTATCATCCTCACAAAAGTCAAGAGATTCCCATTTTTAAAACACGTAGGGAAGGTGTCATGGGGCCACAGGTCAAACGGTCGGTTGCCTTTTCTCATAGACTTGGTGTTTGTCTGCACCCATCCTTCTGTGTCACACAGCTTTATGAAAACAAATGAAAAATTTTAAGTTTTGTTTACGCATCGACTTGTAATTTGTAAAATAGCTCAACTCTTATACGTGTTATCAAAGTGGCGATGTAAAAGTTATTTTATTAGTCTAATCGAAGAACAGACACTTCTAGCTAGAGCAATGGGATTCTCTTGGCATCGCTTTCAAAGCGTGCTTAATCTTTTGGCCGCAACTTCCAGCAGGGAGGGTTGAAGCATGTGCATTGCAACCGTTTTGGGTGTAAATTTCACCTGCCTCCTATCACATCTCACCAAATATATGTTAGGTTGTTTTAAATTCCTTGCGTTTCAAAGCACTACGCAAACATAATTTTTTAAGGTATAATTGAAAAATCAAACACCCCCACAAGATACCAACTTCATTACTATTCTTTGTTGCAAATTGCCCCAGAAATGAATCCCACTGGGCTGTTGAATTTGATGGGTTTTTTTTTTAAAAATATGTAGGTCTTGAACAGTGGCTTTCCCTTTTTCTTAAAAAAATATGACTCAGGAAGCTAATCATGCAGCTTATTTATTAGACAAGGAAGGTACAAAAGGAATAATCCAGGAATATATGATGTGTAACAAGTTTCTTGGCACTTAACTGACTGAGTAGCAGGGCTGCCTTCTATTTGCGATGTAGATAATTTCCTTTTACGTATACAATACAGACTTTTGTTTTGTCTAGATTGCTAGGTGACTCAGTCTCAAATGTGTGCTTTCAAGTATAGAAATATCAAGTTGTATCAAAGGTAAATCCAAGATTATATTCTGCAAGAACAAAAGAGTGTTAACCCAACCTTGAAAAAATATTATGTAAATTCATTTTGGGCTTTTATAGTTGTATAAAAATAGGGTATACGTTATGCAAGTTCTTTTTGGACTTTTATAGTTGTATACGAGACAATGGCCCCCTTGCCAAAGACCCCTAGAGGGTCTAAAAAAAACCTTTTGACTTCCCATTTAGCATAACTGACAACACCGGCAAAGAAATGCAATTGAAAATAATTGATCTCCCTTTCTCACAAAAACCCAACCTCCGCAACACTTCCATCAAGAAACTCCAGCTAACATGGTTATAAGCCTTTGTCATATGTATCTTTATCATCACATTACCCCCTCGACATTTTCTGTTCATCCCATGAACAAGCTCCTATGCAAGAGAGATGTTATCAAATATGCTACGGCCATACACAAATGCAGCTTGTTCTGGAGATACAATTTCTTCAATAATCGGAGCCAAGCGATTTGCCAAAATCTTTGATAATATTTTGTAAGCTACCAAACACAAACTAATATTGCGAAACTGAGTAAAAGAACTTGGAGCATCCATTTTCGGAATAAGAACAATATTAGTAGCTCCAAAGCAATTAGTCATAGGCCTCTCTTCAAAGAAATCACACGCAAGCTGCAAAAGATCATCTTTAAGATGTCCCACATGAGAATGAAAAAACTTGCCGAATATCCATCCGGCCCCGGACTACCATCATGCGGAATGGACCAAAGAGCTTCCTTCACCTCCTCCATTGTCAGCACTCTGCACAGCTTCTCATTTTCCAACGTAGACAACATCGGCTGAAGTAAATTTAATGCCTCATCGTCCCACTCTACCGGCAAAATTGTCAATAACTCTTGGAAAAAATTAACTGCACCGTCATGGACATCCTTGGCTGAATCAAGAATTTGTCCATTATCCAGCGCAAACTTTTCAATCACCTTATTTTTCTTTTTGACACCCAATGACTCATGAAAAAAACTTGTGTTTGCATCTCCTTCCGAAAGCCGCTTATTTTGTGACTTTTGGCACCCCATAATCTATTCCCTATCAGCCATTACACATGTTTTTATTTATAACATAATAATTCATGCTCTAATTCTGGAGAATAATTCGAAATGATCACTTCTTCCAGGTCTAACAACCTGGTTTCAATACTTTTTAGCTCATATTCCACCCTACCAAACACTTCCACATTTCCACTTTTGTAAAATTCTTTTTAAAGTCTTCAATTTTTCACTGATCTAGATCATAGCACATCCCTCTCTCGGCTCACTCCAACATCTTTTAACTAGGCTCAGAAAATCCTCATGCGTGCCCCCACATTCTTTGAAATCTAAAAGGCCGAACCCCACTTCTTCTAATATATTGTAAACTAGTTAACAATGGACAATGATTCGACGAAGTTCTTGGGAGATAATTAACTCAAGCATCTATAAAGGCATATAAAAACTAGGTATTAATAAGCACCCTGTCCAGTTTAGCCCAGATCCGACGGCCGCCTAACCTTCCATTACACTAAGATAGACGGTGTCACTCACAAGGCAGTTCAACAAATCCACAATCTTGGATACATATATTAAAATCTAACTTAGCACGTGGAGCTTGAAATAATCCACCCACTTATTTTTCATCATTACTACGAATAATATTAAAATTTCCAGTGACAAACTAAATTCTCTGCATCAAGATTACACAAATAATTCCACAACTCCCTCCTTTTTCGCTAGAAGCAACTTGCATAAACCACAATTAAAAGTACTCGCATATCTCCACGCACCAACCAACTAGTAATGACCTGATTAGAGAGTGAAACTACCTCAAAATCAAAGTCATTCACCCGAAAATGCCAAACTTTTCTGCCAACTGCGTTATTATTAAAATTATTAGGAAGATGCATCTATCTTGCCCATCTCCCACATTTATTAGCTAAAAGAAAATTTTCTAAAATTGCAACCACCAAAGAGAGATATTTATCCAAAATGCGCTGAAGCCTACTTTTTGACGAAATAATTCTCCTAATATTCCAAGTAAGAATATTTATTACTATTAATGAATTTTATTGGAACGAGTAGTCCTTCTCAAGACCACTAAAGAATTTTTCTTCTTTATCTACTTTATTTTTATCAAAGTCAAATTCATTTCTGGATTGAATTCATAACACTTCATGGCCATGTCCTCTATTCCTTGATCAAACTCCTCATCAGACATCAGACAACACAAAGAATCCCCTATAATATCCCCGTCAACCTTCATGCTCCCCTTTTCTCCCAACCGCACTAACTCAAATTCAATTGCTTTATCAATAATCTTTAAAGAACTCATTGGCAAAGGTAGATCAACAATATCCTCAGTACACTCAGCATGTTCTTCTCAATTTCTCAATTTCTCAATTTCTTCGCTTGTGCAAAATCATACCAGTTACTAACATTCTTCTCAAGTTGGCCCACCTGGGACCTATGCCTCAATTTCCCATCACTCATTCATTTCCCTTCCTTCTCACAAAGCAGCAGTTTCTTTGCAATAAACGTTTCATTTTCACAAATTGAAGCCACTTGCACAGGATGCTCGATCACTTGTCATTGACAATGATCCAAAATATCCCCTTTTGAATCCACATTTAGCACAAGTAAAGAATTTTTCTCAGCTTCTCTCTAACGTAAACTGATACCTTGCAGCAAAAACTCGTGTCAATCATTTCTCACTAATGTCCCCTCCGTCACTAATGTCCCCTCCGTCTCTTCAAGCTACGAATTTTTCTTTGTATTTTTAACTCCTACCACCTTCCACACCTGTTTAGGATTGTCCTCCTTCCCCTCACCCTTACCACCATCTTGCACAACAGATTTACCAGATCACTCTCTTCTGACACCTCTATTCTACATGTCCTTGTTTCTGACACCGTAAACAGTATGTGGGCAAAGCCTCATAGACCACCTCTTGAAAGTTGCTATTTTCAAGACCCGGAATACCCAGCCAGAACAAATGTCTCAAAGGCTTTGATACATCGATTTAAATACGTGCTGCCTCCGGCCTTGTCACATAGGCCGTAGCATTATCCCTTTTCAAAAACCATCCAACACCTCTACCAATACTCTTTAAAATTGAAGCATGAAAATAATTTGGAGGCAACCCTGGAAGCATAATCCATATCGGAACCAATGGAGAGTCTTCTTCTTCCTTGAAATCCGGCGTCCAATGGAACACCCTATATGGCACTCCCTCTATCTCCAAATTACCCCAAGCCGTCATTGTCACATAATCCTCCTCATTAGCCAATTGCACCAAAACATTCCTGGGATTCTGAAGTTGACCTACCACCAACATTAATTTTAGCCCCCATTGATTTTTTTATAAAACCCCTCACATGATCCAATGATGGATAGTGTCTCAGAAATTTTAAAGCAATAGAAAATCTGAAAGGTTCTGCCGATTGTTTAATCTTTGCTTTGAAGAAGACAAAGAAAATCTCTCCATTGTTAAATTGTGGTTCACGTAGAGGAATATCAACCTCTGGTAAAAGTTGAGGCCTTGAGAAATCCACATAAACAAATGGCGTCGAATCGCCTGCTTTGCCCCAACTCCTTCCTGTTTTGTTCGCATCCTACATCTCCAACCTCTCTTAAGGGCCACTAGGGCCTACCACCAGCTGCTGGAGGGCGACAGTAGCCACTATATAAACCCTAGGATAATCGCCTAGGCAGAGAGAATAATCGCCCCTACCATGTCATATAAGAATAACAAAGCTTGACAATACAGTGCCATGCATGGCGTTTTTGGAACTAGGGACCTCGATTTCTTTAAACTCGACTAGCCGCAACACTCCTAGCGTGACGCGTGACCCTCACACGCCACCACAGTCTCTTTGTTTTTTGTATTTTGCTTTCCTTTAAGCTGAAAATGCGGATCTACAATTGTAATTCATCATTTTCACAATCATCTTTATGTTTATTATTATTTCATTTTGTTTAGATAAAAATAAAAAAGAAATAGTCTCTTGGACATTTTGTCTATAAAGTGAAGGTCCTTTCCTCTTCTAAAGGGGGGGCGGGTTTGAAATCTCTGTTTTAGGCAAAATGTGGTCTCTCAAAAGACTTATCTATAGGGGGTTATAGAAGTTAAGATCATATAATTTACAAAGGAATTTGTGTGCTGGTGGAGCCCTAACCATGAAAAGTTGACTTGTAATCTAGGATTTTTCCTGTATGTATCAGGTTATTGCTATAACTTCGCTTTCATGAATGAATGAAATCTATTTTTAATAAAAAAAATAAAAATAAAAAACATATTGGGGAAAAGTATACAAGGCAAGCAGTCAACAGTAAATATTCCTTGAAATACCGATGTCCAAGTCCAATTTGGCAACACGACTTAAATTTGGTAGGAATTATCTTCGAGGCTGAAGATTTTGGTTCACGTCTAAGAAATGATTGGCCGGTTTGAAAAGCTGTTCATTATTCGAGTTTCTATTAGTCGGGTGGTTTCTTTGTTTTTCTTTTTAAATGAGAAGTGAAGAAAATGCAAATATTGGTTTCGAAACAGGAAAAACAAATGGTCGCAGTGCAGCCATATTCAGGCACCTGCCAAAATAACTAAAACTAATTATAAAGAAACTTGGGCAGAAAAATCCATTTTACATCTGATTTTGTAATCTCCCATACAAACAGAAATTGTACTCAATCCGAGTGTCCAAGGCGAATTACATTGAACACTTGTATTACGAGACAGAAAAAGTGAAAAACATCTCTGTTTTACAGCAGAAAGAGAGCTAACAGAACATAACATGACCAAGTTGCCACATGAAGGAAAGGTTGAATTGTAAGCTCATTTCCACAATCTAGATATTTATGATGCTATGGGTCCTCTTGAACTTGATCAGACATCTCTTTCTCCATAGCAGCTCTCTTCAGTGCCTCCCTCCTTAATGCTGCCCTTCTGGCAGCCCTCTCATCAGCATCAGCCCGGACTTTCTCCATTATAGTACGGAAACCAGGCATTGTCCGATCCAACTTCTTGTAAACTTGGGTGCTAAGGTCAGTGAAAGTTTTATACAGCCTCTGCAAGAAAAGAAATCACAAAGGTTATATTGACTTATAAAGGGTCGTGCACTAATTAAACCCACAGTTTTAGAGCACCCGTTAGGAGAGGATTTAGGAAATAATCAAACAGTTTAGCTACTGATATGCAAAAACTCCTGTTGGGACTTCCAAACATGAATTCTTATGACTGTATCCGTTGTTCTTCCCTCGTACTTCTTTCCTAAAACAGACATTACATTTGAGGATAAATTGGCAAGGACACACCAATAACTATATTAATCAGATTAATTAAGCAAGCAGACTTGATCAATCACAACTCAAGCAAAAAATAAAAATAATTTCAAGATTATTGGCTCAAGTGTTAAAGGCTTTGGTCTTGGTGGTATGCTCCATCCAAGTCTAAGGTTCGAATTCCTTTAGGTACAAACAATCTCTAAGGGCCATTGGCTTGCGCAATTTTTCCCTTGATTTACCCGAGGTGCACTTGCAGGAAACTTCTTGCCTAGAGCTTATGAACCCCAAGGATTAGTCAGGACATTGTTCCCAGAAATCCAATGCCAATAAAAAATAAAGATTATCGAGCAGGAACATCAGTGTACCCCTTGCTATTTTTAAAGTTGAACATGACCATAGAGCTCAAGCAAGGTAGAAAAACTAATTTAAAACCAGAAGTAGGATGCAAGTCTTTACCTTGACATCCTTATTCCAATGCCTGATGTATGGAGGACCTGTTGTGTATGTTCCAAGAGGTTCACGATACCACTGCCCGCCATATGTTAACTGATCCATTGCTTGTTCTATACTTAAAACCTCCCATGGCCTTAACCCGGGAATAATTTTAGCCAGTTGGTATCTGCTCACATACACAAACAAAACATTAGATTCACAACAACATATTTACAATTCCTTCTAAGTATCCTCAAATAATTGACTAATTGTGACTTTCATAAACCCTTAACTAAAAAAGTGTTAGCTCCAGTAGCTCCAATCTGCCACTCTTTCATCTAAAGAAAAGATAAAAGAATCATTTTCTTTTCTAGAGGACAGAATGGTATACCACTGACCAGTTGCTTCATCTATGATTTGATATACCATTTATCTTATATCAGTTGGATGCAAAAGAGACGGAAAAAAAATGCAAAACACCAGCTGCATGGACATACCTAAGATGTTTTGGTATGAATTTGTTTGGCATGTGGTCCTGCTCCAAAAGTGTAGTCAGTTCAGAGCCACTAGCCCAAAGAAATAGGGCATGACTAGGAATTTTAACCCCTGGCCAAAAACCATCATTAGCTTTCAGTACCGCCAAGTCGCGTCTCTTACTCTCTAGAGCTTCTTCTTGGAGCTGCTTATAGGTTTTCTTCTCATGTCCTTTGAGAGGAACCCAAGGAGGTATGCCATTCTGTAGTTTGTGGAGAAAAGCTGTTGCAGCAGCACCAAGTCTAACTGAAGACACCGAATGGTAAGCCAACAATCAATATTAAACAAAGTCATAGCCATGCATATCATACCTAATAAATTAAGACATCTGTCATTCAAATAACTTTTATTTTTTATTTTTTTATTTTTTATAGGTGATTCGTTCAAATAACTTTTTGTGGCCTAAAGAAGTTACTGGAGTTCATAGTTCTATTAGGTTTCATAAGAATAGCTTTCTTTGGCATACATTTTTCCCATTATGACTAGTACCAAAATTTTCAAAACACATCCGAAGAGAAATCACCAAGTAACTTGAATAAAATTTGATCAATGAATCGAGAGAGTTTTACAAGGAATTGTCATCTAAAACTTGCATTACGCAACCTTCAGTTTCTTCCTTCAATACCATTTGCCACTTCTGAAGTCCACATATAGCGTAAAGAATCAACCGGTCATGATCAAAGTTATAATGTGTGTGTGCGCGCGCGCGCGCGCATTTTTATAAGTACGAACGAATCAAAAGTCATAATATGATTTAAAAAACATAGACGCCACCTTTTCGTTATAAATTGACAAACAATAAGATCATTGCCACTAGTAATGGCCAAGAAGCTACTCATTACTAACAGATAAAGGAAAGATGAAAGCTGGAAGTTTAACAAACCTTCCCAAGTGGCAATTGCAGGTTCCAAGCCATAAACCATGTGTATTGGTGCCCATTCATCCAGGTCTTCACCCCAAATGAAAGTGTGCTTATCAATAATCCCACCACCCCAAGCTGTTTTAAGCGTTATCAGCTCGCATGGTCCCCGAGTACGACCCAACCGATCCTTATAGTACCATCCACCACTCCTCATGATAACTTCATCAACCAACAACAGCATTAACATAATGAAAAAAACAGATACGCTACCCAGAAACATGATGTCTGGGACTCAATAAGTAAAACTGATGCACATTATTCCCCAATAAACATAAGATCTTGTGGAATACAAACTTACAATCATAGTACCGCTTCTCGAGGCGCTTGTACCCGATGGCCTGAGCAACATCAATTGGCCGGCCCGGCGGATAGGGTCTCTGCCTAAAGCCCCAAAGCCCAAAAAGGAACTGCTTCATAAAGTCCCAAAACTTGTCGTCCGATTCCTTCTTCGTCTTTATCGCTTTCCTCGGCATAGGCCGGCCGTCCAACCCAGGCACATGGGGCAACGCCTGCCACAGCTTCTTATCCTCCCTGCGATACGGAGTATCATTCTCTTTCAGCTCCATCTCGTTGATCTTATCTGTAATCTCTTCGGCTCGAGCCAGGAACTGCACGACAGGGCTGGCCCTGAACCGGGCCCAGAACTCCTCGTTCTCTTTCAGCTCCGCCTCCGTGGGGTTCTCTTTCTTCTCGAAGATTGGGTCCTCGTTCATGATCTTCTCGACTTCGGGGGTGTGTCTGTAATCGGGTAAGTTCTCGCATTCCCAGTAGAAATAATCCAGCATTTGGCGGTAGTAACCGGGTTCTTTCGGTTTTTGGTCTTGCGGATTTTTGGGTTTTCTTCTAAAGGGGTTCGGGAGGCTGATTGCGGCGAAACTAGTGGGGTTTGGGGTGTTGGGTACAAACGATTCGGGGAAGGAGAGAAAGTTGATGGGCGCGATGGGATTTGGAGGTTTCTTGAACCAGTTGTCAAAGGGGTTGAAGTTAATGGAAGTCATTTGGGTAGAGAATGGAGGAGGGTTTAGCAAAAGGTTCAGAAATGGACGAAGAGCTGAGTGAGTAGAGAGTTTTATCGGGGGAAGTAGAAGGAACGGATAGCGGAGATCAGACCAGGAAGACGGAATGGCAATTTGTGGCTGTTTGGGCTCAATATCTCTTCTATTGCGACTATGCCCATTGGGCTTAATCAACGACAGGATAGTATTTATTTTGGTTAAGTTTGGATTATGTTGGAATGAGATAAGTTTAAATAAAAGTTAAATAAAATAGTATTAGAATATTATTTTTTTAATATTATTATTATTTTTATATTTGAAAAGGTTGGATTATTTATTATATTTTATAAAAAATTTAATAAAATTATAATGATTAGATAAAATAGATGAAAATGAGTTGGTGTGGCTTTTGTATGGGCCTAATGGGTTGGTCAGGCTTATATTGCTGAGTTGTTCTATAAAAATGCAGAAAATAAATTATTTTTTAAGCTAATAGATGTATTTCTATATCATTGTCCTCTAAATAAGAAAGATTTGTGATGCCACAGATTCTACTTAGGATTGGATAAAAACTGAAGAGTCGGGACATGTAACTCAAAATCACATATTTCTTGTTCATGAAAATTAATATGTAATGTACTTAATATGTTTATAGCAATATGAAATAATCGCATTAGAAAAGTTTATAGCTAAAGAAAGTTTGAACAATTTTAATATAGTACCAAAATAAAACATCTATTAATTTCAAAAATGTTTGTTCTAAAAGATCTCCCAATACAAAATAAGGGTTTTAAACCACAAACCCTATTTTAAAAGTACCATTAAAAAGCGTCATAACATAATAAGGGCTTTAAACAAAACTTCCAAAACTTATTATTCCAAAACATCCTAATGGCACTTATCCTTATCCAAGAGCTTATGGAGGTCCTAAAAGAGCTTTAGTACTTCTCGTATGAAATTCCTAATGGACTCGAGCCACTCCACTAATGATGGTTCCATAAAGTGCTTGGGACTCTTTGGGACTTCCTTAATTTTCAAGGGTTTCTCGTGTTTGCTCTTCCCATAGCTATCTGCTAACTCTGTCATAACTTCTAGTATTCCCTCCGGGATGGTAATGAAAACTACTACAGTAAGATTTCAAGAAATCTGAATTAGTTAAACTAAAAACATACACAAATATAATATAAGCATGTATAAGGTAAACTATGAGTATAAATGCATGAGTATGAACATGTACTTTGACCAAAAACACACTTTCTGTCCCATATGCATTCTTTCTTTTCAAAAACACTGATCTTGTAACCAGGTATCAAAATAAAGTAATCATGTAACTAAATATCACATTTTTGTTTCTTATAAAAACTTTTAACGAGATATATAATTCATCACTTGAAGGGGCACCCTAATTTGTTCATTAAGAAACAATGCCTTTATTTGCACATTTGAAATGTAAATGTTGACAGGTTATAAGTCATGGTCAGATTTGGAGAAAGAGAAACAAAAAATGTAAACTCCAAAATCTTTAATATTGTTCGTCTGTGTAGAGTTTTGAGTAGTGTAGACCTCATAAGTTGTGTGTCTTTTCCAATTTGAGCATTAAATTTGGATAAATGATTAGAAAGTATCTCCATCTCCATTGGATATATAGCCATTGATTAAAGATGTAGGAAAACATGGTTGGATAACTAGGATTGGCAATTAGTGTACAAAACAAATGATAGTATACATTTACACTGAAACAAGAAAAGGACTCTATACCCTCCTAGTTTTAGTTTGTCCAAATTGAAACTTTGACCATTGCAGTTCCTTTCCATTCCAAGATCATCTCATTCCCAACTTGTCCTTGAATACTTGCTCCATAGGAATTTTCCCCTTTCACCAATTCTTTTGCTTTTGCTAGCATCTCTTTGCTCAATCTCCTACCCGGCAACCCGAACCCTTCATTGAGATGGCAGCCTTCCCTTATCTCCTTCCACATTTGGAGCCAAGATCGAGATGAGATATAAGATGCCACAAAAGACACTCCATAGCGATTCTTGCTTCTGGAAGATGAAGTGAGAAATTCACTTCCAATGATTCTAACATGGCTTGGTAATGCTCCAAACATCCATAAAAAAAGGATCCAAAACTTGAGCAATATTTTAGTTTTTCACAAGCAACACCATCACCAAAGGTTATAATACCACTGTTACTAGTACTGCAGTCGGCAAGCCCAACTATCGATTCCTTAGCCACCCTTAGAAATTCCATCGCAAGCCTTCTGCTTCTACTCCTTGCCATATGTGGAAGCCCCACCATGCAATTAAAAACCAACCATTCTCTTCTTCCACTCCTTTTCTTCATTTTCTTTGTCTCACTCACCAAATCCTCAATTCTCATCTCCTACACTTTCAACTTTAGACCAAGAGCTCTGGCTTGGTTACAGAGCCGCCTTTTGGTTTCCTCAAACCTCCAGGGTGAAGGAACACAATCACAATCCTCATCTTCCCATTTAATTGATGTCAATCTTAATTTTTTTATTGGCGTGCTATCTCCTCAATCATTGGAGGCCGTTGAATCCCCTCTCCCATGTCAAAGTCCACTATATGTATAGTAGTCTCTGCATCATCTGGCATTGCTTCAAGAATCGCAGAATTTGCTGCAAAGTGAGCAAACCTCCCTTGTGGGAAGCTTTGGTAGAATGCTTGGAAGCGCCTGAAACCTGCCCAAAAATCACACAAAACAATATTTAAGTGGTTCAGCAAATTGCCTACGTCCACTGGAGCCTCTTTTACTGAGTTTGTAAAAAATTTACAAAACTCTCTCAACTCTCTCACGTACCCTCTCTTTTCTCTCTGATTTTGCCCTCTCTTTGTTCTCTCTTGATGCCCACTGCCTTTACATGAGCTGAAGCTCTCCTTTTATAGGAGAGGTCAGCCCCTAAGATTGCTGCCAATTAGCCGTAATCTATGGCTAATTGGCATATGCAGCTGTTATTGTGGAAAACAGAACAAAACGGTGCCTAATACACCAAAACAGAGAACGGTGGAGAGGGAGGGTTCATACTTGGGTGGTTTCAACATGCTTGGAATGCAACCTCCTCAAAGTTCTTGTAGGATTCTTGTTTAAGATAGTCACCCTGATTGTCAATTTCCTGGGATAAGGAGAATGCAAAATGCTCCAAGTTTTTGCCAATTGGGCTAACTTTCTCACCGATGCATCTGAGAATCACCTGTGCAAGCTCTCTTTGATCCTTTTCCAAGGCTTCTCCATAAGCCTTGAATAAATGGTAAACGCTCATAAGGTTATTGACTTCCATATCCTCTCTTGGAAAGGTTTGCAATGGTTGAATAGATGATACATCAAACGATGACTCAGATTTTGTTGTTGATGGGCTAGGACACAAAAAGTCTTCTCCTGGGGAAAATTGTTGCAGACTGAAACTTCCCTCACTTTGTCCTAACAACCCATTCATACATTCAATCTCAGCATCATCGTTCGAAATAGACTCTAATTCCCCACGCACCATCAAGATGTCTTTCATGGCTAACATGACTTGCTGGGAATCATCACAAATGGGTATTGGACAAAGTTACTATGGAACAAAGTTGAAGAAAAGGAAGTTGAAGAAAATCGAGAGGAATCCTCTGTTGTGGTGAATAGTACTGAAGAGAACTCATAGCTATCAAAAGGGCCATCCATGTTGAGGTCATGGTGTACACCCTGATCAAAAGTGGAATCCATGACATTGTAGATCGGCCATGAGTGCTGAAAAAGATCAGGTTGCATCATTGTTTGATAGTTAATTTCAATAGGGTAGTAAAATTGTGTATGGGACTTTACTTTTCTGGCAAGCCAAGTGTTTATAGACCAATGTATGGACAAATTAACACAAAATAATTAGAGAAATAAAATATAAAAGTTACCACCAAACTAGATATGTTTACAATAATTTATAGGCTTTCGCTCTCACCCACTTTCTAAATATGCATGTTTTTAATAATTTATTAACCTTTCACTCTCACCCACTTTCTCCAAAGTTCCCATCTGAGCCTTCTTTCTTCATTTGTTGGAGGTGGCATGTAAGGTGTAATCCCATTCATATTTTAATCCAAGACATTCGTTGAATAATCTTTCTGTGTCTTTTCAATGTAATCCCCCAAAAAAATATTCTAATACTAAAAGAATGCCTATGCTGAAACTGGCCTTCTTATGTGTAAAAAACATTCCAATGGTAAAAGTCCACGTATTGACACTGACATTTTGTGATCCTTTCATTCAATGACTGCTATATAGCTCAACATCATCTTTTCAAAATCAAATTGACCTATAGGTAGACACACGGCTTTGTGGTCAGCAAATGGTATTTGCATAAAAAAAAAAGGTCAAGCAGAAATAGTCAATTTACTTGCTTGAAAACTTTATCCTCAAGTTTCATGTATTAATAGTAATTTAGGTAAGATTCTTACCCGTTTGGTTATACAGATGAGATGAGATGAGATGAGATGAGATGTTTTAAATAGTAATAAATAGAATATTGTTATAATATAATTTTGTAATATTAATTTTGTATTGAGATTTGAAAAAGTGAAATTGTTTATTATATTTTGTATGAGGATTTGAAAATGTTGTATGAGGATTTGAAAAATGTGTAATGATGAGTTGAGATGAGATGAGATGAGATTTTTGATTTTGTGTAAACAAACGGGGCCAATTTTCACATGTTATGATAATTTCTTGATCAAATAAGTTGTACATATTATAAAACAAAGTTTGACTTCATTGAATATGAAACAACCCTATTCGATCCCTATGAAATATTTCAGAATTTTATGAACAGTAGTGAAATTGTTTGATTGAAAACATACTTTTTATTGGATTTTGAGAAATGGTAGAGAAAAAGTTGAATAAAAATATCATAAAGTTAAATGAATTATTTGAATATAAATTTTTAATATTATTTTTGTTTTGAAGTTTGTAAAAATTTTATTGATTTTTGTGTTTTATTTTGAAGTTTATAAAACTTATATTTGTTTTTGCATTTGGAAAATAATTAGATAATGATTAAATGAAAAAGATTAAAAATTTAAAATTGAAAAGTGTTTTGAATTATATGATCTAAACGTGCCTTGGTCATATAGTTTTGTAATATGTGCATACGTAAGATAATAGAAAGGCCGAATTAAGAAGGCCGGTTCCTCCTATTGCAAATTGATGCAGACACTTTTGTCTTTTGATTAAGAGTAATCCTGATTGCAATACTATTTTATTACCAACCTAATACCCTTTCGGCCTTTCTAATTCTTTAAATTATAATGTGATCTCTGAGACTTTGGTTTTAATAATTAATACCTGAGTTTTTGTTTTCATTAATTTTTCTTTTTCAATGTCAGAACACAGTTTTGGCCCCTTCTAATCAATCATCATCCTTGTCTTCATTTCTGCCAATTTTTTAAATTAATCATATATGTACTTTTCTCCTTAATTTTTGTAGACAAACCACTATGAAAACAAGTTGTCGATGCAAATTTAGGAATTTCAATAGGCATATTACCATCCTTTGCCCTGTGTATAGAATGTGAGATTTGGAGTCCCAGAAGAGGATACCTCCAATGTTTAAGTTAGATTCTAGTGAATCTCCAAAGGAAAAGAAAAGTGTGCAGGGAGAGAGAGAGATAGAGAGAGAGAGAGAGAGAGAGAGAGAGAGACCCTTTCGGTTTACCTTCCTTGTCCAATATATCATGGGGAATCCAATACTACACCCTTTCTTCCGGGACCTTTGATTTCCATTGCCTGACATGGGCATGTCCCTCCTGTGGCCATTTCGAGACATTAAATATTGTAAGAGCACTTGTTGTTAAGGTAAGTTATATGTAAAATTTAGCCAAAACTTGGCTGGCCAACTCAAAACGCACCTCATAGCAAGCTCAAAAAAAGTTACAGTAATTTTAGTTTAGGTGAATTCAGCTGGACAAATCTAGCCAATGAAACTGGATGGCCATTTAATTTTTTTCTCATTATTTTAATTTTGTCACACTCTCATTTTGGAACAAGAGAACATCGACATTTTCGCATGGAGCTTCATCTTCATATCTGGGTATTTTATTTCTCTTCTATGATATTAAGACTTTATCATAGCAAGATCTACCCATTATTTTACCAAAAGCTTCACATTCTCTTTATGTAAAAGCATCCAATGATTTTGCTTAAGACAACATTTGACATTTTCACATGGAGCTTTATCTTCATCTCTAGGTATTTTATATCTCTTCATCCCTCTGCTCTGTGATTTCTCTAGGTTAGTCGATGTCGCACAGCCACTTTTTTTTCCTCAAGTGTATATAGATCTGCTGGTTACTCAAGTGCCATGTAGTGATTGTAAGCATTATGGAAAGTCTTATGCATAAAATAATCGATTACCAAAATGATGAGATTTATGTGACTAGTTAACCAGTCAACAAAATAGGTGGGTTTAAATTTTTTTAGTTATGATCAATGTTTTTCTATTCTTTACAAGAATACTTCTTGCCGATAAGATTTTATTATTTTAATAGAATAGTGATAGATTTAATTTATTTCGTATTGTTAAAAAATAGCTAGCTAATTAGAAAAAATGAATTTCTTAGTCAAATTATGGTTAAAGAATGATTAGACCACTACTAATGCTAGGGATAAATAATAATATATTTATAATTTAATACTATTATTCATATTTAAGAGTAAGTTTATATTGATGAAGCATAAATAATAATATTAAAATTTCATGTTATATTAATTATATATATAACGTGTAATATACATATATATATATATGAGATAAGAAATTAAATATATATCGGTTCAATTCGATTCTTCTTCACTGCAATACTGCACGGAAGCTCATGAATGCCAGCACTTATTGAGTTCTTGTGAGGTGACACTATAAGGAGATACTTGATCGCTGTTATATATATTTATAATTTTACGTGCTATTTTACTTATAATATTCATTTTATTAGTTTTTTTCTTAAATTTTAAAAATATTATAATGTTTATCATATCAATAACTGACATGTGGAGAAGTAAATCTTTTATAAATTTTTCTTAAAATTATTTAACATTTTTCATAGTACTTTGGCCTCATAAGATATCAAGACATATGTGCTTAATTAATTTGTCCAAAAAGTGGATGGATGAACTAACTGTTGCCCAGATGACTAATACAAGAGGGGGGTGAATTGAGTTGTATTAAAAAAAAGACAATTATAAATCAAATATACAATTTAAAATATAAACAAAATACGAAATAGCAATAAATATAAAGAGTAAGGGTAAGAGAGAAGCAAACTCAGTATGTTAACGAGGTTCGGCCTCACTGCCTACATCCTCGCCTCAAGCTACCCCTTGAGGATTCCCAAATTCACTATTCAACCTCCTTTAGGTGGAAATAGAAACCTATTACACCTTTGAACAACACCGCTACAAAGGATCCGTGTAGAACACCCTCTACATTTGCAATCACCTTACACGTGGTGATTCAACTATTTCCTGTGTAGAACACTTTCTACATGCACAAGGGTTATACACACCATTTTACTGATACAAGAGCTGATAGTGGGTAGGTTATTAGAAAACACTCCTCAATGAGTGAAATAAAAACAATACAAGCACAAACTATATCTCTCAAAATGAACAAGAATTAAGGCTCAATGGTTAGAGAAGAGAGAATGAAAGCTTTGAATGAATGTTGTATACTCTTGATGTTGTGAATGTGAAACTCTCAAATGATCTATTTATAGGCATATGAGACTTCATATTCAAATTTAAAAAGATTCACATGTCAAAGACATCATCATTCACTTTTTAAAAAATTCAAACCTAATCTTTTTACTTTTTGCATATGACAAAAGGAGCACACTTTACTTTTCAAAAGATTCAAACCTAATCTTTTACTTTTTGCATATGACAAAAAGAGCACAGTTTACTTTTCAAAATTTTCAAACAAAGATATCTTCTTTTTGCATAAGTCAAGAAAAGCATCAATCGCTTTTGAAAATATTCAAATAAAACATGCACATGTGAAATATGACAATCAATCATCTTTAATATTTTTAAAGTTCAAACCTTTAATCATGTCATGCACATGTGAAAGATGACAATCAATCATCTTTCAAATTTTTCAATTTTAATTTTCAAAAAAATCATGCACATGTGGAAAATGTATTTTAATACTTTATGATAAAATATTAATTTTGAGCCTTAATCCTAATTTCAAATTTTAAGAGATTTACAAGATTACTTTATGATTTTAATGTGAACTTGTTCACTTCTTGCTCATGCTTGGTTCCTTAATGTGCTTGACTCCATTGTGTGGACAAATTGAGCTTGAGACTCCTTCATTCTTTGAATTTATTTGTTATCATCAAAATTCATGTGTAGATTTATAATCATATGAAACTTGAAACCTTTGGTTCAACAATCTCCCCCTTTTTGATGATGACAAATACTTGATAGAACCTGAGACCTGTATTAATACTTAAGCTCCCCCTGAGAATGTACGTTAGTTTTTCAAGCAAAAGTATAAATATAATTCCAAGCATATATAACAAGTTTACAAGCATATATAACAAGTTTAACAATTTAAACAATATTAATGTTATAGTCTAAAACTTCTCCCCCTTTTGGCATCATTAAAAAGGATTCGCAGCAAGTAAATAGACTGAAGAAAACGGTGTGTTAGCAAACATTGTATATAGTTGAAAAACGAAACCGTCTGTGACCCGACAAGTGCTGCAAAGGATTAAGGCCTAACTCTATGAAATTAGTGCGGCTGGAGATTTAAACAATCGCCTGATGTTGTTGACAAACGTGATTGAAGGCTTTGAGTTTCTATAAAAAAATAATTATTTTCACCCATCAGATACCAAAAGAAAAAACATCGCTTCTTGACCTAAGTTCTATTTTTCCACAACGATAAAATGGCCGAACAATTGTCTTCTAATAATGTTCCAGACTTGAATCAGGAACCATTGACGCATCAACCATCAATTTTCTCTCCTGAGGCCATCAATACCATGATAAGAGCAGAGAACCGTTTTTCTAGTAGACCTGATTCTGAGATTATTACAAAATCAAGGATGCTCAGTAGTCAATATGCTGCATCTGTTTCGATCATGTCTCAGAGGTTAATGGTGAGGGTGAGTGAGATTGATCATCTTAACATCTAAATATCTGAGTTACGACAGAAGCTTGCTAATAAGCAAGAAAACAAAGAGTTGAAAAAATTTACAGATTGGTATGCTTATGATCTGCAACCACGAATAAAGAAGCTGGAACGAGAAAGAATTCAGATAGAAGGTCAATATCAGCAGATAGCAGCAGAGGTTCATCGTTTATTAGAAAAATATGAACAATCTACTGTTAATCTCGTTGGCTTAGTAAGAAAACTTTTGACGATGTGTGTCCAGCATATCTTGTATTTCTTTTGATTAAATAAGATTTGAAGAGACAATAGTTTGTCTTGTTCTTTATACTATCTCTATAAAATCAGTCTTAAAGTTCATCCGATTTGCATCAAATCTTATTCTCATATCTATAACTCATCTGCATTCCTTCAACATTCTTGCTTTAAGTTTTCAATTCTTTTATCAATGGCTCATTCATCTAACATTCCTCTAGATCCATCCATAAGGTATTCTACACCTCAATCTCCTGTCCTTTCTGCAGCTACCATTGGTGCCATGTTGCAGCAAGAGAATAATAGTTTGGCTAATAAGTCAGACTCCAATGCTATCTATGATTTGGTGAGTCTTGGGACTCGTTACTCATCCTCTATTGTTGATTTTTCTCAGCGGATACAAGCCAAAAACCATGAGGTTGAAAGGCTTAAAGAACAAATTGTTGTACTTCAACGATTGTTCAAGAGTCTCACACAAGGGAAGGAATCATTCGGCAGAAAAATAAAGTTGAAATCTTTATTGGATTCTTCATTCCGCTTGCCAGTTCCCATGGATAGAGATGACATGATATTATATGAAGAGAATGAGCGTCTCAAACATGAGGCTAAGAACCTCAAGTTTATGTAAAAGTATTTAAAAAAAATCTCTCTATTTTTATGAACTCTGATCTATCTTTTAAGAGATATTCATAATATGCCTCATACCTATTTCTCTTCTAATCATACATAATCTATCTTCTGGTAAAGGTTTTGTGAATATATCTACTAACTGATTGTGTGTGTTTGTAAACTCTAGTACTATATCGGCTTTCTGTACATGATCTCGAAGAAAATGATATCTTATTTCAATGTGTTTAGTTCTAGAATATTGTATTGGATTCTTTGAAAGATTTATAACACTTGTATTATTACATTTGATTGGAATGTGATTATACATGAGTTTAAAATTTTCAAGTTGTTGCTTCTTGTAAAGAACTTGAGCACAACAACTACCCGCAGCAACATATTCTGCCTCAGCAGTAGATAGTGCAACAGAATTTTGTTTTTACTAAACCAGGAAACTAGTGCATGACCTAAGAAGTGACATGCTCTACTAGTGCTTTTTCGATCTATTTTACAGCCAGCATAATCTGCATCTGTGTAGCTGATTAGATCGAAAGATGTGTGTTTAGGGTACCATAACCCTAGGTTAATTTTACCACTAAGATATCTAAGAATGCGCTTAATTGCAATTAAATGAGATTCTTTTGGAGATGATTGAAAGCGTGCACATAAGCACACACTGAACATAATATCTGGTCTACTGGCTGTCAAATATAATAAGCTACCAATCATACCTCGATATACCTTCGAGTCAACTGCCTTACCGGATTCATCTTTATCAAGTTTAGTGGATGGGCTCATTGGTGTTCCAGTTTCCTTAGCGCCTTCCATCCCAAACTTCTTCAGCAATTTCTTAATATATTTTGATTGATTGATGAATGTCCCACTTTTTATTTGCTTAATTTGCAATCCGAGAAAGAATGTAAGCTCTCCCATCATGCTCATTTCAAATTCTTCCTGCATAGTCTTAGTAAAAACTTGGCACATATTTTCATTAGTAGCACCGAATATTATATCATCAATATAAATCTGAATAAAGAGAATATCATCATTTTCGTATTTAATGAAAAGAGTTGTATCGATTTTTACTCTTGAAAAACCTTTTTTAATCAAGAAACCACTGAGTCTCTCGTACCATGCTCTAGGAGCTTGTTTGAGTCCATATAGTGCTTTTGTGAGTTTGAAAACATGATTTAGATAAATATGATTTTCAAAACCTGGAGGTTGCTCAACATATACCTCTTCATTTATAAAACCATTTAAGAAAGCACTTTTAACATCCATTTGAAAAATTTTGAAATCTTTATAATAAGCATATGCAAGTAGCATTCGAATAGCTTCTAATCTTGCTACTGGTGCATATGTCTCATCATAATCGATTCATTCTTCTTGATTGTAACCTTGGGCTACAAGTCGAGCCTTATTTCTAGTAATGACTCCGGACTCATCTTTCTTGTTTTTAAAAACCCATTTTGTTCCAATAATAGTATGATTTTTGGGTCTAGGAACAAGCTTCCAAACATCATTTATATCAAATTGATTAAGCTCTTCTTGCATAGCTAGAATCCAAGATTCATCAAGAAGTGTTTCATCAATATTTTTAGATTCAATCTGAGATATAAAACAGTATGATTGCAAATATTTCTAAAAGATAATCGAGTGCTTACACCTCGTGAAGGTTTTCCCAGAATTTGTTCCACTGGATGATCTTTCACAAATTTCAATTTTTTGGTTGCATATTGTATTAAATTTTGATGATCTTTCCTGATATCTCCATATTGGACTTCCTCTATTGTGTTCTCCTTGTTGAGATTAAGACTTTTCGTATTATTTATACCTCCTGTTTTTTATCAATAGATTTCTTGGAGAGTAGAGAATTAGATTCATCAAATACTACATGCATAGATTCTTGTACAGTCAAAGTCTTTTTATTGAATACTCTATAAGCTTTACTATTAGTAGAATATCCGATAAAGATACCTTCATCAGATTTTGCATCAAATTTGTCTAAACTATCCCTATCATTCAAAATAAAACATTTGCATCCAAATACATGAAATTAACCAATGTTGGGTTTTTTCTTATTCCAAAGCTCATAGGGGGTTTTATCTAATTTAGACCTTAGCATAACTCTATTTATAATATAACATGCAGTACTTACTGTTTCGGCCCAAAAATAACTAGGCAAATTATTTTCATTAAGCATTGTTCTTGCCATCTCTTGAAGAGATCTATTTTTCCTCTCTACTACCCCATTTTGTTGAAGAGTTCGATGAGTAGAAAAATTATGCATAAAACCATTTTCATCACAAAATGTTTCAATATTTTTATTAACAAACTCTTTTCCCCTATCACTTCGGATACTTGAAATAGTATAACCCTTTTCATTTTGAATTCTCTTGCATAACTTGGTAAAAGCATTATATGTCTCATCTTTATGAGCAAGAAAGATGACCCAAGTATATCTAGAGAAATCATCAACAATAACAAAAGCATAATATTTTCCTCCTAGACTTGCAACTCTATTTGGTCCAAAAAGATCCATGTGTATCAGTTGCAGTGGTCTAGTAGTGGAAATATATTTCTTGGTTTTAAAAGAAGTTTTTGTTTGTTTACCAAATTGGCATGCATCACAAATTTTGTCTTTAAGAAAATTTGCCTTTGGTAAACCTCTCACAAGATCATTTTTTGAAAGTTTGGAAATAAGTTCCATATTGGCATGACCTAGTCTTTTATGCCATAACTAATTAGTTTCATTTTGTGCTGAAAAACAAATAGCATCTTGTGAGGTAATTTCTTCAAAATCGATTGTATAAACATTATTGCTTCTAAAGGCAGTAAAACAAATGTTATAATCATGATCATTCAAAATAATGCACTTATCCATTTTGAAAGTAACTGTAAATCCTTTATCACATAATTGACTTATGCTCAAAAGATTAAGTTTTAGACCTTCAACAAGTCAAACATCTTCAATTATGAGAGAAGATTTATTACCAATTTTACCTATTCCCACGATCTTTCCTTTTGAGTTGTCTCCAAATGTCACGTGTCCTTCTTCTTTAGATCTTAGATCAAAGAACTTAGTCTTATCTCCCGTCATGTGTCTTGAACATCTACTATCTAAAAACCATTTGTTTTTGCTTGTAGATGACTTCATGCATACCTATAAAAACAATTAAAATGATTTTTCTTGGTACCCAAGTTTTTTTGGTCCTTTATTTATTAGTATTAGAAGAAATAAGATTTTTAGGTACCCATATGGCCCTAATAGTCATTGTATGATTTCTTCTAATAGGACATGCATGATAATTATAACCATTTCTATTACAAAAATTGCAAATAGTATGTGGCATATACGAAAAACTTGAGTGATTATAATAGTATCCCTTTTTGACAAAATTATTACGAAAAAAATTTTGAATATTAGATTTTAATGTAGAAGGATTATCAAAGAAGTTTTTATAAGGTTTGAATTTTTGTTTTGGCATATATACCAAGCCTGCTTGTCAAAAACACACCTTTAATTACCAAGAAGTTTTTCAAAATTTCTTTTTCCATTCGTAAAGTTTATAACAATATTTTCTAAATCAGTTTTATTTTTCTTCAACTCAAGATTTTCATCTTTCAAAACAATATTTTCTTTTCTTAAAATATCAATTTCGTTTGTTAAAGAAAAATTTTTCTTTTTCAAAACAGTATATTTGATACCCAATTTTTCAAATTTCTTATATACCTCTTCTAAAACATTTTGCAATTCTTCATATGAAAGATTTTCAATATTATCAAAATTTGTTACCTCAATGTCATATTTAGCCATAAGACAGAGATTTGTTGATTCTTCATTGCTTACTTCATTATCTGAGCTACTTGAATCATCATCTCATGTAGCTTTCATTACTTTCTTGCCTTTGTTTCGATCTTTCTTTAGCATAGGACAATTTAGCTTGATATGACCAGGCTTATTGCATTTATAACAAATTAAAGTATCATTTTTACTTGAATCTTTCTTAGAAAACTTTTTGAAAGATTTCCTCAGAGGAGTTTTACTTTTCTTTAAAAACCTCTGAATTCTTCTTGTTATCATCGCAACTTCTTCATCTTTGTCGTCATTTTCTTCATCTTCATCACTTTCACTTTCATGTGGAATAGTTTTAAGTGCCAAGCTGTTCTTTAGCTTTCCTTCTTCCCCTCCTCTTTTCAATGTGTACTCATGGGTGATAAGTGACCCGATGAGTTCATTCACTTCGAGTTTTTTGAGGTCTCTAGCTTCAAGAATCGCTGTCATCTTTGATTCCCAACGTTTTGGTAGAGAGTTGAGAATTTTTCTTACTATCTTCACTTTGGAATAAACTTTGCCAAGAGCTATCAAGCTGTTTATGATGTTAGTAAAATGAGTGTGCATACTGGAAATAGATTCATCATCATTCATCTTAAACATTTCATACTCATGAGTAAGAATATAAATTTTTGATTCCTTGACTTGAGAAATTCCTTCATAAGTAACTTCCAAGTTATCCCAAATTTCTTTTGCCGTAACGCAAGTCATTACTCTATTAAACTCATTACCATTGAGAGCATTATATAATAAATTCATAGCAGTTAAATTCAAAGTATAAAGTCTATCGTCTTCACGATCAAACTCTTCTTCTTCCTTTTTGACCTTTACTCCATCAACTACTTTTGTTGAAATATAAGGTCCATTTATAATGCATTTCCAGATTTCTCGACCTTGAGCCTGAAGGAATATTCTCATTCTAACTTTCTAGCATGAGTAGTTGTGGAGACAAAAGAGTGGAGGCCGACTGCTAGATTGACTTTCACCAAATGAAGCTGCAATGTTAGCCATAAGATCTTAACTCAAAAGATAGTTAATCTTATAACAGAGGTCTAGCTCTGATACCAATTGTTGCCCAAATGGCTATCACAAGAGAGGGGTGAATTGAGTTGCATTAAAAAAAAACAATTATAAATCAAATATACAATTTAAAATATAAACAAAATACGAAGTAGCAATAAATATAAAGAGTAAGGGTAAGAGAGAAGCAAACTCAGTATGTTAACGAGGTTCGGCCCCACTGCCTATGTCCTCGCCTCAAGCTACCCCTTGAGGATTCCCGAATTCACTATTCAACCTCTTTCAGGTGGAAATAGAAACCTATTACACCTTTGAATAACATCGCTACAAAGGATCCGTGTAGAACACCCTCTACACTTGTAATCACCTTACACGTGGTGATTCAACTATTCCCCGTGTAGAACACTTTCTACACGCATAAAGGTTATACACACTCTTTTACTGATACAAGAGCTGATAGTGGGTAGGTTATCAGAAAACACTCCTCAATGAGTGAAATAAGAACAATACAAGCACAAACTATATCTCTCAAAATGAACAAGAATTAAGGCTCAATACTTAAAGAAGAGAGAATGAAAGTTTTGAATGAATGTTGTATGCTCTTGGTGTTGTGAATGTGAAACTCTTAAATGATCTATTTATAGGCATATGAGAATTCATATTCAAATTTAAAAAGATTCACATGTCAAAGACATCATCATTCACTTTTCAAAAAATTCAAACCTAATCTTTTTACTTTTTGCATGTGACAAAAGGAGCACACTTTACTTTTCAAAAGATTCAAACCTAATTTTTTACTTTTTGCATATGACAAAAGGAGCACACTTTACTTTTCAAAAGATTCAAACCTAATCTTTTACTTTTTGCATATGATAAAAGGAGCACAGTTTATTTTTCAAAATTTTCAAACAAAGATATATTCCTTTTGCATAAGTCAAGAAAAGCATCAATCACTTTTGAAAATATTCAAATAAAATATGCACATGTGAAATATGACAATCAATCATCTTTAATATTTTCAAAGTTCAAACCTTTAATCATGTCATGCATATGTGAAAGATGACAATCAATCTTCTTTCAAAATTTTTAAATTTAATTTTCAAAAAAATCATGCACATGTGGAAAATGTATTTTAATGTTTTATGATAAAATATTAATTTTGAACCTTAATCCTAATTTCGAATTGTAAGAGATTTACAAGATTACTCTATGACTTTAATGTGAACTTGTTCCTTTCTTGCTAATGCTTGGTTCCTTGATGTGCTTGACTCCATTGTGTGGACAACTTGAGCTTGAGACTCCTTCATTCTTTGAATTTATTTGTTATCATCAAAATCCATGTGTAGATTTATAATTACATGAAACTTGAAACCTTGGGTTCAACACTAACTTATTACATGAAGGTTTGCACATAGATATTAATTATTTGTCATCTAGAGACTAATGTGGGTAACACCATTCACCCCCTCCCCAGCTCGGGAGGCATCGCTACACTCTAATTTTCTGTTAAATGGATCAATCTATCGCAATCATTCTATGTATTATATAATTTAAGAGTAATGCTACTATACCACCCAAGTTTAACCACTAGGTGTGCCCTTAGTGGAAATTTTACTTTTTTTATTTTTTTGCTTTTTCTTTCCAATATTTCTTAAACATCTTTAAATATTTTTAAAAAATAAAAAATAAAACCAATACACTAATAGTTCGGCTTTGGAGCGATCATGACTGTTTAAGGCCTTAAAGCAATAGCCAATAACAATGACATTTCAGTAGTGTACCAAATAAAACCATGAGGATCACTGTTGAACCTAAAGTTTCAAATTTTGTGTAATTATATATTTACACATGGATTTTGATGATAACAAATAAATTCAAAGAATGAAGAAGTCTCAAGCTCAAGTTATCCACACAATGGAGTCAAGCACATCAAGGAACCAAGCATGAGCAAGAAGTGAACAAGTTCACATTAAAGCTATAGAGTAATATTGTAAATCTCTTAAAAATTCGAAATTAGGATTAAGACTCAAAAATTAATATTTTATCATAAAGTATTAAAATACATTTTCCACATGTGCATGAATATTTTGAAAATTAAATTTGAAAATTTTGAAAGATAATTGATTGTCATCTTTCACATATGCATGACATGATTAAAGGTTTGAACTTTGAAAATATTAAAGATGATTGATTGTCATCTTTCACATGTGCATATTTTATTTGAATATTTTCAAAAGTGATTGACAATTTTCTTAACTTATGCAAAAGGAAGATGTCTTTGTTTGAAAAATTTGAAAAGTAAAGTGTGCTCCTTTTGTCATATTCAAAAAGTAAAAGATTAGGTTTGAAACTTTTGAAAAATAAAGTGTGCTCCTTTTATCATATGCAAAAATTAAAAAATTAGGTTTGAAACTTTTGAAAAGTAAAAGTGTGCTCCTTTTGTCACATGCAAAAAGTAAAAAGATTAGGTTTGAATTTTTGAAAAGTGAATGATGATGTCTTTGACATGTGAATCTTTTTAAATTTGAATATGAAGTCTCATATGCCTATAAATAGATATTTGAGAGCTTCACATTCACAACACCAAGAGCATACAATATTATTCAAAACTTTCATTCTCTCTTCTCTAAGCATTGAGCCTTAACCCTTGTTCATTTTGAGAGATATAGTTTGCGCTGTATTGTTCTTATTTCACTCATTGAGGAGTGTTTTCTGATAACCTACCCACTATCAGCTCTTGTATCAGTAAAATGGTGTGTATAACCCTTGTGCGTGTAGAAAGTGTTCTACACAGAGAATAGTTGAATCACCACGTGTAAGGTGATTGCAAGTGTAGAGGGTGTTCTACACGGATCCTTTGTAGCGGTGTTGTTAAAGGTGTAATAGGTTTCTATCTCCACCTGAAGGAGATTGAATAGTGAATTCGGGGATCCTCAAGGGGTAGCTTGAGGCGAGGACGTAGGCAGTGGGGCCGAACCTCGTTAACATACTGAGTTTGCTTCTCTTTTATCCTTACTTTTTATATTTATTACTGGGTATTTAGTTTATATTTCATATTGGATATTTGATTTTTAATTGTTATTTTTTTAATACCACTCAATTCATCCCCCTCTTGTGTTAGTCATCTAGGCAACAATCACTATATCATATTATTTTCTAAAACACCCTAACATATTTTCCTCACAGCACACACAGATTATTTCCTTCCCAGGCTACCTGTTGTGTTCATTTTGAAAACTCATCTAGTCATCACCCGACCATTTCGATGCCAGGCAGCCCGCAGCCACCAACCAATCCAATGATAGGTAACCCAATGCGGCCACACAGTCTGATATCACCCACAACCATAGTCAAAAGGTAGGGAAATGCTTGGGGACCCAAAGTGTGTCTTGAATGATGATTTTTCTTTTTTTTACTTAATGATTAAGTATATATTTTTTAGTGATGTTGTGAATTTTTTATTTTTAAAAAAATATTTAAGAATATAAAAAAATGAATAAAATAAAAAACTGGCTTATTCGTTGGTTCTTAGGCTACATCCTTTAATCCACAAAAGTTGTCACTTTAACAAGATAACACTAGCGAATATCTGGTTTGATATCAACATTGTTTTCTTTATACAATTTGGTGTCAAGTACTTGCTTTATCGAGTCCTATCGAATCTGTGAAGCCTTTATTGGGTTCTCTAATTTAGATCAACCCTGTATGTCGGCTTGTACAATGCCTCCCTTGAAATCAAAAGTTCATGACAGTGAAATCTAAAGATGTTCATGGCGACGATGGGAACGACACCTATGGCGTTGAGGGGCAAGGGATTTGATGAGAGAGAGATGAGGGTGAGGGAGTGAATGGGTTTCAAGGGGGTGAGGGATGTGTTTTCGTACAGTGCATCTCATTCCTAATCTAATGGGTGGGTTACGTGACATAATAATATTAAAAGCTATTCTCAGCCCTTTGATAGATGAACTACTCAGAAGATATTTTTGTATACTAATAATCAGTTCCTTAACTATTAAGAAAAAACAAATTTTAAAATAAATGAGCGGCCAAATTGAGGAGTAAACTTAAGCAGGATAATATCATTTTTCCTAATTTAAAGGGGCTCAAACTAGGCTGTGTTAGATGGGTTCAAGGTTTGGGCATTAAATACTTTTATAAAGTCCACGTTACGCTGATCTAAACTGATCACAAGCTCATTCACGAGCATTGGTCATTGGGCTTTCTCACAAATTAAAGCCGAATTAAATTTCATTGGCTTCTTGGTCAACTTCAATAACGTATGGTACTTTGTAGATCGATCGATGATATTCGTATACTAATGAAGTGGCCCCGACCCTAGCTTGTATTATTTGAATATTTCTTTTGAGGGATTTGCATGCATTATTTGAATTTTGAAATAGTCTCGTCACATTCATTTTCATATAGAAAATGTATTTATTATTTCTTTGAAGGACACACTAATATAATAATTAATGTATTTTAGGTATGGATATAAATAGTGGGTTGACTATATTAATATTCTTCATATATGGCCACGTCACCTACGGAGTTTGAAGGATACCTATTCATTTCAAATTAATCAAATACGGAATTTGATTGGAATGAAAATTCAAATGATGAATGATTGATTCACTTTTATTATTTAAATGTTTTTTCACCCTTCAATTGTTTCAATATTCTAGAATCTTATAATATTCTGTCTGACTCATTTACCAGTTTTCTTTTTTTAAGCATAAAGATATTTAGAATTATATTTTTCATTTTCTTATAGTCTTGTGTTTCACTTTCATGCCACGTTGGGTTTTCACCGATGTAACATATAATTTATTATGAAACTTATTATAATTATAAATAAAGATAAATTATATATAATTTTTTATATTAGAAGTTTCTACACCTTATCTTATTATAATTAGTGCATTTATCGAGGGTATGAATGAGCGAGTTTATAAAAATTCTATATACAGTTATTTTTATATTTTTTTATACATTATATTAATGTGATTAATTGCATCACTTTTTTTTAATTATAATTAAACATGTAATTTGATTTCATTGATAAACTTTCTTTGACTCCAAACAACAAGTCCAAAGTCTATTTACTTTGAAGTTAGAGGGAAGAAAAAGAAAAGGAAAAAAAAAAATATAAAGAAGAAAGAAGAAAAGAAATAAGATTTTCTCCTTTTATTTTTGTCTCGATCGGAATGCACGGGAGAAATATTATTAGAGAAAAGTTATTAATTTGATTAATTATCTCATCACCCCATGTTTGACATATTATTGTTTAATAGTATATTAATATATTATCTCATTGGGAGCATATCCTCTTTATGATCTATCCTTTTCTTAATCTCCTACTTAATTAATTAATTAAGTAAATTATTAGGGTTTCTCACGTTCACCCATATATATATTTATACGTTTGGAGAAAGACCAAATGTTAGAGTTTCTTCTACGTGGGAAAGTCATGGACGTTGAATAATAAATTTAAAATAATGTAAATGGATATATATGCATGAGGGTTTGGTGAACCCAAATACGCAAGTACTACTATAATTCCCACCGTGCATGGTCTTTTGTTTATTTACCAAATCTTTCTGTTTTTATTAACCAAGTACTGATGATCCCATGCATGCATCACCAACAACAGGTCGAAGATAATTTTTTATTACAAACTTTCCGATAAAATCTTGATCCTAATTTGCTTCTGGCCGTTCTCTTGGAAAGAAATTAGTTACTATAAGAAAAATAGTAGAAAAATAGTCCTTATGATCAATTTATTACGATGAAAATAATATTCACAACTACCAATAAATTAGACAAAAATGACCGTTTTTCTTGAGTTCAGTACATGCGAGAGGGGTCAAGTACCTTAACTGCATGCAATAATTACAACATGCAATAATTACAACTGGGTCATTATTATTTTCCAGAGTATAAAAGAATGTCATTTTCTACCACCAAAGGAGAGGAAGAAGACTCGACCGACCAATCATTAATCTTGTGGCTGTCATCTCTTAGCAATCTGGACCAATCAATCGGTCATTACTCGTCAAAATCTCCAGAACTTGGAAAATTCAATCCCTTCTCCACTACGGTACTTGATGGGGCCAGAGCACTCGAAGAGCCACGTAGGATACAGCTCATTGATTTATATTGAAAGCGGACAGGGTAGAATAGACAGCACTGAGTTCCCTTGTTGGTCTGCAATTTCTAGGGACCGAGTATTTTTTGTCCTGCACGACTTTGACTTCTTCAACTCTCCCATGATCTCCATATCTCACTCGGTGAGAGAATAGTACCTAACGACCGAAATTCTCTCCTTTAAAGTTCTGATAATTCGTTACTGTTCTTGTACTTTCCGTTTTTGATCAATCCTTACGTCGGCTTTCATGCATACTAATTCCATGGATTCATCACTTTCTTTTTTTGCTTTCCTATGTCTGATCTTATTTCCTCGTCATGTTGCTCAATCTGAAAACGTTGAATTCGTCTTTGGATTCAAAGGTCAGGAAGCAAACCTCACCACAGAGGGAGCCTCTAATATCAAGCCCAGTGGTTTACTTCGGCTCACCAATCGATCAAACTTCGCTACAGGCCATGCATTCTATACCAAAGCGGTTCCGATCAATAACATTACTAATTCTTCTTCGTCATCCCCAAACGCTTATTCTTTCAGCACATCTTTCGTTTTTTGCATAATCCCCCCAGGCTCCGGCAGAGGTGGTCATGGTTTCGCTTTCATTTTGTCTCCCTCCAAGCAACTTCCTGGAGCTCAGGATGAGCATTACCTTGGAATTTTCAATGAATTAAACGATGGAAATTCTTCCAATCATATATTTGCTGTTGAATTTGATACGGTTAAAGGGTATAACGAGCCTTCCGATACTGAAGGAAACCATGTGGGTATCAACATCAATGGCATGGCTTCCAAGGCAGCTAAACCAGCTGCTTATAGTGAAAAGGGCAATGAAGACAACGAAGAAGAAATAAAATTGGAGAGCGGCGATCCTATTACTGCCTGGATAGAATATGATGGCCAGCAAAAAGTTGTGAATGTAACAATATCTCCAGCAACGCAAGCGAAACCGAGCAAACCCCTCATTACTCTGCCACAAGATCTGACTTCGGTTCTTACGGATAGGATGTATGTCGGTTTCTCCGCATCAACGGGCGCGAAATCAAGCTCTCATTACATCTTAGGATGGAGTTTTTCGACGAAAGGAGTTGCTCCTAAACTAAATTTTTCACAACTTCCTGAACCACCTCCAAAAGAGAAAAGTCCATCATCTTTCAAACCCCAAGTTACTGCAGTGATTGCCACTTTATCTGTTTTAACGATTATTTTGTTGGGAAGCCTGTTTGTTCTCACCTTGTACAAAAGGTTGGCGCATGCGCGGCATGAGATTCTCGAGGATTGGGAGTTGGATTGTCCTCACAGGTTCAAATACAGGGATCTTTATGCAGCGACCAAGGGTTTCAAAGAGAGTGAGGTTATTGGAGTTGGAGGCTTCGGTGCAGTCTACAAAGGTATTTTACCTGCCACTGGAAGCGAAGTTGCAGTAAAGAAGATAGTGCGTAACTCAACCCGTGGAATGAGAGAATTTGCAGCTGAGATTGAGTGCTTGGGAAGGTTGAGACACAAGAACTTGGTCAATCTCCTAGGTTGGTGCAAGCATAAAAACGATCTGCTTATAGTCTACGACTATATTCCATACGGTTGCCTTGATTCACTCATTTACAAACCCAAAAACAACTTTGTTTTGAGTTGGGAGAAAAGATTCAGCATCCTTAAAGGTATAGCTTCTGGATTACTATATCTGCACGAGGAATGGGAGCAAGTGGTAATCCACCGAGACGTGAAGTCCAGCAACGTGTTGATAGATGCTGAAATGAATCCCCGGCTAGGCGACTTTGGCCTTGCCAGGCTATATGATCATGACAAGTTATCACACACCACCAATGTCGTCGGCACGATCGGATATATCGCGCCAGAATTGGCTCGTACCGGCAAGGTATCCACAAGTTCCGATGTGTTTGCATATGGAGTTTTGCTTCTTGAAGTGGTCACCGGGAGAAGACCAATAGAGTTGAGCAATTTCATTTTGGTGGACTGGGTAATGGAAAGCTATCAAATGGGTCAAATTCTGAACCCAGTTGATCCAAGGTTGAACACCATTTACGTGGTTGAAGAGGTAGAGTTGGTTTTGGAATTGGGTTTACTTTGTTCCCATCCCAGTCAAGGAGCTAGGCCTTCCATGAGACAAGTTACACGGTATCTCTGTGGGGATGAACCGCTTCCCACCATTAATGATGATTGGAGCTCTCTCGAGTCTCATGGCTTCAGTGAAATGAACTCGAGAATGTTAGAAGGCATTTCTACTACTGATACCATGAACATCACAACTTCCAATCTTTCGGCAAGTAGCACTGGGGGCATCTCTACCAGTTCCATACACCGTGGAAGATAATAATTACTAATTAATCAGTAGGCCAGGAGGGTCAATTTTATGTTTTTTAAAGTCCTATACTAATTTTTCTTTTCATTTTTTAGGCATGCATACCCAGCTTGTATATGGGCTAGTTTCAAATGCATACCAATGAAAGTGTATTCGTTAAGCGTTACATGTTTAGACAGAGATCGAGAGATCGAAGTTCTTGAGAATCAAGTGTATTAATTTCTTGTACAATTGGTTTTCAATTAATTGTTATTGCAACAAAACAAATGACGTTCGTATGTGAACTGTGATGGAAACTGGGAATGTGGTTTCTGTTTGGATGAAGTGTAGAACAGAGAGCACGAAAAACTTGATTTCTGCTGCAATATCAAATGTTTAACTATTTTATGAATTCATAGAAATTATTAATTGGTACTTAATGTGTACGTACATACATATACGTAATCTCTAGTTATGACTTAGCTTTTCCATCAATGGAGTCAAGGGATGATCAGTTGGCAAGATGATCATATATGTAAGATTTGGAAGAAAATCAAGTAATAAAAGAATCCTTAGAACACTACTTACCTCTTGACATCATTGATCAAATGTTCGTAGAATCAATTATTTATTGATTGTGAATCCTCACATTTTTTTCTATATGGAGAGTGTTAAATAGAGATTTTCAGCCTATCTAATTTTTACATTAATGTCATGTCTGATATAGAAGAGTTATTTTATTCTCATATTGGTGCGTGTGAAGAACACACAATTCACAGCTCTTAAATGGTAAGATTTGATTTGCAAAATTTATTCAAATTTTAAAATTTATCTTGCAAATTAAATAATTATGCCACGGGTTCTTTTTTCGCGATATAATATCGTGGAAAAAAGTGACCTTTTGCCATTAAAATTATTAGAGAGAATAAACATAAGCATTTTCTCATGAGATTGTCATGGTCGATAATATTTGATGGTAAAAGATTTTTTCCTACCACCTCCATAGTTTTTGTAACTAACTTGTTTCCTGAATAATAAATATGGGCAGCTTATGGACCTGTAGTGGAAAAATAATTATTGTGATGAGTTAAATTATCTTTTTATCATGCAATAAAATCATCGCAAAAAACTATTTAATTTTTATCCTCATATCAGCAAGGGTTATCTGTTTTAGGGATGAAAACATTAGCCGCAATTAAAATTCAATTACTCGGTCAATATTTACTTGGCGCCAAACTCACAAAAACTTAAACCACACCCCCCCACCCCGGGCGCCCAAAACTCTAATCCCTCTCTCCCCTTTGCCCAGTTATGTTGTCCCCTCCCGTGACCTCCCAGCAATGCTCACAACTAGCCTGGGCTGCCGCCATCGAACCACGACGCCGTCGCCAAACCCCTCCTCCCTCTCCCCCTCCTTTCTCTCTGTCCACCATTGCACCCTAACCCCTACTCTACTCTCTATTTCTATGTTTTCTTCCCCTCCTTGCCGTCGTGCATCGTGGCAAGCATAGCCACCAGCGTCGATTTCCTCTCAACTGTGCAAGAAGCTCCTCACGTCCACCAAGTTTCTCCCTCTTCAAGCCCCGATACCCCACTATCTCTTGCTCATCTCTCTATTTCTCTCATCTCTGTAAGAGCCCCTTGTAGTTTCTCTGATTAACTAAGAGCATGGTTTTCAAATTTTAATCTTTTGTGTAGATGGTTGGATACCTCAATAATTCCCTCTTGACTTCTCCACGTCGCTGTCGTAACCCGCATTCAAGCCATCGTCATATGCTTTCATATGAGATTCTTTTTGTGATTTTAGGGTATGTATTTCGAGATCTATACTTGGTTGTACGTATTTGAATTTCCTCTTGGTTGCATTGCACTGAGATATGTTTTTACTAACTCAAAACCCTAGTTTTTGTAGATCTCTCATTTTATCTGGCATCCAGAACTGCATTTATGAGTTTCACTAATTTTTGTTATTTGCAATAGATAGTGGATCTATGTTTTCTGCCATTACACATAGATTTGTAAATAGTATTAAACCAGAGCTCAAAGTAGGATCTTCCTCTACAAGATTGCTTTATGAATTTATTCTATGTTTTCACTTAATTTATTCATGCGCTTGTTTCTTGTAACCGGTAACATTCCTTGTAAAGATCTAGCATTAGCAGCACCTTCCCCTAAAAGATCTTTCTCACTAACATCAATCAAGTAGTGTGGTTATTTTGCAGATCCTCAATTCAGACTTTGAATTAAAGAGTTTGTTACCCAAAAGCCGAAGGCTACCTTATATTGTGCTTTTAAGCTAGAACTTAAAAATCAATGTGATCTTTTCTTTTGATGTATAACATTGACTCGGTAGTGGGATAGGGATGACTCCTTTTACATAAATATGTTTGTTCTTTTGCGCTATGACATAAAGAAACCTTTGGAAATTGAGGTAGGTTATTTTGGTAGGGATGTCAATTTTAATTATCTTGTGACTTTGTTATTGGGGTAGGGATGTCAGTTTTAACAAATTAATTTGGGAGATTCCAACCAGTGCCAACTTAGAGCACCTGAGATTCCTGTAAGTATATCAAAATGCAGGCTATATTAATTTATATATTATAATTTCCATTGCTAACATACTTAAATTTTTTGTTTTCTCAAAATCTAGAGAGAGGACACAATTTATACACACAAACACCCAAACAAACATGTGCATGCGACACCTATGCCAGGATGTTCTATAATCAAGCTTCCTTTATGGGCAGAACTGTGTCATAAATGTTTTAGAATGCAGTACTATGTTTTTTGATAGGATGTGTTCAAATGCTTTTGAGTTTTAGTATTTGGATAAAACTAGGGGTGGGCAGCGGGGACCCCGCCCCGCTGCTACCCTGCCCCGCCCGTATGTAGGGCTCTGGGCGAGGCCGGCGGCTGGATGGGTTGGACCCCCGCCCTGGATATATATATATAATTAATAATTATATATATTATATATAAAAAAAACTTTCAGGTGCCAAAACGGCGTTGTTTTGGCACCTGAATATATATATTTTTTAAACCGGCAAACCCAAAACGACGCGGTTTTGGGTGCCGGTTGCCCTAAACTAAACCAAACGCCCTTCCCCCCCCCCTCGCGATACACATTGTCCAGAACACCCCCCCAGATCCCAGAAACGGCACCCTCCCCCGGGCCGTACCCAGAGGCCAGAACCCCCCCTCGCTGCACCTCCCCATCGTCGCACCCTCCCTCGCCGCACCCCCCCTCCCATCATCGCCGCACTCCCCCCCTTCCCGAGTTCTTTTTCTTCCCCCCTCTCCCATCATCGCCGCACCCCCTCCCTTCTATCGTCGCCGCACCTCCCCAGCGCCACCGGCCCACCGCAGGTCCGCATCTACCTCGCCGGGGGCCGGACGGGTGGAGGGGCTCCCCCACACCCCTGTTACCGGACGGGGTACCCCGCCCCGTCCATGTGGGGTATGGGGGTCGGGGGGAAAAAAAGCCCCCCGCATGGGCGGGGGCGGGATGGGGGTGGCCCCGCCCCCGGGGGGTGGGGGGGCGGGTAGCACCCCTAGATAAAAAAGTACTAAACGTCATTTGATTGTGTTTTTGTTAGCTTTTTAACTGGCAACTCGCTAAGAGGAAATGAGCCAAAATTGAAGGCGAGGAGTAATATGTATGTATTTTTTAATCTGGTATACTTTTAATTTTGTTTCATCATTTGGATATATTGGCAGTTTACTTTTCACTTGGTGCTATCCCATGTGGTTTTGGTTTATCAGAAACGTACAGTTCTTGGTTCTTGTTATCATTATATATTAAAAGTGGAATACTGCAAACAAACAATTTCCATATATAAGGGTGTGGTTCCTGATTTTCTTTTTACTTAATTCTATTTTTTTTAATGCTATCAAGTTCATGAATGCTCTGTTTTCTGTTCTGTAGATGGTCTGCCTTTTTAATGCATGTTTCAGAACTTAAAAATAGAATTTCCTCAAAACTCTTTATGGTTAATATTAATATATTTTGAAAGTTTTGCATTGAGAGTCCCTATGCCAATAAAAAAAAGATTTGAGAGTCACTATATACACTAGATAGTGTATTACTTTTCCAGTAATATTTTGAGAGGCAAAGAAAAAAAAATCAATATTAAGGCATGTAGTTGAGAAGGGCCTTTGTTGCTTATCAAGTGTTAAATTATGTGAACTGGAAAATGGCTTATCAAGTTTTAAATTTAAAGATCTCAGTGCCTATCTCATTTGGGTTTTACCTTATTTTTTGTTTGCAATTCACATTTTGATAATTTTTCATCAAATGATTTCCTAATCTAGATTTTCGAAGGAATATGTGCACATATGTTGTAGAGAAATTATGCATCACAAAACAACTAAGTAAGAGTTGTTTCATTTGCAAAGTGAAGGACCATATGGCCAAGCTTTGCCCTGAGAAAGCTGAGTGGGAAAAGAATAAGGTCTGATTTTCTGCATTAATTCTATTTCTTTTTGGGTTTCATATATCTGTACATTGCATTAATTGAAGAAATTTAGTTTGATATCAATTATCTTGTAGATTTTCCTTTCCAAGTACTCTAGAACCTGGAGTGATGTATGTACATAGTTGAAATTAATGCTCTGAAAATCCACCTTTACAGTTTACACTTCAAAGTATATTTGGCAGTTGACATTGTTTCATCATTTCAAACCATTGAACAATGTTACAAGTGTTAACTTGGAAAATGGTCCTAAAATATATTTTATTTACATGTATATCTAAGAGAGTTGATGAATCAAATGACATGCCTATACCCTTGCTAGAATTCTGGTACGTCAAGCATGCACAACAATCATTTCACATTAAATTTGATGACTTCATTCCTGATCCTTACAATGATGCCCTTTCTACTCCAAATGTAAGTATAGTATGTTAATTTTTAAGAAACAAGTTCAACAAATAGTCTGCTTAATGATATTAAGTAGTGTTCTCCAACAAGTAGGATTTGATAGTGTTCATTGGACTATGTATTTTTTATCCACAGCTCTTCCAAACATCCCCATGCTCTCTTCTATCTATGTTCATTGAAAATTTAAAAAGTAATCTTAAAACTATTTATAGATTATTAAAAGTTTTGTTTTTGTTTGTGAAAAGTTGTATTTTTTATTTAAGTTCATTGAGTGACTTATTTTATAATTGGTTTTTGGAATCCCCTGTTAATGAGAAATTTTTTGGTTGAGATGTTTTTGAAAATGCTTGATAGATACACTGGCATTTTTGATGGGCCAAACTAACATTTCAAAATAAGTACTACACACTTATCTTGAATGAATAATCCCCTTTTGTTTCACCTTTATTTTCAGGGAAAAATTAATGCATCTAAGAGATTGATGAGAATGTATTGAATTTCTTTGGGTAAGTCATTGTTGTTTCTTATTTAGCTTGTTTGCAATTAGCCAAGTAATTTTGTCCTATCTGTTGTAGGATCCTGAATATTATGTTCTTAAAGAAGATGCCTCCCCATGCATTTTTGGTTCTATTGAGAAATAGAGATGGTTCTATTCATTTTGGTTCAGGTGTAAACAATGTGTATACTTATCAGAAAAAAGTATAAACATTCTATAAGCCTACCTTTTAGTTAGTTAGTTTGTCATTGTCTTACCATTTATACGGGTATAAATTGTTTTACTTGCTCAACATGCAGGGTAATTATAAAGTGTAAAACATTTGTTCTAAGAGGCTATATGATGCATCCTTACTTGAAGGAAAGGTGTGCCATGATTTGTTACTTAATTTACTGGGTGGAAAATGTATGGTTTGAGTCCTTGCATCATTTAAATCAGATTCCATAGCTTTAGTGGGACATTTTCACGTTTGAATGTAGCTTGGAAGGTATTGCATGTAGCTCTCAAGTGACTCAGATTATTAATAAATCATAGTTCACAATAGTGTTCATTTTTTGCTAGTTTCTTTTTTATTGATCAATGTTGAACTTTAGTTGTTTGTAGGTCAAGCTAATTAGACACCCATTATTTTATAGGTAATTTGGCTTCATTTGTGTTGAAGTTTGAGCATGGAATAGAGTTAGATAAAGATGAATTATTTTGAAGTGTTGGGATTAAGTGATGGAGCAGTTTTGAGTTTGTAAAGCATGATTTGGTATTGGTTTCTAAAACTTGAATATATTGAGGATGGATAAGTTTGTAAAAGCAAATATAAATTTTTCTAATATTTTCTTTTTAAATTATTTTAAGTGTCAATTTTGATCTTTAATGTTGGAATATATTTATTTACGCCCATACTAGACTCTTTGTTATGATTATTTTTGGCTAAATCTCTTTTTTTTTTGTCTTTTCTTTTTTTTGCATTTTTTTTAAATATCTCAGCATTTGCCATTAATGTTATAGTGGCAAATACTTTTTACCACTATATGCTCGGTAGCTAATACGTAATTGCCACCAAACTGTAGACTTTCATGAAAAATGAACATTATCAATCATACAAGATGGTAGGAAAAGATGGAGTTTGACAATTATAATTCATTTTGTGATATAATTGGCACCACGAAGTTTATTAAAAACATGTTTTTGGCACAACAAGATATATCACAAAAAACTTTATGCCACCATATTTTTCATGAATATTGTCATGGGAATTGTATATTTTTGACCAAAAAGATTAGTGGGTAAATAAATTAAAAGGATCACAAGAGCTTAAATCCAAATAGTTTTTACCACAAACTAAACTTGTTTTTATCACAAATTGGATTTATGGAAAAAATGTATCTTTTTCCATGAAAAACAAATTTGGTGGCAAAAATAGTATTCACTACTTATTATATGTCACCAACGTCCCATGAAAAATTTTGTTGGGAAAGTTTTTTTTGCCACTTAATCCTAATTTTTTCCGACCACTCTCAATCGTGGAAAAAGCTACAAAATGTTGTGATCGCCTTGAGAACATAATTTTTTGATAGAGTTATATATATAAATAAGTCAAGACCCTTATCCAAATATTTCAAAGCATTATATCCTTCTATCAAGAAAACGTAAGTAACACAAATAAAATTAACAAAAGTATCATTACAAGAAAACTGCTTATTTGTGACTAATTAATTCTAGCAAAATAACTACTTCCAACTAAAATTGGTTACAAATAGTTTTTTGGTTACAAGAAATTCACTACAACACAATTGGTCTTTTGTGACAGAGGAAAACGTCACAAAAAATGACCAAAATGTCACAAAAGACATTAGGTGACGGTTTCAAATGTGCGTTACAGAAAATAATTTGTGACAATTTATTATTCAACCGTCACAAAAATAGTTTTAGTGACGATTGGAGGTCTTCCATTTGATGACACATTCGAACGTGACATTTTTTGTGACGGTTGAAATTTGTTACAAAATATAATGTTCAAACGTCCAACAGAACGTTCAAACGTTAACCTGACTGATTGACATTCGAATGAGAAAAGTTGACGTTCATTTATTATAGTTCGAACGAATCATATTTACATTGGAACATCAAATAAAATGTTCAAATATAAATCGTTTAAATATTTGAACATTGCGTTCGTTTTGAGAGTGAATATGTTCGAACGTTGGATCGTACATTCGAACGTTATTTCGTAATTTTGTGTAATTACATTCGAACGTATAGATCAAAAATACTATTTTCATAAAATTAAAAAATATACAAATTGTATCATCATATTATACCATCAAATTAACAATTAATAATGTTTTATATAATTGCAAAATTAGATATTAAAAGTTCTACACAATAATAAAATTGAATTGATTTTATTTCTTCTTCTTTCCTCGCCCACCGTGATTTTCCTGTAGTGACATAACATGCCCTATCTGGACTCTCATCTCACTCTACACTTGTTCTTAGACTTCATTACACATTCTTTTCTCATGGTCTCTTTGTTGCTCCTGCAAAGATATCTCTAAATCAGACTGTTGCTCCAAGAGAGACTCCAGCTCTTGTTGTCTTGACCTCATATACTCATTTGATAAAAAAAAATGCTACAAAATAAGTAATGTTTTAAAGAATATATAAATAAAAATTAAATTAATGGCATGTTGCGTACTTTAATAAATTATTCCCAATATATTTAATAAAAGTTGACAAATTTATTCAAAATGATATCGTATATTTCCACAATATATAAACATATTCACAATTAAATTCATAATATTTCACATATTCCCAACAATTTTAATAAATACTCTAATACACAAATTCACAATATATAAACATATTTCTTGTAGACTAAACTAATTCACAAATCACATATACATATGCACAATAATAACTAATTCACAAATACCAAAACATAGTCACAAAAAAATAACCACAACATATGCTTCAAATTCACATACACAATTGTAAAACATATTCATTTTAATCTATAAATATACACCAATATTTATATTTTCATTTTAAGAATAAGCATACACACAATACAATTTTTCATTTTAATTCATCATATTACATAATCCATATCACAAAGATTTGCTTCTAATTCCTCAACATAAACAATTCAATTCCTTCTAATTCATCGATAATATCCAGTTCACAACATATTCACAATATATACAATCAAAATTCACTATTCAACTCATAATATTATACCCATATCAATCCTTCAAAATCCACAATCAACTCATATTATACACATCAAAATATTCATCATTATCCATAACAAAATCACAACAAAATATATAAACATATTAATAAAGTTTAGAAATATACCTATCACTCACAATATCTTCTTACAAATCACAAGTTTTGAACAAGTCACAACAACCAATCCTTCAAAAAAATCACAATACTAGCTAGTTAAAGATATATATATAAACATACAAAAAAATATCATAAAATTGAAAAATATTTAAATGAAAAAAGAGTTTTTTCTTGCCAAAATCAATGGAGAGAGCAAAAATATTAACCCTCTCTCACTCTAACACACACACTCTCTCTCTAACCCACAACCCTCTCTCACCCTCACTCTCTCTTTCATGCACGGGAGAAGTAGAAGAAATGATTTTGCTTCCTCCCGTCCGTTTATTCATTAAAAATACTTTGATTTGATATAATGTTCAAACGTTTAAAAAGTAACGTTCGAATATTAAATTTTAACGTTTGAATGTTATTTAAAAATGAGTGAAAAATTTTTCGTATTTTTTCACGTTCAAATGTATATGTATATACATTCAAACGTTTAAAAAGTAACGTTCGAATGTTAAATTTTAACGTTCGAACATTATTTAAAAATGAGTGAAAATTGTTTCGCATTTTTTCATGTTCAAACGTATATACATATATGTTCAAACGTTTAAAAAGTAACATTCGAATGTTAAATTTTAACATTCAAGTGTTATTTAAAAATGTGTGAAAAATTTCTCGCATTTTTTAACGTTTGAACATTATTTAAAAATGAGTGGAAAATTTCTCACATTTTTTAACGTTCGAAAATATATGCATATACGTTCGAATGTTTAAAAAGTAACATTCGAATTTTAAATTTTAACATTTGAACGTATTTGCATATACGTTCAAACTTGAAAAAACAACGTTCGAACATTATTTAAAAATGAGTTGAAAATTTCTTGCATTTTTTAACGTTTAAACGTATATGCATATACGTTCCAACGTTTAGAAAGTAATGTTTGAATGTTAAATTTTAATGTTCGAACGTTATATAACAATAAGTGAAAAATTTCCCGCATTTTTTCATATTCGAACATTAAAATTTAACACTCGAACGTTATTTAAAAATGAGTAAAAAATTTCTTACATTTTTTAACGTTCGAACGTGAAAGAAATGTATTCTATTATTATAAATAATATATAATATACTATATATAATATATTAACTATATATAATATTAACTATATACTATAATATATACTACATATATTAACTATAAAATATTAGAAAAATACTAAGGCCACCGCTGGCCTTTTTTTTTTTCTTTTCCTTAATGATTAAGGAAATTTTTTTTAATATTATTATAAATTTTTATATTTTTTTAAAACATTTAAAAGTATTAAAAAATGATTTGAAAAAATAAAAAAAAAACAAAAAAATGTTTTTGCCTAACGGTAACTCTAGCGGTGCCTGTAGTACCGCTCATAATGTTAACATATTAACTATATAATATATTATATAATATATATTATATGTAATGACTATATATATAATATATAGTATATACTTAACTATTATATAATATAGTGTATTATATATTATATATATAGTATATAATATACCACAGTTAGCTTATCCAATTTTAATATTAAATCATTGTGCTTCAAATTTTAATCTCTTTAAATTTGTAATAATTGTTCACAAATGATGCATTATTTCATTTAAAAACTATATAAAATTTAAATTCTAGTCATATTTACCAAATACTCTATCCAACATTCAAACTTCACCCACTTGCATTCGAACGTTGACGCCAAAAAATATTACGTTCGCACGTAAAAATCTTTAATATTTGAACATCCATGTAATGTTCGAACATAAATTTGTCTACATTCGAACGTCAGACGAATTCTCATCTAGATTTAGTGACAGTTTGTATAAATCGTCACAAAAACTTATTTTTTGTGACAGTTTCGGGATTGTCACCAATTTTAAAGCGTCACTAAATCTAAATTTTGTTATAATGATTGCTATTGAAAAAATATTTTTCTTGTAGTGTATTAATAACTTTTCGAGATCGGTCGGTCTCCTAGCTCTTACTGAGGAGTTTTGTCTCCTGCTATAGTCTCCTAGTCTTTTGACTTAAGCGGAAGTGCAGGGTTTTGGCTTTTACCAAAAGTAGTAGAAAGGATCATGGTTGATGAAATCCTGGAGAAGTGGGGTAGTTTTTGCTTGGTTGAGGCTGAACAAAAGGAGATCTCTCTTGACATCACTGTTGATGCACTGGTTAGCAAACGAGAGAAATATAGTTTGATAGGTCTGGTTGTCTCATACAGATCTATCAACAAGGAAGCTTTCAAGGAAAAAAGGGGTCCTACTCTTCCAAATTCTCAACCATTCTTTTCAAACCATTCTCAACCTCGACAACTAACTTCTCTCACTTTGAGAACCAAAATAAACAAAACCAGCTAGCTTGCCAAAACGAGTTCATTCTCTTATGAAGGAAAAAAGGGGTCCTACTCTTCCAAATTCTCCACAAAATGCAAACCCACACTCAAATCACTTTCACATTCTTCAATTAGGCCAAAAATCTCTGATTTCCACCCCTGTCCCACTGTCGAATCATTCATTTAGCTCTTACTTCTATTGAGTCCTATCGAACCCGTGAAGCCTCTATTGGGTTCTCTGATTAAGATCAACCTTGTATGTCGGCTTGTACAGTGCCTCCCTCGAAATCAAGAGTTCACGCGACGATGGGAACGACACCCACAGTGTTGAGGGGCAAGGGATTTGATGAGAGAGAGATGAGGGTGAGGGAGGGATTGCGTTTCAAGGGGGTGAGGGATGTGGGTTTTGGTGCAATGCATCTCATTCCTAGTCTAATGGGTGGGTTACGTGGCATAATAATATTAAAAGTTGTTCTCAGCCTTTTGATAGATGAACTACTCAGAAAATATTCTCGTATACTAATAGTCAATTCCTTAATTATTAAGTAAAAAAATTTAAAAATAAATGAGCGATCAAATTAAGGGGTAAACTTAAGCAGTATCATTTTTCCTAATTTAAAGAGGCTCAAACTGGGCTGTGTTAGATGGGTTCAAGGTTTGGGCATTAAATACTTTTATAAAGTCCACGTTACGCTGATCTAAACTGATCACAGGCTCATTCACGAGCATTGGTCATTGGGCTTTCTCACAAATTAAAGCCGAATTAAATTTCATTGGCTTCTTGGTCAACTTCAATAACGTATGGTACTTTGTAGATCGATCGATGATATTCGTATACTAATGAAGTGGCCCCGACCCTAGCTTGTATTATTTGAATATTTCTTTTGAGGGATTTGCATGCATTATTTGAATTTTGAAATAGTCTCGTCACATTCATTTTCATATAGAAAATGTATTTATTATTTCTTTGAAGGACACACTAATATAATAATTAATGTATTTTAGGTATGGATATAAATAGTGGGTTGACTATATTAATATTCTTCATATATGGCCACGTCACCTACGGAGTTTGAAGGATACCTATTCATTTCAAATTAATCAAATACGGAATTTGATTGGAATGAAAATTCAAATGATGAATGATTGATTCACTTTTATTATTTAAATGTTTTTTCACCCTTCAATTGTTTCAATTTCTAGAATCTTATAATATTCTGTGATCAGACTCATTTACCAGTTTTCTTTTTTTAAGCATAAAGATATTTAGAATTATATTTTTCATTTTCTTATAGTCTTGTGTTTCACTTTCATGCCACGTTGGGTTTTCACCGATGTAACATATAATTTATTATGAAACTTATTATAATTATAAATAAAGATAAATTATATATAATTTTTTATATCAGAAGTTTCTACCTTATGTTATTATAAATAATGCACTCATCGAGGGTATGAATGAGCGAGATTACAAAAATTCTATATACAGTTATTTTTATATTTTTTTATACATTATATTAATGTGATTAACTGTATCACTTTTTTTTAATTATAATTAAACATGTTATTTGATTTCATTGATAAACTTTCTTTGACTCCAAACAACAAGTCCAAAGTCTATTTACTTTGAAGTTAGAGGGAAGAAAAAGAGAAGAAAAAAACAGAAAAGTATAAAGAAGAAAGAAGAAAAGAAATAAGATTTTCTCCTTTTATTTTTGTCTCGATCGGAATGCACGGGAGAAATATTATTAGAGAAAAGTTATTAATTTGATTAATTATCTCATCACCCCATGTTTGACATATTATTGTTTAATAGTATATTAATATATTATCTCATTCGGAGCATATCCTCTTTATGATCTATCCTTTTCTTAATCTCTTACTTAATTGATTAATTACGTATATTATTAGGGTTTCTTTAATTTATCCCTTCCTCTGATATTCTTGTCCTTCTTATTCAACCCTTTCTCACGTTCACTCATATATATATTTATACGTTTGGAGAAAGACCTAATGTTAAGAGTTTCTTCTAAGTGGGAAGGTCATGGACGTTGAATAATATATTTAAAATAATGTAAATGGATATAATATATGCATGAGGGTTTGGTGAACCCAAATGTGCAAGTACTGCTATTCCCACCGTGCATGGTCTTTTGTTTATTTACCAAATCTTTCTGTTTTTATTAACCAAGTACTGATGATCCCATGCTGCATGCATCACCAACAACAGGTCAAAGATAATTATTTATTACAAACTTTCCGAGAAAATCTTGATCCTTCGCTTCTGGCCGTTCTCTTGGAAAGAAATTAGTTCGGTACATGCGAGAGGGGTCAAGTACTGCTTGCAATAATTACAACTGGGTCATTATTATTTTCCAGAGTTTAAAAGAATGTCATTTTCTACAACCAAAGGAGAGGAAGAAGACTCGAGCGACCGATCATTAATCTTGTGGCTGTCATCTCTTAGCAATCTGAACCGATCAATCGGTCATTACTCGGCAGTCTCCAGAACCTAGAAAATTCAATCCCTTCTCCACTACGGTACTTGATGTGGCCAGAGCACTCGAAGAGCTACGTAGGATTCAGCTCATTGATTTAATGGTGTGATACTGAAAGAGGACAGAGTAGAATAGACGGCACTGTGTTCCCTTTGGTGGTCTGAAATTTCCAGGGACCTAGTATTTTTTGTCCTGCTGCGACTTTGATTTCTTCAACTCTCCCATGATCTCCATATCTCACTCGGTGAGAGAATAGTACCTAATGACCGAAACTCTCTCCTTTTAAAGTTCTGATAATTCGTTAACTGTTCTTCATGTGCTTTCCGTCTTTGATCAATCCTTACGTCGGCTCTCATGCATACTAATTCCATGGCTTTATCACTTTCTTTTTTTGCTTTCCTAAGTCTGATCTTATTTCCTCATCATGTTGCTCAATCTGAAAACGTTGAATTCGTCTTTCATGGATTCAAAGGTCAGGAAGCAAACCTCAGCACAGAGGGAGGAGCCTCTATTATCAAGCCCAGTGGTTTACTTCGGCTCACCAATCGATCAAACTTTGCTACAGGCCATGCATTCTATACCAAACAGGTTCCGATCAATAACAGGAATACTAGTTCCTCTTCTTCATCATCATCCCCAAACGCTTATTCGTTCAGCACATCTTTCGTTTTTTGCATAATCCCCCCAGGCTCCGGCAGAGGTGGTCATGGTTTTGCTTTCATTTTGTCTCCCTTCAAGCAACTTCCTGGAGCTCAGGATGAGCATTACCTTGGAATTTTCAGTGAATCAAACGATGGAAATTCTTCCAATCATATATTTGCTGTTGAATTTGATACAGTTAAAGGGTATAACGAGCCTTCCGATAGTGAAGGAAACCATGTGGGTATCAACATCAATGGCATGGCTTCCAGGAAAGCTAAACCAGCTGCTTATAGTGACAAGGGCAATGAAGACAACGAAGAAGAAATAAAATTGGAGAGCGGTGATCCTATTACTGTCTGGATAGAATATGATGGCCAGCAAAAAGTTGTGAATGTAACAATATCTCCAGCAACGCAAGCGAAACCGAGCAAACCCCTCATTACTCTGCCACAAGATCTGACTTCGGTTCTTACGGATAGGATGTATGTCGGTTTCTCCGCATCAACGGGCGCGAAATCAAGCTCTCATTACATCTTAGGATGGAGTTTTCGGACGAAAGGAGTTGCTCCTACACTAAATTTTTCACAACTTCCTGAACCACCTCCAAAAGAGAAAAGTCCATCATCTTTCAAACCCCAAGTTACTGCAGTGATTGCCACTTTATCTGTTTTAACGATTATTTTGTTGGGAAGCCTGTTTGTTCTCACCTTGTACAAAAGGTTGGCGCATGCGCGGCATGAGATTCTCGAGGATTGGGAGTTGGATTGTCCTCACAGATTCAAATACAGGGATCTTTATGCTGCTACCAATGGTTTCAAAGAGAGTGAGGTTATTGGAGTTGGAGGCTTCGGTGCAGTCTACAAAGGTATTTTACCTGCCACTGGAAGCGAAGTTGCAGTAAAGAAGATAGTGCGTAACTCAACCCGTGGAATGAGAGAATTTGCAGCTGAGATTGAGAGCTTGGGAAGATTGAGACACAAGAACTTGGTCAATCTCCAAGGTTGGTGCAAGCATAAAAACGATCTGCTTATAGTCTACGACTATATTCCATACGGTAGCCTTGATTCACTCATTTACAAACCCAAAAACAACTTTGTTTTGAGTTGGGAGAAAAGATTCAGCATCCTTAAAGGTATAGCTTCTGGATTACTATATCTGCACGAGGAATGGGAGCAAGTGGTAATCCACCGAGACGTGAAGTCCAGCAACGTGTTGATAGATGCTGAAATGAATCCCCGGCTAGGCGACTTTGGCCTTGCCAGGCTATATGATCATGACAAGTTATCACACACCACCAATGTCGTCGGCACGATCGGATATATGGCGCCAGAATTGGCTCGTACCGGCAAGGTATCCACAAGTTCCGATGTGTTTGCATATGGGGTTTTGCTCCTTGAAGTGGTCACCGGGAGAAGACCAATAGAGTCGAGCAATTTCATTTTGGTGGACTGGGTAATGGAAAGCTATCAAATGGGTCAAATTCTGAACCCAGTTGATCCAAGGTTGAACACCATTTACGTGGTTGAAGAGGTAGAGTTGGTTTTGGAATTGGGTTTACTTTGTTCCCATCCCAGTCAAGGAGCTAGGCCTTCCATGAGACAAGTTACACGGTATCTCTGTGGGGATGAACCGCTTCCCACCATTAATGATGATTGGAGCTCTCTCGAGTCTCATGGCTTCAGTGAAATGAACTCGAGAATGTTAGAAGGCATTTCTACTACTGATACTATGAATATCACAACTTCCTATCTTTCGGCAAGTAGCACTGGGGGCATCTCTACCAGTTCCATACACCGTGGAAGATAATAATTACTAATTAATCAGTAGGCCAGGAGGGTCTTTTATGTTTTTTTTTTTTAAGCCCTGTACTAATTTTTCTTTTCATTTTTTAGGCATGCATACCCAGCTTGTATATGGGCTAGTTTGAAATACATACCAATGAAAGTGTATTTGTTAAGCGTTACATGTTTAGGCAGAGATCGAGAGAAGTTCTTGAGAATCAAGTGTATTAAGTTATTGTGCAATTGGTTTTCAATTAATTGTTATTGCAACCAAACAAATGACGTTCGTATGTGAACTGTGATGGAAACTGGGAATGTGGTTTCTGTTTGGATCAAGTGTACAACAGAGAGCACGAGAAACTCGATTTCTGCTGCAATATCAAATGCTTAACTATTTTATGAATTCATAGAAATTATTAATTGGTACTTAATATGTATATACATATACGAAATCTCTAGTTATGACTTAGCTTTTCCATCAATGGAGTCAAGGGATGATCAGTTGGCAAGATGATCATATATGTAAGATTTGGAAGAAAATCAAGTAATAAAAGAATCCTTAGAACACTACTTACCTCTTGACATCATTGATCAAATGTTCATAGAATCAATTATTTATTGATTGTGATTCCTCACATTTTTTTCTATATGGACAGTGTTAAATAGAGATTTTCAGCCTATCTAATTTTTACATTAATGTCATGACTGATGTAGAAGAGTTATTTTATTCTCATATTGGTGCATGTAAAGAATACACAATTCGCAGCACTTAGATGGTAAGATTTGATTTACAAGATATATTCAAATTTTAAAATTTATCTTCCAAATCAAATAATTATGCCATGTAAATATTTTACTAGGAATGTTATCCACATCGCCTTGAGAACATAATTTTTTGATAGAGTTATATATATAAATAAGTCAAGATCCTTATCCAAATATTTCAAAGCATTATATCCTTCTATCAAGAAAATGTAAGTAATACATATAAAATTAACAAAAGTATTACTACAAGAAAACTGTTTATTTGCGACTAGTTAATTCTAGCGAAATAACTACTTCAAACTAAAATTGGTTACAAATAGTTTTTTGGTTGCAAGAAATTGGTATCAAAAATCCATTTTTCTTGTAGTGTATTAATCACTGTTCGAGATCGCTCGGTCTCCTAGCTCTTGCTGAGGAGTTTTATCTCTTGCTATAGTCTCCTAGTTTTTGACTTAGGAGGAAGTGTAGGGTTTTGGCTTTTACCAAAAGTAGTAGAAAGGATCATAGTTGACGAAATCCTGGAGAAGTGGGGTAGTTTTTGTTTGACTGAGGCTGAACGAAAGGAGATATCTCTTGACATCACTGCTGATGCATTGGTTAGTAGACGAGGGAAACATAGTTTGATAGGTCTAGTTGTCTCAGACAGATCTATCAACAAGGAAGCTTTCAAGGCGATGATGCTAAAGGTATGGAAACTGAAGGGAGGAGTGTTGTTCAGAGAAATGGGTGCCAACATGTTTCTGATTGTGTTTCATAATGAAGAGGATCTGCAGAAAGTCCAGAGAGGTAGGCCATGGTCTTTTGATCGAAACCTACTATACCTTAACACCTTTGATGGTAGTTCTACTCCAAAAGACAGTGTTCAATACGGAATTCCTATGAATTCAACTCCATAATATACCTCTTGGTGGCATGACAAGAGATGTAGGGGTGTAGATTGCCAGAATGGTTGGTGAGGTAGAAGAAGTTGATGTTGATGAAGAGGGTATCGGATGGGGCCCTTATCTAAGGGTGAAAGTTGCTATCAATATTAAGAAACCTCTTATGAGAGGCATACTCCTAAATATTGATGGAAGCAAAGTTTGGATTTCTTTTCTTTACGAGAGATTGCCATCTTTCTGTTTCAAGTTGGCACTATAAAGCATGGGGAGAATGATTGTTTAGTTGATTGTGGTACATTATCTATACATGGCAATTTTAAATTTTAAACACCAGTATAGGGTGTGGCTTAGAGCCCCAAGCTCAAGGGACTTGTCTAAAAATAGTCGTTATGGCTATGGAGCCAAGGAGGAAAGGACCAAGGCCAATAATAGGAATGGAGCAGGCATAGCAAAAGATGTGGCAGAATTGGGGGATAATCCCAAGAAGTTTGGAGATAATCAGGAAACCTACCATAGAGAGGAGGTAGTAGGAGCCAAGGATCAAGTATCCCATAAGGAAGGTAGAGTTTTAATTGAGCACAAGAAGATGATGATCCTTTATTCAAGGAAATTTCAAAATCTCGTGACACCTATATGGTAAATGTTCAGTAAGGCTACCAGGATAAGATCCATCAAATGGACACGTGTGAGATAAGCAGTATTAAGGAGAATGATCTGCACATGACCATCTCAGTTAAGGTTCACAAACAAGCTAAGAATCCTGATTATCACATAACTAAGAGCATACGACCTGCTAATCAAGTGAGTCCCAAGCTTAGTAGCAAAAGGACAAGGAGATTAGGGTAATGGAAATAACTCTGGTGCTAAGAAAAGTAAATGTTTGCTGGATGAGGATGAGGAGGTTACTAATATATTCACAGTGGCGGGTTTCCAGCCCTGCCAATATCAAGGAGTCTGTTAAGTTGGAACTGTCAATGGTTTGAGAATCCTAGAATAGTCAAATTACTTAGTCATTTGACTAAAGAAAAGTGCCCCAACATGGTGTTGTTGGTGGAAACAAAATGTTCTAAGAATCGCATAGAGGAAATAAGAAGAATTTTGAAATTTGATAGTTATCTTACTATTGAAAGTGTGAGCTGTAGTACTGGTGGACTTACTCTAATGTGGAAATCTGACTAGATTGTCAAAATATGCAAGTACACCAGATGGCATATTAGTGCAACAATTTAGGAAATTGAGAATGGACCCATTTGGATGTTAACGCTATGGGCATCCTAACACTTCAAAAAGAGATGATAGTTGAAAGCTTATGAAACATCTCAAACCTTTACCATCTATGGCTTGGATCTGCATAAGGGATTTCAATGAGATTACTTGCCAGAGTGAGAAGTTTGGGGCAGCTTATAGATCTTATAAATAGATGTAATCTTTCATACATTCTATTGAATTCTGCCCTCTTAATGATTTATTTACCTTAAGCTAGAAGTTCACATGGTCTAACAATAGGCACGATAGGGAGTTCACTAAAGAGAGAATTGATAGAGCCATGACAAACCAAGAATGGGTGGATATGATCTCAGATGGAATGTATAATGTGTTGCCTGCAATGAAGTCTGATCATTCTCCTCTTCATATCAGTATGTTCCAGAGTTCTATAACAAGAATGAGGTCACATGTTATTTTCATATATGAAGCAGGAAGAACTACTCTAAGACAGTGGAAACAGTTTGGTGCAAAGGGGCATTAGGGGATGATGGGGCTTTTATTTTACGAAATAGACTAGAAAATTGTCAGGTAGCTCTCCTGAAGTGGAATTCTAAAAGGATTAAATAGGACTCTCGAGTAATCTACATGGGCTTAAATAACATTGGAGAACTTCAAGAGAATGGAACTAGAGATCATATTGAGAAAATTCAGAAGTTACAACTAGATGTGGAATAATCACTAGTTGAAGTGGAAACTAAATGGAAGCAACGAGCCAAGCAACACTGGCTGCAACATGGTAATAGAAATACCAAGTTCTTCTATATAAAAGCCAACCAGAGGAGGAAAACAAATGCCATCAAAAACATCATGGATCATAATGGTATCTTGTTAACTGAGCAGGATCATATTAGTAATGTCTCCACAAGTTTTTTCTCTAATCTTTTTACCTCCTCTAACCCCACTGGAATTGAGAGATGCCTGCATGGCTTGGTCCCAGAGGTCACAAATGAAATGAATATTAGATTAATGATGCAGTTCACTGAAGAGGAAGTTAGGAAGGCAATTTTTCAAATGAATCTATTAGGATCCCTAGATCTTGATGGGTTCCTAGCTCAATTCTATCAAAGTTAGTAGGATGTAGTTGGGATGGATATATGTAATTTCACCCTCCATATACTCAACTAGGGTAGGCCTCTTAAAGGTATCGATGATACTTTCATCACCCTCATTCCCAAAGTCAAGGAACCAAAGAGACTAGCTGACTGTAGGTCTATTAGCTTGTGCAATGTGATTTATAAAATAATTTCTAAAACACTAGCTAATAGGCTTAAATCAGTGCTACCTGAGATCATCTCTTTGAATCAAAGTGCTTTTGCTCCAGGAAGGCTTATAACTAACAACATTCTAGTGACTTATGAGACTCTTCATTCAATGAACTCACTGATGAAAGGGAAAATAAGTTTTATGGCTCTTAAACTTGATATGAGTAAATCTTATGATAGAGTTGAATGGAGTTTCTTGAAGTAGTGATGATCAGACCGGGCTTTAATAAAAAAAAATGGATCTCCCTCATAATGGCTTGCATCACATTAGTGTCTTACTCAATTTTGATTAATGGAGAGACCTAGGTAGCTTTCAATCCTTCTAGGGTCCTCAAACAGAGAGATCTTCTCTCTCCCTACCTATATATTATTTGTGGAGAATATCTTATAACCAGCCCATCTAGTTATCTCATAAATTAGCCCACCAATCATATTGCTACACGTTAGCTGATTTGGATCATTACCATGCAGCCCAGTACACCTGAACAACACACTCCATTCCCCTTAAATCCCTTTCTTCCTATCCCAACCCACACCAAACGGCACTTTGCCCCCATCCCAACCCACACCTAACAACGGCAATATGCTTCCCAACCCAAACTCGAAATCCATCCCAACCCAAACTCGGCGGCACCCCATTTGTCCCGACGGTAAGGAAATCGCATTTTCTTGGTGTATTACGAGTAAAAATGTGTATACTTTGAAGTTTTCAATCTTAATAGAACTTGTATTGGAGTTTTTGTATTGGATTTAAATCTCATTTCGAACCATTGGGCGACAGGAAATGAGTGCGAGATGACAACCGTGGTGGGTGACGACGAGTGTAGTTCCATTTGGTGGCCGCGACAACAGTATCTCATTGGCCGTTTGTCATTCGACAGCTAAGACAAGTTTCTCTTCTTTGTATTTTCAATCTCCTGTGTTTTGGTCCATGGTGTTAATTCCAAATATGCTAACGTGTCGCAATCTAATTGGTGGGCTGGTGTTATGAGATAACCTGATGGGCTGTTTAGAAGCATTTTCCTTATTTGTGTAGAAGTTTTGTCTTCTCTATTATTTTAGGCTTGTGGCAATATTACCAGTGTCCCTATTGGAAAGTCCCTTTTAGCATCAATCAATTGTTTTTTTGTAGATGAGAGCCTCCTCTTTTGTAAGACCAATGCTGAAGAATAGTTCAATTGTTTTTTTATAGATGAGAGCCTCCTCTTTTGTAAGACCAATGCTGAAGAATAGTACAGGATGTCTCAGATCCTATAAACTTATGAACAGACTTCAGGACAGGTACCAAACAAATAGAAGATCACCTCTATCTTTTTTAGCAAGAATACCCTTAAAGTTACTCAGAGGACTATTCTAAGCATGCTGGGGTGAAATCTTTTGGTAATTTTGAGAAGTACCTTGGGCTACACGCTATGGTGGGAAGATCAAAATCAGTTGCCTTTCGTTTTCTTATTGATAGAACCTAGGCAAGGATCTCAAATTGGAAAACAAAATTCTTTTCAGCTGTTGTTAAAGAGATGCTTATAAAGGTTGTTCTTTAAGAAATTTCTACATACACTATGAGAATCTTTCTTCTTCCTTTTTCCAATTACTCAAAGGCTTAACATGCTCCTGAAAAGATTTTGGTGGGGCTATAATGAATATCACTCGAAGATTCAGTAGGTTAAATGGAACTATGTAAGCCATTCCAAGGATAAAGGTGGTTTGGGTTTTAGAGACTTCAGAAGTTTTAATATTGCCATGTTTTCCAAGCAAAGCTGGAGAATGATTCAGAAATGCACCTCTCTCCTTGCACAAGTATTCAAGCAGAAATATTTTAAAAATGTGAACATATTGGATGCTGAACTAGGTAATGGTCCCTCTTATGCTTGGAGGAGCATTGTTGCTGGTTTGAAACTGCTAAATAAATGCCTATTTTGTAGAATTGGTAATGGCCAAGGAGTGAAAATTTGGGAAGATAGGTAGATTCCAAGATCTCATTCCTTTAGAGTTTTAACTCCTAAAGTGGGTTATGAACATTATGAACTGGTGGCTGATTTAATAGGCTCTGAAATGAAAACATGAAAAGAAGATTCTTTACAACTTTTCTTTTCTCCTCTGGAAGTGGATTTGATCAAATCTATTATTCTAATTAGCCTTGAGGCCAAGGAAGACAAACTGGTGTGGATCCATTCTAATAATGAAATTTTCTCTGTTAAGAGTGCCTATCACACCCATAGAGATCTTAAGGCCAATACTGAAGTTGAATTATCGAATGGAAGGAGGAACTAAGGAGTTTGGAAAGCTATTTGGAAAATGAAGGTTCCTAATGCAGTGAAAATATTCACTTGGAAGGCCTGCACTGAAGCACTTTCCACTCTCTCAAATTTAGCAAAGAGGAAGGCCGCAGAGGATGTTGTATGTCCTATTTGTGGCTTGGAATCAGAATCTTCAGGACATGTTCTATGGGATTGTGAAGCTGCTAGAGATGTTTGGAGCCAGAGTTGCAGAAAAATTCAAAAAATGGTGTGTCGTATTGAATTCTTTCTAGATATTTGGAACCACATGATTAAAATTTTGGAGCAAAATGAGCTTGAGGAGGTTGCTATGAAAACTAGGCTGATATGAAGAAGAAATAAATTCACAGATGGGAAATGATTCAAGCACCCAACTATGCTTCTCAAGAATGCAAGAGATGAGCTGTTGTTGTTTAAAAACTCTATTAACCTGCCCCAAAAGGTGTCAACTAGGTTGGTTCAATCACCACTCAGCAGGCATAAATCAACAAAAGGAGTTTATAAGTTAAATTGGAACACTGCTACTAAGAGTGCAGATGACAAAATTGGCATTGGTGTGATTGCTATGGACTTTAAGGGTTAGGTTTTAGCACCCTTAGGGCTCCTAGAAAAATGACTAAAACTCTTTTACTACTGAAGCTTATAGACTTTTGGTAGCTGTTATTTTCTACAAATAAATGGGGCTTACACAAATCATTCTTGAGAGGGATGCACTGCAAGTTGTTAACATGCTGAACAATGCTACTATATATTAGAGCTTAGGGGGCTTATTGATCGAGGATGCAAGGAAAGTCCTAAATTCTTTTGTTAATTGGTAAACGATTCATGCCAGTAGAGATGCAAATATGACTACTCATTATGTTTCAGGAGATGCTCCTAATCTTGATGAAGATGCAGATATTTTGAAAGATTTTCCTCAATGTATTTAGTCCATTGTTATCAGTGAAATGCTAAGTCTTCAGTATGCAATAAAGATTAATTTCTTTTTTTAAAAAAAAAAAAGAAAGGAAAACGTAAGTACCGTACATAAATTCTTACATTTCTCAATGACTAATTATCTTTATTTTTAATTATCCAAAAGTTTGATATTAATAAAAACTCTTTCAAAATAGTATAATATATATATATAATATTTACAAACAGTGTGGCATGTGAGACAGTTTAAGGCCTGGTTTGGATAGTAAAACTATTTCAACTCGTATAATCTTATCTAATTATCACAACTTTTCCAAACTTCCAAACAAAATACAATAAACAATTCAACTTTTTCAAATCTCAAAATAAAAATAATATTATAACAATATTTTATTCAATTGTTAACTTTCATCTTATCTCTCATCACTATCAAATTAGGCCTAAGTCTCCTATAAAAAGACATACTCTTTCGTTCTCCCACTTGGCTTACGTGACAATCATTTAGAATAATCTAGATAACTAAAACCGAATATGCTCACAATTAAAACAACTAAAACTATAACTTTTAGAAGAAAGATATAATACATAAATCATGGTGGTTATGTTATTATATTAACATTTCCTTCCATGTATTATAATGTATTAGCTTCTTTAAATAAATTTTAGTCTCTCTAAATAAATTTTATATGTGATATATATCTCTTTGTGAACAACTTCTTATAAGTTATTTTGTATCCATATGTCATAGATTAGTAGCAAATACTTTATCTACACAAATAAAACATGTTGATCTTGATAGCAACAAGTACTTTATAAAATAATCAAATAAAACAAGAATTGGCTCGTTAAACCCATGCTCTCTACATGTTTCAAAAATATTTTTATTGAGAGCCATTTTGTCATGGGATCTGCAATCATAAAGGATGTACTTGTATGTTCTATTGAGACTTCTTATCCCTTAACTCCCTCTAACAATAAGATATTTTATGTTAATATGTTTGCTTTTGCTCATACTTTTGTTATTCTTGGTCCAGTTACTCCATGGGGAGATTTTTGGACTGAACAAAAATTTCGGTCCACCCATTTATCGGACCAATTACTCCTATAGATTGGGCTGGATCATTATCTATTGCTTCGGTCAGTACATTTGGTCCAATTCATTGAATTCGGTCTAAACCAATGCAAATGGGGCCAACATAAATAAATAAATAAAGAAGCTCAAAAGCACTTCTAATGACTAACAGAATATACCCCAATTTTTTTTCCCAGTTTTGAATATCAACTATTTAACTTTATTTACACATTTTGTTCTGGAAACTAGCCTAAAGAAAAGTTGAAAATATTATCAAAATTGTCTATATCCGTAAATGAGAATTAGCAATTAATATAATAAAGTTAAAAAGAAAAAATAGGGAAAAAGAAATTGAAAAATACATATCATCCGAACTCCAAATAAAATAAAATAAAGTTGAAAATGAAAGGAAAAAATATATATAAATATTATATATATAATTTTTTTTAAAACAATATATAAATTTTGGTCGGTCTATTTTGATCCAAGAAGATTGCACCCTAAGATTGGACTAAAATCAAAATTCTAAAGTTATATTTACTGAAAGCAACCAATATACTCATCAGTCTGGCTAGTCTGGATCAAGCCCATTCTGTCTGGTTGGATTTTTCAATCCAAACCAATAAATTTACGCCCTCACCTGTGATAAAACTCATCAACCATTTCACTTGTAAAATTGCTTCATAGCATGTAATAAATTCTTCCTCCGTAGTAAATGATTTAGTGATTGTCTATATGGTGCTCTTCCATGATAGGGCATTTTCTGCTAACATAACACATATCCTTAAGTGGAGTTATTAGGGTCTTGATAAAAAAAAAAAAGGAAAAATGTAAGTCTGAATATCCAACTACTTCTAGACAATCAACATGCTTATAAGTATGCATATAATTCTTTGTCTTTTTGTAAATATCTCATAATCCTTTTAGCAACCTTCTAATATTATATTCCAAGATTGTTTTGGTGTCCTACCAACATTTCAACAGTATATGTAATATCAGGTCGTATATAAACCTATGCTTGATTAAACTACTATGAGCATATGCATATGAAATGTTTTCTACTTCTCTTTTTTCCAAAACATTTTTCAAACATGATTTAAACTAAATTTATTACCCTTTAATATGAGTATTGCATTGGGTCTGCATTTATTCATTCTAAATTTCTCCAACATCTTTTCAATGTAGGCTTTATGAGAAGGTCCTAAGATTTTTCTAAATCTGTCTCGATGAATCTATGTGCTTAAGACATAAGAGATTGATTCACCTAAACCCTTCATTTCAAAGTTTTAAAGTAAAAAACTTTTTAGTGCCATGTAATAGACCCAAAACATTAGTTGCGTGCAAAATATCATCAAGCTATAGGATTAAGAAAATAAACTTACTCCCACTAAATTTATGCTATTTGCAATAATCCGCAATATTTTCCATAAAATCAAATGAAGTAATAACATCATGAAATTTCAAATACTGTTGATAAGATTCTTGTTTCAGTCCATAAATTGATTTATTTGGTTTGCAAACTAAATGATCACATTTAATAGAATAAAACCCTTCAAGTCGCTTCATATATACCTCTTTTTTAATTTTCCTACTCAAAAACTTGTTTTACATCCATTTGATAATTCTAAATCAAAGTAAGCTACTAAGTCCATGATCACTGTAAAATTTAGAATGTGGAGATAAAGTATCATGATAGTGAATACATCGTCTTTGTGTGAATCTTTTATCTACAAGTCTAACTTTATATCTATCAATATTTTCATTTGAGTCTTTCTTGGTTTTATAAACCCATTTATAGTCAATGATTTTAGTCATGGATTCCATTTACAGTTGACGAGTGGCAGATCAATTTAGTTAGGATGGGAAGTCAAAGCTTTTGGAGGCAAAGGCCAAGCATTAAGTTTGGCTTAATAGGGAAGAGGTTCTATGGAAATAGCAATCTCATGTCAAATGGTTGGTAGAAGGGGATGCAAATACAAGATTTTTTTCCCATGCAGGCTCTTCAGAAAAGATGGAGAAATTCCATTCCTAAAATGCAGTTGAGAGATTTTAGATTCCTTTGAAGTGGTGCATGAAGGGGCCATTGTTTATTTCAAGGATCTCTTGACCAAGGGAGTGACACAAAAATACAATTCAATGTTGGAGGTGATTCCATCTTTGATTACAGAGGCAGACAATATGGCTCTTTGCGAGCCCCTCAGTTTGGATAAGGTCCATGTAGCTTTCATGTCTATCCTAGAAGACAGTTGTCTAGGCCTGGATGGCTTCCCGGCTAGTTTCTTTAAAGTGGTTTGGGATATTATACAAAGGGATCTTAGGCAGGCTACTACAGAATTTTTTGAGAGAGTTTATTTGCCAACCTTCTATGGGACAACAAATCTAGTTTTTATTCCAAAAAATGAGGAACCGGATAGCTTTTCTAAATTTAGATCGATTAGTTTATGTCGCGTGGCTTATAAATTTTTTTTTTTTTTTTGAAAATCATAGTTAATCGGTTGGCTCCTCTATTGGCAAAAGTGATTTCTCCAAACCAGTCAACTTTCCAGAGTGATACGAGTTTTTTTTTAAACATCTCCATTGCTCATGAAATGGTTTCCGGTATCAATAAGAAGTTGTGGGGTGGTAATGTGATGTGTAAGATTGACATGGTTAAGGCCTATGATCATGTGGATTGGAGTTATCTCCAAGATGTGCTACAGAGATTTGGTTTCTCTCCCAGATGGTGCAATCTCATTTATAATTGTATCTCATCTCCTTCTTTCTCAGTTATGCTTAATGGCATTCCTAAAAGTTTCTTCAAGGCGTCTAGAGGCCTCTGCCAGGGAGACCCCCTTTCCCATTTTCTTTTCATCTTATTGGAAGATTTTCTTTCTCGGCTGCTAGACAAACAGCTTGTAGAAGGTAAAATAAAACATTTTTATATTGGCCTAGATTCTCTAAAGCTTTCCCATTTACTTTATGCATCTCTTAATTTATACTAATGGGTGTAAACGCTTGATGGGAAATTTAGTGAAGACTTTAAGAACTTAAGAGGCAGTTTCAGGCCAATAGATCAGAGTCGACAAATCGGCCTTATATTTTTCAAAGTCGATGGCTTTTCCTCACAAACATAGTTTGCTGCAGGTAACAAGTTTCACAGAGGATTCTTTTCCTTGCACTTATGTAACGTCCGTCCTTGTAGTGGGTCATTTACATAATGATTTTAATAAAAATAAATGGAAATTACGGTTCCTTTTAAAAAAAATTTTCCTTTCGTGCTAAGATACAAAATACTCCATGTTTATAAATAAAACTTGTTTTCTTAATTTAAAAGGTTACAGCGAGAAATATTAAATTTCATAATTAAAGTCTCATACAAAATATCATGCTTAGGCTTTTGTGCTCTTCCCCTTGGGTTGTACTCATCCTGACACGTCATGCTCATCTTGTCTCTGTGAGGGCACACATTAAAACTAAAATGAGTTGATGACTCGTAAGCATTATTTCATACAGTTAAAATTTAAGAATATAGGTTTTTAGTCATGCATTCATCACTCCATACATATCATGCATAGACATGTAATTCATTTTAAAACGTTGCGAGGTAGGGTTTTTCTTTAAAAATGTTTTCTTCTCGTAAAATAGTTCCCCACGCCTCGCTTCCTTCATTTCTTAAAGAATCTTTTCATGCTTACATCTTTTCATATAGACATGCATTCTTTCTTATCGCTTTCATTGGCCGTTGCACACTGTTGTGCCTTTTGTCTGGGGTTAGCGGTTTTTTGGACCTGATTCCACCCATGGTCACGGGTTGGAAACCCATTCCATCAGGGTGCAGCACTAGTTGCACTACTAGTACTACTTACCCGGCATTGCAATATGCCCAGTCCAATCCTTTTGGTACCTTTTCCTTGTCTGTTCATGTGGCCGTTACGTATCTTCATATATAAAACATTCAGTCCATTCATTCATTTTCAATTCTTTCGTTCCATTTCAGTCCGTTTAGTCCTTCACAGTTCTTACAGTCATTTCATTCAATTCTTACAGTTCTTACAATTCTTTTAGTCCTTTCGTTTGTAAAAGTCATTTTAAAAGCATTGGACATTTTTTAAAAAAAAAAAAGAATTTTCTTTCGTGGCATCTTTTAAAACGTCAGTTCGTGCATTTTTTAAAACATCCATTCGTTTTCTTTCGTGAACATACATACAATACATACCACGTATAACATTCATCCACATGCATACACTTACTTACTTTGGGTGCATGAAAAGGGGCTGCCAAGGAGGGCCGTTACTTACTTATACTTGAAAACTTATGCTTGACTTTCTTTTTCATAAAACATGTTTCGTAGAGAAAAACGTCAGTTTGTAAAGCATTTTACAGAAAAAGCATTTCATTTTCCTTTTCATTTATTTAAGAAAACTCTAGAAAAGTATGAACGCAATACTTACCTGGACTTCATGCCATACTCATTCCACGCAGTCCATTCGTGTGCATGTCAGATGACAATCTATATGGATACACATAACCTCACATCATTCTCTGTCTAATGCATAAGCAACTATACTAGAAATAGAACTATGCTTCACTTGGAACACTCTCCATCTATCCTTGGGCTCTTACGTGCCATTTACTATGCTAAAACTTTCGGGATCTTATTCCTTAAAGTGAACCTCCGTAATTCATCTTAGGGTTAAGACACTAAGACTTTCGTCCTATTCTTCTATTAACCTTATGTCGACGCATGATTCCGACCGACAGAGTCACGCATTCCAACCTTAGACGATATACTCATCACTACCTTTATGTATCTCAGTCCATACTCAATCCTCATTCCCATCCATGTATACCACATGACTTTAAGTCAACTTTGAGACTTAAATATCGTGCTACCATACTAAGGACAAATTACCCATTACATATGGTAAACTTGTCCAGTACATGTGTCTTACCACAGGCACATGTACCTTATCCCTTTTATTACCTAAGACCAACTTATGGTCTAATGAACTCTCGCTTGTATAAACAATCCTCATACTCCGATACCAACTTGTTCAGACCCAGTCAATAGGACTCTTTCTACTTCCTGGCCCTGTACAGGTTCATCCTGACACTTAACAAGGGGACTGCATCCATAAATGCAACTCTGTCACGTCACGTAGCTCGAGGCAAATCCTGAGTTACAGCACGACGCCCGTCATGCTTCTGTTGTACTACTCTAATGCTTTTCCACCATTTCACACATACTCTCAAGCATAAGTCAATCACAAGGTGACACTCGTCATCTCGGACTACAGGCCACGTCACAGCTACTTCGGGAACTATTACACAGTTTCCGACGCTATACAATACACTCTACGCTCCTCAACTATGAAACCATCCTTTTATATGCGACATGCCTTATGGTGCATCGCTACACAATACAGAGCACACACCAAATGTACTCTATTCACTTTAGGCCACACCACTACGGCACACGTCACACGGTGAGTCGCTGCACTACATGGAGTACACTCCACATGTACTCCCTTCACAAACTCCACCGCATCACAACTACAACATACACCTCACACCCATACTTCACAGCACAGTCTACAACACTACACAATTATACCCAACACTTTGTTATACAATCACACTTCACTACACAATTACGTAGCGAACACCACAATTACTAACAACACAGTCTACAATCCAACCAACCAACGAACATAAATCATAAGTAAAGAGAGATAGAGGGTTATACCATCGACGAGATAACTTGTGTTTCACTCGTTGCCCGTCACGATCAAAGTGTCGAAGGAGTCGTACGGGGCGGTTAAACCTCATACGGTGGCAGTTAGCCACTTACAGTGGCTTACAGTTGCTGTCCACCACGTAAAGTGGCGATTTGAACTTGGGAATAGTTAGGCGTGGTTTTGGGAAGTCTCAAGGTGGCCTCGTGGTGGTCTGGGTGTCAGAGCAAGGCGGATCTCGCCGTGAATAATGCAACCGAGAGAGAGTGAGAGTGTGTGAGGTGGAGGGAGGCTGGTGGAAGTGCTTGATGGCAGGGGAGGTGGAGCACAACAGCGTTAGGGTTGTCGGTGGTAGATCTAGGCCATGAGAGACCCATTTTGGGTAGAGAGAGAGAGGCTCGTGGGGGAGGTGAGGAGGTGCTGGTAGTTCCTTGGTGGCTAGAGATCACAGTGGTAGTTCTTGGTGGCCCAGTTGGCCATGCACGGTGGTGCTAGGAGCTGCGCACAGTGATGCCGTGCATGAGGAGTCCCTTGCTTGAGGTAGCCCAGTGTAGAGAGAGAGAGCTGGGTGGAATGGATACTATGGAAGGGAAGCTCATGAGGTGGTGAAGATGTTGGTGGCGGTCGGTGGCCACGTTGGCTACGTACGGTGGCAGTAGGAGGAGATAAATGGGTTTTCATACCCATTTGGTTGAAGGGAGGAGGAGAGAGGGGGGGTTGTCGGTGGGACTCACCACCGGTGGGAATGGACTGGCCGACGAGAGAGGGAGCTGCTGGTGGTGGAGGTGAGGGAGCAGCACGTCGGGCAGGAAAGAATGAGAGGAGAGATAAGGGAAAGGGAAAAAATGAGGGTAAAAAGAGAGGAGTTTGGGTATTTAATCCAGACCCTTCATTTCGGGATCTTCAAAATGATTTAACGGTGAGTTTAAATACTTATTTGAAAACACGTAAGTGTTTTATTTTGTTACTGAGAGAAATTAAGATAGAATATTATTTTATAAACTAAAGTTTATAAAATAATATTCTTTCATCATTAATTAAAATGATGAAGTCTCGTTAATCACTCGAAGAGAATAAAACCATTTAAATTAATTTAGAGTTTTCAATGTAAAATTAAATCTCGTAATATTTTTAAATGACTAAAATATTTAATTTAAATAATTTTTCACAATTATAATATTTTTAGAGCTCATCAAAATATTATAATTGTGTTCTTTAAAAAAAAAAAGGTTTAGTCCAATAACATTGAAAATATCACATGAAAATATTTCTAAAATATTTAAAATATTCGTAAGTTTTAAAATATCGGACTTGCTTTAAAATCCGCTTGATATCTTTTAAAATACGCCATCAAGGCTTGGCACGTAAATCGAAGCTCGTAAGTAAAGAAGAAAAAATGAGCGGGTTATTTCAGCTTATTTGGGAGTTCCTCCACACTCAGGGAGGGTGACAACCAAGATTTTTGATAAGCTGCTTGATAAAATATGGAAGAAACTAGCCGGTTGGAAGCGGAATTATCTTTTAGTGAGAGGCAAAATTATTCTATTAAAACATGTCCTCAATAGCATTCCTATCCATCTGCTTTCGGTTCTAAGAGTCCCAGCTGCGGTTCTTTGTGGCATCCAACAAGTTTTTTCAGAATTCCTTTGGGGATCGAAAGATATGAAGAAGAACAAGAAGGTGTGGATTTCTTGGCGTCAAGTGTGTTCTCTGGAGGTGAAGGGAGGTAATTTGGGCCTTAGACTTTTATCGGAGGTACAGACATCTTTGCTTATGAAATTTTTTTGGAACCTTATTGTTGGTGAATCCTTTTGGGCAAGGTTCTTCAAGGCCCAGTATGGGGATATTGTTGTGCCTTCTGCACGGGGCCTTAGCTCTTATTTTTGGTGAAATGTTGTGAAAGTCATGTCTACAGTTGTCCGAAATGGGCTGTGGAAGATCAAAAGTGGTGAGGTTAATTAATTTCTGATTTGATCCACTTATTTAGGTTCGAGATGTATTGCATTCGGAAGGCAGGGATATCAATTTGCTCTCTCAACTAGTGGGCGAGGAGACAAAGCTTATGATTTTAAGATCTAATACCCAGCTTCACGTAGGGAAAGATCTATTTCTTTGGACACCGAACCAAAACGGGAAGTTCACCATGAAGAGCGCTTGGCAAGAAGTTAGACTTAAAGTGCCAAGATTACCTTGAACAAAATGGACATGGTATCGTGGTCTTCCAAAAAAAGATATCCTTTGTGGCCTAGCATTTATGGAATCTTGCTTTACCAATAGATGAAAATGTAATGAAATTAGGTATTTCGTTGGCATCTCGGTGTGCTGGCTATGAACAAATGAGGAAGACTGAATCGGTAGAGCATATCTTTGCACTTGGTGATGTTGCAGAATATGTGTGGAGCTCTTTTTTGATATGGTTGAATATTCCGTACATGAAAGGGCAAAGATTATTTGATAGGATAGCCTTATGGTGGTCACGGGCCAAAGGCACTACACAGGTTGGGATCATTCGGGGGATCCTCTCCCCCATTATTATATGGGCTTTGTGGAAATGGCGCTGTCAGGCTCGTATGAAGGATATCATGATGTCGATGGAGCAACTTATTGGTTCAATTCTTACTCAAGTTCGTGATAACTTTATGAAACCATATAAGGGCATGTCGAGTTCCTCTAAGGATCAGGACATTTTACGAAGCTTGAGATGTTCAATTGTCCCAACTTGCCTCAATAAGCCAAGTGCCTATGCTTGGTACCCACCCCCAATTGGTCACTCGAAGCTCAATTTTGATGGTTGTGCACTTGGTAACCCAGGGCCTGCTGGAGGTGGAGGGATAATTCGTGATTATAGGGGGAACCTAGTAGGGGTTTTGCAAGACATTATAACACACAGTCCAACATCACTACAGAGTTATGGGCTTTGAGAGATGGATTAAAGTTTTGTCGTGACATGAGACTAATTGGCATTAGAGTGGAAACCGATTGCTTAGAGGTAGTCCATTGGCTTGGAATGGGTAAGTTCACTGTGTGGTACCAATAAGATTACTGTGAGGAAGTGCTGCAGTTGATGGATACTGTCTAGGCTATAACTTATCACGTCTTTCAGGAGAGGAACATGGTTGTGGATTACCTAGCTAAGAAAAGGGTTCATAATAGATGGCATCCGATGGACTCACAAAGCAATTTGCCTCAACTGCTTTGGGGTCTGATTAGGCCGGATAGATGTTCTCTTCCACATTTGAGGCTTTGCTAGGATTGTTTATTTTTTGGTTTGTAGTTTACATGTAGAATTTTTTTGGCAGTCTAGGTTTGGTTTTGGGTCTGGTTTTGGTTTTTGTCCTGTAATCTCTTGTAATTTGGTTAGTTGCCTTATAGTTTTTTATACTTGAGTTTTGGTTTTTCCTATTTATATGTATCCCCAGGTGTCAAGTTATAACTACAGTTTTCCCCTACCACAAGTGAAAGTTATCAATAAAATTGAGATACCGTCATCTTCTTAAGAAAAAAAAAAAAAAGAATGTAACTGTTCATTAATTTTAATATTTTTTAATGAGCAGTTATTTTTATTTTTAATTGTCCAAAATTGATCAATATTAACAAAAACCTTTTTTCAAATAATATAATATATTTACAAAAAATGTGACAAGTAAGGCACTCTCGTTAATATAATGAGAGTGCTCTTTTAGATCAACCCAGAATTGTATTTATAATATATATATATATATTACACAAGTACAGACTTTCGGAAATAATATATACGATTGCAACTAATCCAGTTGACAAATAACAACGTCTGTACGTGCACAATCTAATGAATTCGATTGTCATGATATACTGTTGACATAATACCACCAATGTGGAAGCTCGTACCGTATGCACTGATATTTCATGATTTTCATGATTTCGAAATTATGAGTTCGAGTTAAGATATAAGTTGAAATTACTTGTAGAGGTAAAATTTGATACTTTGAAGATGTTAGGGTGACGAGTTTGCCTTTGAGACGATAGTTATGGACTTTAAACCTGGATATTTTGAGAGTAATGTGGTGACAAGTACGTCTCTAGAGCAGTAGTTATTACTCAAACAAGATTTTTTGCACAAGTCAAGGATTTTTATGTTCACACACAGATAGGTTGCACCTTCCATTTCTTAAGAGAAAAAATAATACTGTTGACATAATGCTATAAAATGGATATAGATTTCATTAATATTGCTACGTACTAGTCCATATAGAACCAACATGAATCAGACTATATATATACATGTGTATATATATATATATATGTATGTATGTATCAGACAATATAAATCTTTTGGAAGTCTGTAAGCCTAACTCATGCAGTCTTGCCTTACCATTTGAGCTGATATCGCAAAAAAGAAGAAAATTTCTCATTAAGTACGACGTTTATCTACATTACTAATTAAAGCATTAGCTGATGAACAATGATGTTTCTTTTGTTTTGCCCTAGATTGAGGTTGTACATTTACAGATTCTTGCCTGGTAGGGCTCTTTATGCTACAAAGTTTATGCTTCATGCGCCAGGAGAAGAGACCTTCTAGGCCACAACCCTTGGGTGAAGAACATGATTGGCTTACTACGTTCGACCCACAAGCTTCAGGGTAATCGGACGGTTTAGGAAGCCTCTTGTTGAAACTCTTGGAGAAGGTTAAAGCAGATGATGTCGCCAATGTAGTGGCATCACGAAGAAAGCGCTTGATCATATAATTTGGAGACTCCTTACCACTGGACTCTGCAAACTTTAGCTTTAAACCATCCAATCCATGATCTTTCTCGGCTTTGGTTACAATGTCTATTGCCTCTGACAAGGAGAGCACGTCCATAGCATCTGAGAAAGCAGCATCATCGCCGCCATTATCGCCATCACAACTATCATCAAAATCAGCAAGTACTGCATGATCATCAACATCATTGTGAGGATAATCGTTGTTTGTTGCTTCTGCTGATTGATGCTGCCAAAGACATGGTGGGAGCCTCAGACGAGGAGTAGTGTCATTCTCATCATGGATGTCATCTCTCTCCAAGTTTCTGGGCTTGCCGGGAGCTTGCTCCCAAGAAAATGGAACCCTATCACTTGCAAAACCTTGCGAACTTCTGCACGACAGTTCTTCACCCGCATAGCTGCCGATACGCCTTGTCGACAAAAGCGGTACATCAAAGTTGAACTTTCTGCAGGAACATTTCGAATTCCTCGTTTCTTCGCTAAGTTCTACTTGCTCCATACAAACTATCTGTCAATGGAGACCACAAAAAGAAATGAGAGAGAACTTGATCTTTAATCGAGTGATAAGGGAGGAAATGCTAGAGGCAGTTGGGGAAAATTATCACAGAGTAGTTGGAAATATATGGGTTTCTCGTGCTGGACATTAAGGCTGGTGTTTTACTTTAAAATGGTCACAGGAGAGGTGGAAAGGGCTTCTGTGTGGCATTGAGGAGAGTTCAGGAAGGTAGAAAAAAAGGGGTGCACCGAACTTTTTTAATTTTTAAGAAAATAAATTTTCACGTAAATCTAAAGTTTAATCACTTTTCAGAATGAACATACAAGACTCGAAGACTTATGACTGCAAATATATATATATATCATTTATATCATTTCTGTTGCATAAAATGCCCGTGTCATTGATACGGCGCTTCCTGATTTTGTGTGGTAATAAAGCTTTTGTCTTTTTAATTTGGTCATGATTATGTTATTCTCGAGCTCCGCAAGGTTCTTACACTTTCAGATTACTTTTTTGTTTCCATCAGACTCTCTTTCTTCTTATCTGTCCTTTTCTCCTCTTCAGACCATCGGTGCCGCCCCAATTTCGCTTTCGTTCCTAGATCATCCATCCCTTCGGCTGTTCCATTGCATGGTCGCCCTCCACTCCGTCCCCTTTGAGCGGTTCAGCCTCTCAAACTTTGTCATTCTCTCAATCTATTACTATCCGTAGAGGCGGGCGAGCCCGAAGCTCCTGAAGAGCACGGGAAAGGCACCGTGGATCGCCGGCACGGCCTTACTGATCCTGGTAATTGATTCCAGCATTGTGCTCTGTTTTCAGAAAGATAAAAATATTTTGGAGATTGGTGTCTTTATATCTGTAGACAGGTTGTTGTCCAACCGTATCATAAATGCTGTCTGTAATTTCTAACGTTCTAAAAGGACCTACCAATACCCAGTGTGGTCCGCCCTCTCAGGCGCCATGGACGATGTCAGAGCAAGCTCGGCTTGGGTCACCAGCCACGTCTCCCACGTGCTCGTCAATTCCACAGGTTTCTCCAAGATCACTCTAAGACGTGGCCGTTTGGTTACATGTCAATGCTGCGTCTTTGGGGGAGGTTTAGGTGGTTCTATACTTCTTGCTGGGATTGAGAGAATCGTGGAGAATATTCGCCCTATGCCAAAGTGAATTGGGATTTCCAGGGATTCACTATTTCGACAATGTCCCGCTTACGGTTCAGTACCCGTGAAGTTGCCTTAAAGTTTTGATTTTGTCTTGGTATTCTACTTATCTTTCACGGGTTAATTATTTCTTTTCACGGTATTAATTATTAGTGTTGTTTTTATTGCATTATAGTGAAATAGGTTTAGAGATTCGAGGAACTTGATGGCAAGCTGTTTTCAAAAGATTTTCCTTTTTTCAACCAAGACCCTCTATTTTAAAAGTATTCTTAATTGTGCTTATAAGATGACTAGGAAGTTGTATATTGTTGGAGTATAGCCTCTCATATTGACAGCATGGAGTTGAAGTCTAAAGAAGAAAAGCTAAAGGCAGAAAAAGAGAAGGAGAAGATTTAAAATACAGTTATTTCTGTTACATTTCTGTTATACATTTATTTCTCTGTGTAGTATAAATATTACATAGACCTTCATGTATTTGACATCAAGTAGTATCGATTTCATTTACATCAGATTACACAATTCTCATATTCTTCCTCTGTTCTAATTTTCTATACTATTCATCAAGTTCTCAACATGGTATCAGATTGAGAAATCACAAAAACTGCTTCCGCATATTTTTCTTTTCTCTATTCTTGCAATCTGCATTGCAAACTCTGATCTTTCTACTCCAATTACATATTTCTGCTTAAGAATCTTTAATTCTTGTTCCTCGAGAATCTTGTTTCTCATTTCTTGTATTTTCTTTCCACTTCTTGGAAACATGGCAGAAGAAAACTCCCCTAATTCTTCAGCTTCATCTCGTATTCTTAACCCTTCAGATGATTCCTCTAGCCCATATTATCTTCATCCTAGTGATAATCCGGGTTCTCTCTTGGTATCAGAAATCTTTGCTGGAGACAACTACATTGCTTGGAGTCGTTCAATCATTATTGCCCTCACTGTGAAGAACAAGATAGCTTTCATTGATGGCTCAATTACTGCTCCTCCTACTACTCAGCGTCTTAATCATACTGCTTGGCTTCGTGCCAATAATTTGGTACTTTCTTGGCTCATGAATTCTATTTCTAAAGATATTAGAAATAGCTTACTCTATGTTGCATCTGCTGTAGACCTCTGGAATGAGTTAAAAACAAGATACTTGAGAAGTGATGGACCAAGGGTTTTTCATCTTGAAAAATCCCTAAGCTGTATAAACCAGGGTTCATCCTCAATTACAGAATATTTCAGTGCTTTCAAGACTCTTTGGGATGAGTATGTCAATTATAGGTCACTTCCAACTTGTACATGTGGCAAGATGGCTTCTTGCACCTGTGATCTGTTCAATTTCTTGCTTCTTAGGCAACAGTCAGATTACGTGTTGAAATTTTTGGTAGGATTGAATGATTCTTATGCCTCAGTAAGAAGTCAATTGTTACTCGCTGTCCCATTGCCTAGCATGGCTAAAGTGTTTTCCTTGCTGCTTCAAGAAGAAAGTCAACGACAATTGACCAACTTCACAAGTAATGACACACATGCTTTGTTGGCAAAGCATTATACTCAGTCCAATCAGAATACTCAGTCCAAGTTCATCAAAGACAAGTTGAAGAAATCCTCACTGCATTGTACTCACTGTGGCTATAATGGTCATACAATTGACAAGTGCTTTCAATTGCATGGTTATCCTCCTGGATGGACTGGACCTAAGGGAAAAAGAAACCTTCCTTCTGCACATGTAGCCATTTCAACTGAAGAGGTTTATATTAAAAACAGTAATGAGAACCAAAAGTTTAGTCTAACTGCTGAAGAATTCAATAAACTCATAGCACTTGCCAATTTGAGTTCAACTACTCAGAACATTGATACATCCACAGCAGCAGTAAATCTAGCCACCACTCGATTTTCTGGTAATCTTTTCAGTCAATGCAATTCTGTTTCTGCCAAGTTAAAATCTGAATTTTCTTAGATCCTAGATACTGGTGCAACAGATCATATGATCTATTCACCACTACTATATTCATCTACTCCTAAACCAGTTACAAATTCCATAAATCTTCCTAATGGTCAAATTGTTCCAGCATTGTATATTGGAACTGTAAGTCTTTCTAGCACATTACATTTGCATAATGTCTTGTGTGTTCCAAGCTTTTCATTCAACCTATTATCTGTTTCTAAACTAACCAAAGAATCTAATCTTTGTCTATCTTTCTTTGATTCACATTGCCTTTTACAGGACTAATCAATGAAGAAGATGATTGAGATTGCCTATGAGAAACAAGGCCTTTATCACCTACCTCAAGCTTCTTCAAAAGCTAATTCCTATCAGCAAAATCAGTTTAATCCTACACCAATCTCTGCATCAACCATTACTCGAAACCAGCCAAACCTTTGGCACTACAGATTAGGTCATGTCTCAAATTCTAGAATACCTTTTCTTAGACAAATAGACAATTCAATAACATTCGATTGTACAAATGTCTGTGAAATTTGTCCACTAGCAAAGCAGAAAAAGCTTTCTTTCCCTGTATCACAAAGTATTTCTAATAAAGAGTTTGAATTGATTCATTGTGATATATGGGGTCCATTTGCTACTATATCATATTCTGGTTTTAAATTCTTTCTCACTATAGTAGATGATTTTACAAGATGCACTTGGGTGTATATGCTTAAAACTAAATCTGAGGTCTCATCTTTACTACCAAATTTTTGTAACATGGTTACAACTCAGTTTAATACCTCTGTAAAAACCATAAGAACAGACAATGGTTCAGAATTTTTCCTTATAAAATTTTATGGTGACAATGGAATTGTACATCAAAGAAGTTGTGTAGAAACTCCACAACAAAATGGAGTGGTTGAAAGAAAACATCAACACTTATTAAACACAGCTAGAGCTTAGATGTTTCAAGCAAACTTACCTTTAATTTTTTGGAGTGATTGTGTATTGACTGCAGCTCATATCATAAATCGAATTCCAACTCCTCTTCTCCAAAATAAATCACCTTTTGAAATGTTATTTCACAAATCACCAAATCTTTCTCATTTAAAAGTTTTTGGATGCTTATGCTTTGCATCTACAATTACTAGTCACAGACAAAAGTTCGATCCAAGAGCAACAAAATGTCTATTTTTAGGATATCCTTCTGCTGTCAAAGGTTACAAACTCATGGACTTAAACACTAATAGAATCATCATTTCCAGAAATGTTGTGTTTCATGAAACCAACTTTCCATTCAAAAGTCTTCCAGTTAATTCTGCCATACCTACATTTCTATTTCCTCCTTCAGAATTCCAATATAATTCCCCTCATATAAATAATCCTATCTCTTCTGATCAAAATATTTCATCACCGATTCCTAATGAATCAGATTCCTCTCATATTGACAGCATTCATCATACTGACTTAGCAAGTTCAGATTCCTCTCATATTGACAGCATGCACCAAAGTGACTTAGAAAGTTCAGATTCATCTCATATTGATAGCAACCATCAAACTGACTTAGCAAACCTATCCCTACTGTCAGAAAATCATCAAGGATTAAACAAACACCAAAATTTTTGCAGGATTATTATTGTGGTACTACCTCATTGTTTCCTCATGCAATCAACTCATCTGCTTTCATTGGTTGTTCCTCTAACACAGGTAATCCCTATCCTATATCCTCTTTTATTTCTGACAATAGACTTTCAGCATCACACAAAGCTTTCTTAGCTTCAATTTCTATTATCAAAGAACCCAAAACATATCAACAAGCTGCAAAATCTCATGAATGGCAAGTTGCTATGAGAAATGAACTCACTGCTTTAGAGTTAAATAAAACCTGGGAACTTGTTACTTTACCTAAAAATAAAAAGACCATAGGTTGTAAATGGGTTTTTAAAGTGAAATACAAGGCTGATGGAACCATAGAAAGACATAAAGCAAGGTTGGTAGCCAAAGGCTACACTCAACAAGAAGGATTAGACTTCTTTGATACTTTTTCCCCAGTGGCAAAACTTACTTCAATTCGGTTATTGTTAGCTGTTGCTGCTATTAAGGGATGGTATATTCACCAATTAGATGTAAATAATGCTTTTTTACATGGTGAATTAAATGAAGAAGTTTACATGGAAGTGCCCCCTGGTTTGGATGTTAAACATCCCAATGTAGTTTGTAAACTGTTAAAGAGTCTTTATGGCCTGAAGCAGGCATCTCGACAATGGTTTGCCAAACTCTCTCAAGCTCTTCTTCAATATGGCTTTACTCAAGGCCATTCTGATTGCTCACTTTTCATCAAGAAAACTGCCACTTCTTTCATTACTTTACTAGTATATGTAGATGATGTTCTACTAGCTAGTGATAATCTAATTGAGATTCAGCAACTCAAGATATTTCTGCATGATAAGTTCACAATCAAGGACTTGGGGCAGTTGAAGTACTTCTTAGGATTGGAAGTAGCCAGATCAAAGTCTGGCATCTCTCTCTGTCAAAGAAAGTATACTTTGGATATACTTCAAGATGCAGGTCTCACAGGTTCCAAGCCAGCTGCATTTCCAATGGAATCTACTCTTAAACTTAGTGCAGATGATCCTAATCTCTATGAAGATGCCTCGGGTTACAGAAGGTTAATTGGCAGGCTACTATATTTGACAGTTACAAGACCTGACTTGGCCTATTCTGTTCAAGTCCTTAGCCAGTTTCTTGCTAAACCAGCAGTTTCTCATTATCAAGCTGCTATGCGTGTGCTTAGATACTTAAAAGCTACACCTGGAGAAGGATTGTTCTTCTCTTCATCTTCAGATTTTCAATTAAAAGCTTTTTCTGACAGTGATTGGGCAGGTTGCTTAGACACCAGGAGAAGTGTTACAGGATATGCAATTTTTCTAGGAGATTCTTTAATCTCATGGAAATCAAAGAAACAAGCCACAGTTAGCAGATCATCTGCAGAAGCAGAATATAGGGCTCTTGCTGCCACAACATGTGAGGTGCAATGGTTATTATATGCCCTTCAAGATCTCAGTGTTGATCACTCTCAGCCTACAATGCTCTACACTGACAGCAAATCAGCTTTGTCTATTGCAACTAATCCAGTACAACATGAGAGGACTAAACATATTCAAATCGATTGTCACCTTGTTAGGGAGAAATTGCAGCAGAATGTTATAAAGCTTTTCTATATTCCCTCAAGATTACAACTAGCAGACATATTTACCAAGCCTCTCGGATCACTGCCTTTCCATCATAATTTGCGCAAGATGAACATTATCAATATACATGCTCATCTTGAGGGGGGGTGTTGGAATATAGCCTCTCATATTGACAGCATGGAGTTGAAGTCTAAAGAAGAAAAGCTAAAGGCAGAAAAATAGAAGGAGAAGATTTAAAATACAGTTATTTCTGTTACATTTCTGTTATACATTTATTTCTCTGTGTAGTATAAATATTACATAGACCTTCATGTATTTGACATCAAGTAGTATCGATTTCATTTACATCAGATTACACAATTCTCATATTCTTCCTCTGTTCTAATTTTCTCTGCTATTCATCAAGTTCTCAACATATATATATGGTTTGCTGGACTGAAATGCCTGTAAATGCGTTTGGTTGATTGTAATTTCCTGAAAATGGCAGTCATTAGTGTTTCATCATGTTTAAGCAAAAATGCTATGTGATTGATCATTGCGCATCATTGCATGTAATTTAAGTAGCTAGATTATTCATCCCATGGAGTGAATAGATTGAGGCACGATTTGCATAAGAATGGTAAATTTTCCAGAGAGCTATATCTCAACCAATAGATCCTCCTTTAAGAAAATGGGGTGGTGGCAAACTTGTGGTTTCAAGATCCTATGGGCCTGTGTTTCTCCTACTGATAAAAAAAAGAAGTGAGGATTATTAAATATACCATATCTGTTACAATTAAATATACCGTATCTGTTATCCATCCTGCTCTTTAATTGAATGAGATCTAGAATCAAAGCATTGCAGCCAGCAACAGCAACTTCTCTGATCTTGCTTTTGTGTTCAAATTTTACTGAGCAAATGTTTGTAAAATCTTACTTGGCCTCTCTATTTTTGTTGGCCGCATGAGTCTATACACCCATTTTACCCTTCTATTGAAGTCTTTTTGCTTTTTTATATCAGTAAATAATTGTTTTATTAAGAATAGGGATAGCAAAGTACACGGGACATATGCAAGAGAAGCATCTATGCGTGAGTGTCGAAAGATACAAGAAAATCCTTTACTCTCATGCCATTAAAGTCTATTACAATCGACCAATGGAAGTCTTTTTTTCCAGCCCAAATTTGTTAAAATTTAGATGTTTGACAACGAGAATGTAAAGGCCTCCTTTTTGAAAAGAAATTATGTCTGGGGTGGTATTGATATTTTGCATTTTTATCGGCTATTGATGCAAATTCCACAACTGAGTTTGAGTGATTTGGGTAACCCATTAGCAGCCAAAAGGTTGAGATAGTGAGGGCATAAATATCCCCCAAAAATCCGACATTGACTCATTGAGGTTGGTGGTCCTTAATTCCTACTCTTATGTCAAAACAAATTCCGGAGTCTTTGCTGTTTTGGTGTTCTTAAAATGGATGTAATTGATTGGGATAAGTAAGCATTTGATGTTTGTTTTAGATTATGAATTTTTTACTCAACCCCTTGTGCTTTTGCTACTTCCATACGTTTCTTTGTTTTTGAGGGAGATTAATCTGGTGTGCCATCTGCTATGGGTCACTGTGTAATAGAGTATCTTATATATTGCCTTTGTGTATATTGAGGGTCTCGATTTTGTGGATTATTTCAAGGTCCTGAATGGGGGAAAGCAATGTGTTTGAAAAGTTTGTTTCCTTGATTTATTCAAATGTTTACCAAACAAAATATTTAGTTGGCTCAAGTTATTTTTGGATTTTGTTTGTAATGTGCATAGCAAATTTTCTGGTTATACTTTGATGAAGTTTTTGGATTGTGCAGAACTCAAGGCTGCATTTCATAGGAACCTGGATTGATGCCGCGAACTTTTTTCCAGCTTGTATAATGGTTTTAAGCCCCACAACTTCCAATATTGAAGCCTCTGCTCAAAAGACTGCCGTTGTTTATGTTGACATGGTAATCTCCATGCCCTGCCCTACTGTCAACAATGAACAAACAAAGCAATCTTAACATTCGAAGGTATAGTTTTGCGTTCTTATAGAGCTGATTTTTATACTCTGCATTTTCATATCAACCTTTCATACTTTTTCACGTACTTTGCATTCATATAGAACTGCTTCTGCTTCTCTAACAGATCAAACAGGCAGCTGTTAGTTAAAAATTGTAACGAGCCAGACACAAAATCCTGGAAATCTTTGGGATTCTGTTTCACAACATAACAGATGAGGGATGATAGATGGCTCAATGTTGCTCAGACCTTATGCCACATATCGCACAATGATAAAAGTGTTCCATTCTTGGATTTAATTGCTTTATGTAAGTCAAGCCAATGTATAACTTGTTTAAAAAGGTTTCTCCTGTCATTTCGTCTCAATTTTTTTATAACTACTGTAAAATAAACTTCTCTGATAGTTAAATCAATGGCGATTCACTGGTTTTGGTTCGTCTGGTTGGGGTGGCCAGTCAAGTTTCCCTCTACCGTCACGAGTTACCCATTTTCAGGTCGTATTATAGGGTGGCTTTGGCGGTGGTAATGGAAGATCTAGCAGTTATACGACAACAGAAATAATTGGATATCCATCCATTAAAAGGTCGATCCTGCTCTTCTAATAAAGGGGCCTAATCCAAAATTTGTGACAGCATATGGTTTTTTCTTAAATAAAAATGCACAAGGGACCAATCTCAACTAGACCAAAGCAATGTGAGTTACCAACCAAAGTTTCATAAATTAAATTTACTTGTAATGGTAAGAGATGTTAATTTTGTCATTATTCTTTCAGTGCTTTGAATTCCTTTTGCTTAAACCAAACTTCAAGTGCAGTGTCCATTCGCTAGTTGTCAATAAGTTTTGCATGGTAATACTTCACTTAAGGTTTACCAAATGTAGAGGGAAAAGACTGGAAAGTAGAAAATATTGAATGAAAAGAATGCAGAGCAAGGTCTGAATGCAATCTCATTGGAAGTTTTTCAAGAAAATAAACCCCCTTCGTCTTTTCCTATTTGTCACATGGAAAAACTGTCAAAGTTCATACAACGATTGAGACAGCGATCTGAAAAAGTTATGGCACATTGCAACTCTGCCCAAAACAATGAATGCATGTCTCTAAACAAGACAATCTTAAACCACAAGTTGCCATTTCATGTACATGTTTCGCAACCATTGTGGCTAATTTCACAACCGCCTCAACCACAAGTAGTATGTATAACCAGTAGCAGCAGTTAGCCCAGTTGACATATTTACATAGTATCTTGCCCCTTTGCCCCTCTACTTTCCCTTCTTTTCAAAACAAAATTCTCCTTCTCTACCAATGGCCAGGCCAAGTCTGGTATTCAAAAGTTTCTAGAGACTAATCCAAAAAACAAGGATCTTGTGCTGACACTGTAGTGGCCATGTATTAGAAAAGAGCCAGCGGCAGCACTAGGATTGTCCCCATAAATATTGAATAAAATTAACACAAATAGGGATTTCTGATCTTCATTTTTGTTCATTAATTCGCTCCCTTGGTTTCTTATAGAGCTCAAGAGTATCAGCATGGCTGGGATCAAGACACACAGCTGCTTCACAATCCCGAGTGGTGGAGATATAATCCCCCATTGATTCATGAAATGCTGCTCGAAGATGTAGCAGCTGCACGTCCAGCTTGAAAGCTATGGCCCTTGTAAGTTCTGCTATGGCTTCGTTTTCTTTGTGGTCATCCATTAAAACTGTAGGGCGTAATTCCCATATTAGTAGTTCAAAAAATGGTCCACACATTCATACGCAAATTTTTGTAAATGTGAAGATAATAACAGGTGATAATAAGACGAGTTGCTTGGAATATCAGTATGAAGTAGAGTGCAGGAAAGTTAACTATCCACCACCTTCAACTATAAGTTTGGTCACTTTTGTTACACACTGAGTATGACTGCTGCCTTTCCTCTCTCTTTTTGTAAGTACCACCAACATCCTGGCAGAATCCTACCCCAAGTAGGAGAGGACAATTATAGACCAGTTCTGTTGTCTACTTCAGAAGATATACTTGCAGTTTGGTGTATGTAATATAACATAAGAAATCCTACTTAACTAGAGCAGTTCGAGCTTTTCATCTCGACTGCAAAACAAATCTGCGACAATGAGAACTAGCATTTGCTTGAAATAACTACCAGACCATGGTATTCCTTTAGATCTTTCGAAAACACAAATCAAATGTACTTTTGATGTTAATCAGAGCCATGATTGAATTTAAGCTGAAAAGTAAGGTCCATGCAGTTTCCAAGTCGATGACCTCAATTTCAAATGATGCAAGTGAAAACAAAAATAGAAGAAGATGACTCAAGTGGTTTGAAACCCAGCCAGCTATGCAACAATGTGGCTCAATAACAGCAAACTAATGCCTGAGTCAACTAGTTAATACATATACATGTATAATTTACAAGGCAATGCGCCATCTAAAAAATATGGAATATAGTTGTGAAACCCCAAAGATAATCAGTGAATGGATTACCAACATATAACTATACTCAACAGATAGTGCACCAGGAAGTTTTTCTGGCTCCAACAGTTATAGAAGTAACTTGGACGTGTGATGGAGATGAAATATGAGGCAAGTAAATTGGTTAATTGGATAAACACATGCACTAGAAAACATATGTTTCCTATAGCTGCAATCGGTACAATTATCTATGTATATATGAAGGATTGGTAGACACGAAGTTACGAAAGGAGGTATGCGGAAATAATTTCAATACTTTAAGCCAGTATAACAAAGAAAGAAGGCCCTTCTAATCTTCCTCAACAAGGTGTACTGCTCATATGAGCAACGGAACATATGTTTGTCCAGAAAACCATCTTTTCATCCCAAAAAAAGGGGAGACTCAGCAGTTATTATTACCATTATTATTTTCTAAGTAAAAACTGGAAAAAAAAAAAAAAATCTAACATATATTATGAAACTTACCCGCTGCCCTATATCTGTAAGGGTATGTCCTCAGGGGATCTAACTGTGTTGCCATAATAAGATCACTTTTTGCCATGTCACGGTCACAGTATTCTGAACGTTTCTCATAAGCCGATGCATTGTTCTGGGCCTTCTCTATGAGTCTTGTCATCTCATCATATGCAGCTTTGCGTTGATTTTTAAGATGATATACACGCGCCAAACCCTGATGTGCTCGTGTATGCTTGATATTGAGTGCACTCGTGTAGCAGTCAGCAGCAAGATCCAGCTTATCACAGTCTACATAGACACTTCCTAGATTATTCAATGCCTGCAGAATACGAGACTCACCCAAATTTAATACATTAATTTGTTGCAAAAGGAAATATAATATAATTACTAAAATATGACACTTACTTGTCCTTTCCGAAGGCCATCTGAGGGGCATCTAAGAGCTTCCTCCAGAAGCTGGATCACATACATTGAAGACTCAAGATTGAGACTAGAGTCTGCTAAAGCATATGCTTTAAGGAAGAAAGCTTCAAATGATCTCTGTACGGAAATGGACTCCTCAGCCCTGGCTAATGCTTCTTCACGATGGCCAGTATCATAAAAAATCCACCCTTCATAAACAAGACGTTCATGCTCAGAAGTGGAGTAATTTCTAGCCAACCGGAGGCTACGCATAGCTGCCTTTTGACAATTTAACCTACAGTTTTTGGAAAAAAAGAAATAAAAAACTTGTCAATCATACAAATAAAACAACCCAGTTCACCTATAATTAAAATAACTCTATCAGGTGAATAAATCCATCATTTGTGACCTGACACCTGAAGAATATTGCATAATTAACATCATCACATTGAGAAACTGATAGATACCATAACTCATTCTTAATGTTGACTAAAATTATACTATAACTCATAGTAACTTGTGGATCCAAACCAATTCTAAATGTTCTAATACGCCAAGAAATTGGGATAATTTTTTATCAATTATAGAAGCTTATCAAGGTGACTTCTGATGCGAAAATCATTCACCAAACCATCAAAGACAAAATTCTTTGTCAGCAAATACTTGTTCATTTATGAACATACTAGTAAATCATTTTCCCTTAATTCATTTTCCCTTAATGATCACAAGTTTGATGGCTAGTCCACTTCAGTGTTGATGTCACTTACACCATATTCACTGTAATGAATACAGTAGCATAAAGCTCATTAAATTGACTCAAACTATAATATAACTAGGATTAGAAGAAGCCTTAAGAGTCCCAATCGACAACCAGTGGGGACAGATAAAACTCTTTAATCAATTTTGAAACCAAAATCTCTGGGAATGGCAAGACGTTATTGTCAGCAAGTAGAGCTCCGTAGCAAATGGATGGAATTAATAAAGCACAAAGTTAATGATCGAACAAAACATCATAAAATGAGTTAACTACTCAGAGCTCAAGCAAGACAGTGGCTAGAAAAAATTACTACACTGACAACACTGTTAAGCAGCGATCTACCATTGTTTTGGAATAGTTTATTCGTCTCTAATAAGGGTTTCCACCGCCATAAGTGAGGCTTTTCATCAATAAAGTCACAGAGCTTTGAAAAATTATCATTTTTTTAATTCATACCGTAACAGAAGAAGAGACTGACGAAAGCGTAGGAGACTCTTCCCTGGGTCATTTGCCAACATATGGTGTACAACAGCTAGAGATCCAATATCATCAACAGAGGACCATCGATCATACAATTGCATCCAACAATCAGCCTGACTCCACTGCTGAACATGAGGGCGGAGGAGCTCAACTAAGTAGTCGCCATGCATTTTCCCATCAAACATCATATAATTTGGGTCCAACGTCAATAGTGCCCGGACATCTCTTAGAGCTCCTTCGTAATCTTCTAGAACAATGGAAAACCATGCACGCAGTTCGAGGCAGTCGGGTGAAACTTTGAATCCAATTATTTTATTAATTTCTGATATTGCCGCCCCAAGCTGGTTCTCCTCCACTAGTGAAACAGCTCGGTACTTGTATGGATAAGAGAGAGTTGGATCCAAATCAGTTGCAGTTTTCAAATCTGTCATCTTCTCCTTGCCACAACAATATATAGATCGCTCCTGATACATCCAGCCAGTTGGGGTATAATCTGAAATGAGAGAATTCATCTGCTTGTATGCGGAATACTTATGCCCACGCTTAAACTTGGCCCTTGCAACGCCCACTAATGAATAAACATGGCCCACCTCAACTGCAGCCTCAAACCAATGCTGTGCATCTTTATATTCTTTCCTCTCAAGCATGACAACACCCAACTGGTGAGATGCAAGTTGCTTCTGCCAACCTTCAACTGCACACTCCTGCAACCTCTCCAGCAGCATCACTGTAGTGTTTGATTTCATGTCTTCATCCAAGGCAATCTGGCTCAAGAAATAGTACAAAGCAAAAGAAGCATGCCCAACCATAGCCAATCTTTCCCTAGCCTCTGAACTACAAAAAATTCTCATCACATTGGGAGTGTGGATGGAACTCGGGAGCTCTCTCAAGAACACCTGCAAGCAAGCTGCCACTAGAAGATATGCAGTTTCCTCCAACCCATACTCAATTAGTAACATTGCGTCCTCCATGTCACAGATCAGAGATGCTAAATGAGCATCACAAGCGGACTTCATCTCCTCGCAACAAAACTTGTTTCCCAAAGAGAGTAGCTCCAACACGGTACGTGGATCAAAAGAACCTACTCTTTTTATCCTGCTAAATATCACCACTGCTCTCATTCCCTCTGCAGAAATCCCATTCTGCGAAAAGTTTATTTTCTCCCATCGTGACTCCTTGAAGCCACCATACAACATTGCTTTAAACGGTCTTGAAAGCATCGCAATATTGTATCGTACACACCTAATTTCTTCATCCCCAATGCAAAAAGACATATCACCATCCTCCTCCGAAGTCGAACATTCCTCATGCCCCATTAAGATTCCATCATCAACTTCCTCCCTAGGGGTCCGAGAGCATGAACAAGAATCATATATTGATTCAGGGTCGTACCCGGATACCAAACTAGCCTTAGGACACTCAAGATTCCGTCCACAACAATCCATTGCTGAATATCCAATAAGCTCATCCTCTCTCCTCTCAAACCGCAACCATGCGGCGAGGACAACTTTCATATGCACATCAACAGCATGCTGTCTTGCGGACCTAAGGCTCCGCCGGAACAATTTGGGATCGGATAGCCCCCGGAAAATCACACATTGTTCAAGATACACCTTGTATTTCTCAAACTGAGAACAGTTCTCAGTCCTGCGATACGCATCAGCTAAGGTTTCGGCGAAATCAACAGATTTAAGGCACGGTTCAATCCGGGGCTCAAGGAGATCGGTCTTGGGGAGTCCGTGCGGTAGAAGATTCTCAGGTACAACATTCGGGGCTGTGTTAGGAGGAGCTTGGAAACCCCGATTCAATTTGGATCGAATCGAATTGACCCTGAGATGATCCTGGAGGTGGTTTAAAAGCTTGTCGCCCACGCCACCGCCGCCGCCGCCACCACCACCACCAGTGTTAGGCCCGGATGGGTTAAAAGCGTAGACCTGAGTGCCTTTACACCCATCCATGATCTTCAAACTACGCATTGTGGTGAATAGATTGTGCTGCATGTGTGCTGTAGTATAACAATAAATCTAGCTCTTTGAATACAAAAACTCTCCGAAAAGCCAGATAGCTTTATAGCTCAAAAAAACAAAAGAAAAATCGTAAAATTAGGACAAATGAGGAAATGGGTAGAGAAGGAAAGGAATGAATTACCTTCTACACAAACACCGCCGCTTGGGGAATGAGGTTTGAAGGGAAAAAAAATGGTAGATTTTCTGGGATTTGTTTTTTCTTGTTTTCCTTTTCCCCCAAAAAATGGAGAGAATTAGGAAGTATAGGGGTAGAATTTTCTATTGGGTTGAAAGGGGAATGATCTTGATCACGTTGGTCGCCAACCAGACGAAGGGTGGAGGTGACCGTTTCAACGGCCACTCTCTCTCTGTCTCTCTCTCTCCCGCTGTTTATCTGTGTATATATGCTTTTTCTCTCACACACAAAACACAGACACGAATAAAAACACTCTCTGTATTTATTTCCTTTTTCCTTTTCCCTCGCTGTACGTGCATTAGGTGCGTTTCTAAATTTCTATCTTTGGTAAAAGGTTGAGGGTGTCTGCGTCTGTCTCTCTGCGTATGTTTGGAACAACTCCTGTAGAAGAGTAAGGCCGCTAAAGTCGGGCTGTCTCTCACGCCAATGACCTTCAATAGTCCAAAGATCTCCCTCACAAGCCCCACCCCCCAATCCCATTATTTATTTATTATTCCTTTCATTTCTATCTCTTTCAAATTAATTTCCAATCCCTAATCTTCCGGACATATCAGACACGAAGAGTGCCCTCCAGCCTTCCCACCAAGCACGTGGAATAAAGAAGAACCAACAACCTTAGGTGTGGCTTTTGCCTCATGTATCATTCATACTTGTCCTTTCATTTGATTGAAAACAAGAGCTACTCTACTCCTTTTTAATCTCTCTTTTACTTTATAAACGTGTATTTTTTTTATTATAAGATTTGTGAGTCTAACACGAATAGATCACAATTAACATGTTAGATTTGAAGAATTTTATTTATTTAATTAGATAGATTAGTTAGGACTGACTATCATTCATCTTGAATTCGATTTGATACGACGGAGATGACATGATTTAAAGCGATAACTTTTATATTAGTATGTGAACTTAAAATGAAATCAATGGATTTAAGTTCAAAAGATTTGACTTGTTTAATTAAATAGATTTTAAGAATGAATTATGTATGAAATGAATTCAAATTGACACAATTGAACCTAAGAGCACTATTGGTATGTAATATTTAGTAAAGTGGCCCGTTGTGAAGCCCCCAATTCCCCGCAGAGGATGTAACAGAGTTTCAGAACATTGAGACATGCAACACAAGGCTATATACTTCATTCATGACAGTTAATATACAATATATCCTAAAATGCAACTAGTAGTATGCAATAATCGTAAGATAATTAGCTATAACTCATGCCAAAATGAACTAAAATATCTCAATAACGTTAATGACCATCATAAGTTCAAACTTAAGAATAACATTTCCTTAATATAAAATATTTAATCCAAGTTCCATGGTTAGATCAACCATTTTATACGCTCTGAAGTATAAAGAGTCATGCTTATTAACATTAAAATTATATCTAGTCTTCACTCAAGGTTCGGCTCCTCTTCAATCATTTGTATCCAACGATCCTTCTTGTACGTTCTTCCTTTACTAGTCCTAACACAGCTACTATCATTCTATGAGAAAAATAATGGTGGGTTCATAAGGGTGGGATTTATTTGAAATCTCATTAAGTTAAATAACTAACTTACACAGAGATAAGATATGCATAATTAATGATAAACATGAGATGCATGCAATGATATGCAGAAAAAAAAAATCCATATTTGTCTCACATCCTAATTCCTCAACATTTTTAGAAAAACTTTGATGCACTTTCTCTTTTAGAAAGCATTTTCACTTTCTCATTTCAAAAGCATGACATTTTGAAAGAGAATATTTCATACCTCATTACTTTAAAAAATCATAACATTTCATCATTATTAAAGTCATCATTAACATACGTATGGTAGCAACATGGTTCTCCATATCCACCGTGAGTACCTGCCAGTGACCGTAGTATAACTCATATTGACACTAAATCGACATTGTTCTCAATTCATTGGTATCATAACATATCATCATCATAACATTTTATTATAACGTATGCACTCACCAGTATTAGGTGTCATATATGACTTTACTCTGGCATTCTTTAAAAAAAAAAATTCATTTGACACTCGTTGACTGTTTTTTGTCAATCAATGGGTTACCACTCCATTTTATTGAATCCAGAGTGGACAAAAGAGTTCTACTGGAATAATTCCTCATCCTAACCTTTGAGGTCATGAAAAAATTCATTTTCATGCTACGCTTATAAATTTATTTCATGATATGTGCATATGTAACAAGCTTTCATATGAAAATGTTAAAAATGATGAAAATTTCACATGTCATGTAAGCAAGTAATTAAATACTCTATGTATCATATTATGTTTTATACTCAAAATGACATTTATAAAATGAATGTGGCACATATACAAGAATCATAAATAAATTATCTAAAAGTAAGTTAGAAGTTAACTTACAAACTTTCCGAATTTAGAGGGTCAATGCGTTTGTAATCAAAATTATGCTAAGTTAGGATTTAAACCTCTAAGGAAGATGTTCAAAGTCAAAGGGTACAAAAATTCAGTATTTACAAAATAGGCTCTATACTTAGCAAAATTCCACTATGGCCTTAAATTTTCACTATTTGCATTTTGAGATTTGCCTCAAAATTCACCAAATTTCATAAACCTCATATTTTTTATATTCTAAATTCATATATAACCTTAGAATTTCAAAAATAAAATCACAACTATGTCAAAACTCATCAACCTGTGGCATGCATCAATGTGGGTTTATTTGTTATTTCAAGCTTATAGCTTCTATGCATACATGTGTACTCAAATTCGTCAAATACCAATTGTAATTATAACCTTAGGGATAATTAAAACTTAGGCATCAGATCATACAAGTTCATCCCAACACTTAAACATGGCTTCAAGATCTTAATACTCACTAAACCATCCATATTTAAGCATATGCATGATGTTTCTAGCTTTCCTTACCCAAAGATGTTTCAAAACTTAGTTAAATCAAGCATTTACATTTCTTATCCCAATCACAAGGCTTTTCTAAATGTACATTATCCAAGCTTAGGTAAAATAATCAAAATTCTATAAGTTAAGTATAAACCAATCAAAATTGATGCATGTTAGATGATCAACACAAGATAGAATTAAATCCTATTATGGAATGCTTTCAACCTCAAAATTAAACCTTTAAAATTCATTCCAAGACATTAGTGAATCATATAAAATCATATCAAGTCATATCATGGCTAAAAATTTGACACAAAGTAATTTATTTAATCAAAACATAAAATCTGGCCCAGTTTGATATTAGCATGCTAAACCTTAATTAAAATCAATCAAAACCTCATTCCCATGCCATAAATTAAAGTATATCATTCTAACACTTGAAAAAAATATAGGGCAAGATTTCTTACATAAATCGTGGGTTTTAAAGCTCCCAAAACAACTTCACTCAAAAACACTCAAAAACTCTTAAGAACTTCACTCGGTTTCACTCTATTGCTCACTAAGAGAGAAAAATGCTCTCAAGACTCACGAGAAGGCTTGGAGGAGAGGTGTGGAGAAATGAGAAAGTGATAGAGGTATTTATAGGCTTCGAGAGGGGAGGGAGACGTTCGTTTCAGCTCCAAGGAAGTGAATGTGAGTGGTGGAGGTAGGAGGTGGAGTGCTTGAGTATAAAATGCCAGGGGTGACATCACTTGGTTCAGTTCAATAGTGGTCTAAGGTGTCATAATTTCATCATGGAAGAGAGCTAGAATACGTGCATAGGTGCAGGGGCTTCATGATTCAAATTTTTGAAATAAAAATTCACAAGACAAGCGAGCCATAGCTTACGTACGGTTTTGGGTTTCCTTCAAGGCTGTCCAAATTTTTTATCATTTTTCGTCTTATCCTCTTGGTCTAATTTGAGGGTATTACAACCATCATTTGAAGGCCTTTTCAGGTGAGGAAGAGAGTCATGAGGAGCTGCCAAGTGATCATGCTTGGGCATAAAAAGAAAAGGGCAAAATGGGTAATGGTTCAACCAAATGATTTCAAGTGAGTGCCTCTCTTTGAGCCAATCGGTTGGATTGCCTTGAGAAAGTAATTGGGTAAGCTTTCACTTGGGTGCTTTGAAGCACTTCCAAGGGACAAAAAGTCAAAGGAGATGGCATGGGTAAGTGAGGTAAGAAGGTGCAAAAAATTCTTGAAGAGACTAAGGGCAATTTGCTTTGGTTCCAACTAGATTTCCTAAGGAAATGGTTGGATTTTGGTTTGGTTTCTTGGAGCTATTTTACCCAGGAAAAATCTGGTGTAAGCAATTTTGTGTACCAATATGCGCACCCATCTAATATGATTGGTCAGAAAGTCAGATTTCAATAAAAATCGTGCCAATTTGAATTTTGAATATAAAGACAATAGCATTGGTACGCAGATTGATACATAAATTCGCTTGTATGTAGCAAAACTCTTTCACCCAATGCTAGGTCCAGTCCTTGAGTGATGTGGTGAGGTATAAATGGTGCAATTATATTTGAAAATATGGTGGAAATGGTGTGGGTTAAGGGTTGGTTTGATGAAGTGCACATGGTTGCTTCAAAGGAGCCGATTGGTGGTTTGTGTTAGCATTGTCAAGGCTTGGTTCCAATTGACATGGATTTGGTTAATCCTAACCTTCAAGGGTTGCCTAAGAGTGATTCAAAACAATTATAAAATCCATAAATTTTAGATCATAAATGTGAAGAAAAAAAATTTGAAGATAGCTATGCAAAAATCATTGTGTGGGTTACTATTCACGTGTGACATGAGTAGTGCTTCTTAACTCAAGTTAGAAGGTTAAACATGGTTGGGAGCGAACACTAGGGGTATGTGGTTCATCTTGGGTCTAAGGGAAACCTATGGTATGGTGTATGTGGGTTCCGATTGGAAGAATAAAATAAAAGACAAGGGTTTAGACTTCATGGGTTGGGCTTTTGTTAGGCCATTTGTGCGAGCCTTGGTTGTGGGCTTAGAGTAGGTCATTATATGGACCTTAATTTCATATTTGTGGGACCTATATATGGCCTCAAAGGTCTACTAGGTTGGGCCTAATCTCTATGTCTTTCCTCTATTGGGCCAGAGTCTTGAATGTTACTAAGTTAGGCCCAATGACCTTATGCTTACCAAGTTGGGCCTAATATCTTGGGTCTAATAAGTTAGGTCCATAGTCTTGTGTCCAATAAATGAGGCCTGAAATCTTATGTCTTCTAAGTTGAGCTTAAGCCCTTCACTCTTACTAAGTTAGGAACAATGACTTTATGTCATTTACATTGGACCTATTTTCTAGTATCCTCCAAGAAAGGCTTAAAACTTTATATTTCTAAAGTTGGGCCTAAGACTTTTTAACATATTATCCTTAACCCATCACATCCTTAGTGAATTAGAGTTCTAAAGTCTTATGTTCATCAAGTAGGGCCTAAAATCTTGGGGAAATGCTCCCTTGCCGCCTGAGCGGTACAGCGCCAAGTGTACCACTCAGGTAAAAATATATATATTTACTTAGTGATTAAGAAAATGATTTTAAGTATATTGGTGTATTTTTTTACTTAGTGATTAAAAAATGTAAAAAGAAAATTAAAAAAAAAATAACACTGTGCGGTCACGCCCAGCAATAAGGATGGGGCGGCAGAGTAGCCCTATGAAAAATCTTATGTCTGTCAAGTTGGGCCTAAGGCCTTAGTGTCTCTCCCGAACTTTTTTTATCCAAAAAGCTTGCACAATTAATAAACTAATATCTTGGACCTTCCTAAATCTATGAAACATTTAACCCAAATTACTTAGCCCAATAACGTGGCAAAATCTCCAATATGCCACTTGTCATTCTAACATTAATGGTCTCTTGGCACATTTTCTTGAAATTAATAAAACACTAAAAATTCTCTGAAATAATACTACTAAACCAATGAAGATCCAAAAATTTCATTTTCCTCAAAATCAATATTGCACTAGAACCTTAATAATTTTAACTAAACCCAAGGTATACAGTCATCTTGCCAACTCAAAAATCCAAAATTATTCTTATTCCCAATAACCCAACTCCTAATTAACTAAGATTAAGGCTACTAAGTTCAAGACCTGAGGAGCTTTTTAGGCTGGGTGTTACAGTGGTGTATATACATTCAAGCTTCATAAAATGTCATTGAAATCAGTTATTTATCTTGTAACTTAATAATTTTGACCCTTATACGTGTTTTCAAACTGTTGACATAACATGACTTGTAAAAAGTTTACTTTTTTTTATTGATTTTAAACTATAACATATTTCAAATCAAATTATGTTATATCGGCAATTTAAACTCTATTGTTAAATGTGAATTAGTCCTCTTGTACATCTTGAAAATGGAACACGTGATCTGGGTACTTTCCCTGAAACTTCCATGTATTCAAATAGTAGTAAATAATGTTAAGAAAAACCTATTTATAAGTAAGTGTAGATAACACACTGTCACATTTGGTAAAATACTTATATAACATAATTTGATTTGAAAAATAAATTTTAAATTTTAAATCTTACAAATCAAATCTTATTAATTAATTAAGTGATGTGGATGCATGTGTAGTACTCTACATACCAAATAACTCATGATATTATTTGGTCATGATCTTATGACCATGGAACTAGCTAGATCGAGTTGATTGTAATTATTTAATTGGTAGTTTACCAAAATTAAAAAACGTTAGGTGAACTTAACTAAATCTTTATGACAATAATTCAAATCAGTTTGTGACTAGTTAGGATGCATGGTTGTGCCTTAAGATAGACGCTAGCTAGCGTAAAAGAATATCGTAAAATAGATGTATGTTTACTTTGCAACATAATAAATGTAAATAATTATAATAATATATAGTTGTAAGAATTTTTTGAAGAATTTTGGAATATGAATGAAAGGGCATGAGGAAGAATAGGTTTGGATGCGACGCGTACATTATCTAATTAAGCTAGGAAATGCATGTATCGAAACGGGACAATTTTCACCTTTGACGAGAATTAAATATATAAATATATATATATATATATATTTAATACGACTCTGGCAACCAACCATGCATACGTCTTGATGTGACAACTGTCCAAATATTAAAGTATTAAAGGCGATGAAATTCCGCATGACACCATGCATTTGCTGACACATTAATAGCTAGGCATGATATAATATGATAAGATATATATTCGTGTTGTATTTTTCGAAATAGTTAAGCACATGATATTCGTTATATATGCAAGTGCTACAATTTAATAGGAGGGCAAAAGACCTTAAATTATGTAGTTTCATGCTGTTTTTCTTGGATGAATGTGCTTTCTTTTTTGTTTTCTCAAAACCTAGACATCGAAAGTCCATATGAGCTAATAATGAGACAAGAACGTTAACAGTTGAAAATTATTCTGCCTTGACATACATATATATATATATATATGAGATAATGATGAACCATATAATATGCAACTGCAAGTGTTTGATCAACACCAAATAGGATAGGATTGCAAAATGCAACGTCCCTTGATTATATAATTCATTGATGATCAGAAAATAAAAACCAAAACAAAAAGAAAACAATTGGGTCACGGGTTCACGTACGTACGTTAATCTTTGATGATACACCACATTAACTCATATAACAAAAACAATTGCTTATAGTTCATCAGTTGTTTGCTTTTAAATATTATATATATATATATATATATATATATATATATATATATATATATATATCTATGAGGTGAGACTACTTACTAATTTATAAGTTTTTTCTGATGGAGAGAATTGATATTTGCAGTTGCACAAGCATCACATATTCATTTTCAAAAAATAAATAAATATAAGATTTACACGAGAAAAAGTAGATCCCATTCTTTTTTAAAGCATAATATTTACACAACTAATGACTGTATCTAATATTGCTCACTTATAGAAATTAATTTATGGGACAAACTAGTTTTCTTTCTTTGCAAAGTTGAAGATGATCAGAAAATTCTTGGAGAACAGATTGGTTTCATGGTTCCAAAATTTGCAGCCCTTCCAGTAGTACTGGTGCTGTGGGTATTTTCAAATGGTCAGTAAAACGCGGCGTGCATGCATAGACTTTCCTGAAAGCATTTCTGTCTACTAGCTGATCTAGGCCTCTAATTTAAGATTCTTCTTCTGGTTTTTTATTATATAAAATTTGCATGGCATATTCTCTGTTTGTTTGCATGCAATATAATAGAAAATATATATAAGAATACCTTCTGTCTTCCGAGAAGCAAACTGGAACATATACTAGTTGTGAAGCTTCTTGGAGATGGGAAATTGTCGTACGTTAATCTATATATGGTGCATGACATGGATGGTATGAAGATGTCATAGCATGGACATGCATGATATATGTTATCATGTATTCATGCATGCATAGATGTTGATCAATGATTCACGGCTCTGAAGGATTGTTTATGATAAACAGAAGGACTAGTAGAAGACGACAGATATCTTCATTCTGAAATAATGCGCAAGATCCGCATTAATAGGTTCACGTATTCTTATGCAGTTAAACAATAGGATAAAAAAACACATAATTCTAAAGAAAAAGGGAGCAGAAGTACCACTGCGCTGGGCGTTGACCTCACAAGGCAATTAAGCTAGGCGCCTGTTGGAGTGAATATTTTCAGAACAACCTCAGTTTTTAATTGGGAAATGTTAATTAAGGACGTTGCTGTCTAATTTCGATGGTCTGAGTCGTCCATTTGATGTTGCATGCTCTATATATATTGAATATTTTCTTAGTGATCAGCAAATTAAGAGTAACGAGGCAGTACTGACACATGAATAAGCTTGCAAAGGTATTGATCTCTAGAAAGCGTGGCCCGTGTGGGCCGGTTTTACATATTCATGTCTTGTACATCGTTAAATATTTTCCAAAATTCTAGACACATACATACGATACAAGTGCAAGACAAAATATTAACGTTAAAAATCTTTTACAAAATATTACTTGAATCAGGTTATAAGGAAATTGTTTATTTGTGATCAGTTAATTTCAGTTAAATAATTATTTTCAATTAAAATTAGTTACTAATAATATTTTGATTACAATAAATTAATTATAAAAGTCCGATTTTCTTTTAGCGCCGGCCTGATCTAGAAATCAAAACTGACGTTGTAGTGTCGACTCTATTAATTAACTATCCTCTCAAGAACTTCGTGATTAAAAGGAAAAAAGCCTAAACCAATTATCACGGCTTATATATGGACATGACTACTGACTAGGAAACTTCCCATGCATGCACGTGGGAGGAATGAAAAAGTTTCTTTTGCGAGGTTGCAACTTAAAGTCAAGACTTGTATTTATTTCAAAGCTTATAAATTTGATAATTCATTATTAATTAATATATATATATATATTCCTGAGGGAAGAAGACTTTTGGGGTGTCATGGACCTTTAGTTAGAACCACTGAACCACGACCCAAGGGATCGATGGAAATTACCGATCGAGATATTGCTTTCATTTATTAAGCTAGCTAACTCATGGCCAACTTCTTGCTCAAATTCCATATCTAATTTTCTACGTACTTTCTTATACTAGCTTGCTCATGGCAGGCTGGATCTAGCATTACATTTAACACTACTCTTGATCAATGGGTTGAAGAAAATGATGAGAGAAAGTACAAAGGAAAATTAGAAAAAGAGAAAGAAGGGAAAACACCAAAGAAGGTGACATGGTTTTGCAAAGGCAAAAATCTCGAAAAATCCTTGATGAACAAACCCCGTGATTTACTACGTACGTAAGAAAGGTATATCTCAATACTTGATTTTGTTTAGGTTTGGGCCTGAATCATAAACAATATCATATAGAGCATCGATCGATCGCGTGCGCAGTCACACATGCGCGCGTCAACCCTTAGCCAACCTTGATTTTTTTTTTTACAACTGCTTGTAACTCAGCGCTTATCCAGTACTAATACTCCCCTGCCCCTGCCCACCAACTTGGTCTCCAACAGACGAACATACATAACCACTTCTGAAGGCCAGAGTCGTGCGAGTACGTCTTAGCTTCATTATCAGTTGTCTCTGTGAGCAAAATAATTAACAAGGAAATTAGGGCGATCCAACCACATAGAGATCAGAGGAAGGGGGGGGTAGGGGTTGTTGGTTTTTTCAGTGACCAGTTTAACAATGTTTATAATGAAGATATTATCATCTTAATCTCATCCGCATAGTCAATGTATTTTTTGACGAATACTCTGTTTAGTTTATAAATCATGAATGTGTTAATAATTTAATATGGTGAATGGTTCCACAACTTCTTTGTCCTGGTCAGGGTTTAGTCTATACCCGAGATGCTCGCTCTTCTACTCAAGTTGGTACATAAAAGATTTGAAGTCACATGAGCCGGGTAGAGGTACATATCTTGCATTATATAAATATATATATATATATATATATCATGTCGACATCCAATCATACACAACATACATGCATGCCTGCGGCTTCACATATATATCAGTCTTCATATAATATGTAATTAAATTCGTTTTCACACACACGGGGAGAGAGAGAGAGAGAACTACACAGAACTTTAGCTCATCTTTCGCCTGGAAAATTAGTTCGTATTTCCATGGTAGATATGCTAGTTTCTTTCCAAGATCTAATCCCAGCATTTAGGAGGAAAAAACAAGAGCGATCGTATATAGATGATAAAGTTGATCTTTTTTTAAGATAATACTTGGTATGTAAACCTAAAGCCTCTGTGTTAGCCTTGTCGCATCTGCCATAAATCCCTTTCCAAGAGGGAGTAAAGAAAGAAGAAACATCATTAGAGATCGATGGGGGAAAGCGGGGGCTCTGAATGCTCGAAGAGAAGCCGGCCTTCTGACCAAATTGAGGATGGAAGCTGTGAGAGCGGAGAGAACGATGATGAATGCGAGCCTATTAATGGAGGAAGCTCAAGCAACAGCACTGTCGAAGAGAGCGAGAAGAAAACGTCAGTGCGGCCTTATGCTAGATCCAAGATGCCTAGGCTCCGGTGGACGCCTGATCTTCACCTTCGTTTCATTCATGCTGTTGAAATACTGGGTGGACAAGAGAGTGAGTTCTATCATTATCCAGTCAAGTAATCATCTGTAAATTAATTAATTTGAGGTCTTTGCATAATATATTATTGAATCTTTTGGTGCAGGAGCAACACCAAAGATGGTTCTTCAGATGATGAACATCAAAGGACTAAGTATTGCACATGTCAAAAGCCATTTACAGGTAATTTGACTTTTTGAGAAAGGATGATCGTTTACCACTATTTTCTAGCCATATATAAGCTTTTGGTGATCTATAGCGTACTGGTAATTTGACTTTTTGCTCTTAATTTGTTTCTTTCACTAGATGTATAGAAGCAAGAAGGTGAATGATCCGGACCAAGGTACACCAAAATCTCAATTTTTCTTTTTCTTTTTTCATCTCGACACAAAAAAGTTAGGGTTTCATTATCGACTGATCTTGATGAAAATATATGTTCCTTTCCATGACAGTATTAGCTGATCATAGGCATCATGTGGAAAGTGGAGATCGAAATATTTTCAAGCTTAGCCAGCTTCCCATGTTTCAAGGATATAACCCAGGCCATATTTCCAACTACCGGTACTTGAATTAATTAACCATATTTCTATACAACTTAGTTAAGTAATTGATTATTTGTTTCGGACCACAAATTTCTGATTTGTTTTCCCTTAATAGGTTAGCTTAATAATAAAATTCATCTTTGTCCAAGACAGATTTGGAGATGCTTCATCACGGAGTACTGCTTATGAAAACTTGTTGGGTTTTACTGCGGGCCCTAGCTCCATGAATAATATTTCCAGCACCGCTGGATTTTATGAAAAGGTGGGTGAGAGGATCTTTAGTAGCAGCTATAGCAATTATGGGACTGATTGCATGAGTTTCCGTCCGGGGAATTCTACTTTCTATAAACAACCAACAGCCTGCAGGAGAACCCAGGAATTGAGAGATGGAGTTCACAAACACGACTCCAGCTTGCAGACTCAAGCAAGAATAATACCGACCACTCGTAGTGATCTTAATCCCGTAACCCATCTGCAAGTGGAAGTACAAAAAGAACATACAAGTTCTTGTAATGACAATCCCATTTCAGATTTCAGCAAAACAACCAATGTAAAAGATCAGTGGAATACGTTGAAAAGGAAGGCCTCGGAATGCGAGCAGCTCGACTTGGATCTATCTCTTCGGCTAACTTCAAGCTGGAATGAGGATCATGAGAACCAGAGAATTAGTTCGGGGGACTCTAAAGTTGAGAGTGAACTCTCCCTTTACTTGTACTCATCACTGTCATCCTCGAGTCTTCAAATTTTGAAGGAAAGACGAGATCATGCAGGTAAGGAGCAAGAAAGAAGAAGGGCATGTGCTCATGATGATCATGATCTGGATTTGACTATATGAACGAGGCAATTCTGAAATTTAGATCGATGATCTTGATCAGGTACTTGTCCGGCCAGAACAATGCATTCCATGATTGTGTTGTATGTACTTACCTTCATTAATACTCAAATTAGTAGACAACAGTACTTTCTTGCTATCTGCCTTTCTGATCTCCCGTCCCCTCATGTTTTTCTCCAAATTAATTAGATTTTTATCTTCCCAGCGGCACAAATTTACAACATGACTGGTTAAGTTTTACCGCTTGCAAATTTAAAAAATCTTATCGTATGACTTATTATAATTATAAAATTCAAAGTTATTTCATAAGACTTACTTTATGGTGTATTGGATGCATAAAAAAATAGACTAATAAAAACGCCACCTAAATCTTATAGTGTTTCTTTGGATGATTTTACTTACGAATAATTCTATTTGAAAACCTTTATAACATACACCACACAGTATTCATATAGTATAATTTGATTTGAAAGATAAGTTTTAAAATTTGAATCTTACAAATCAAATTATGCCATATAGATGATTTGTAGTGTAAAAGCCTTTAAATAGTAATACATTAGATCAATTATAAGTTGTGGAGGCTCATAAGTAATTTACTGTTTTTTGTCCTTTAACATAAAGAGAAGTAACTTTATAATCAAACGTACCAGATTAAGTTACGTTAATTTGTGAGTTTATAATTATGAGATATCTTTTTAGCTAAAACATTTCTCTAACATAAATAACTTCTTTTAGGTTTGGTACGATATTTTTATCCTTAATTTATTATATAGGCATGTTTTATTTTTGTGGACTAAGAGCATCCTTAATGGATTATCTCAACGTACTTTTTAGCTATTAGGACAACAAAACTATCCACATTGAATTAGGCAAAGTGTAGTTACAGTAACTTTTAGTTACAGCAATTTTAAAACTAAAACCAAATTTGATATATACTGTAGCACTACTAAATCTTTATTTTATTATTTCTTTTGTAACACTCTCTCTCTCTTCTCTCTATAGTTTCTCAGGCTTTTCATGTGGTGCTTGCATGTGGATTATTTTTTTACGTTTACTAATTAATCCATAATAGGTACTAGAATGGTTAAATATAATAAAATTAAATAAATTAATAATTAGAAAAGTTAAATATTTTTTTAGGTTAATATTATTTTATTACTATATAATGAATAAATGAATAATCTAATGTAAAAATTTGATGTGAATAGAATAGTCAAAGTCAAATTCATCTTATATTATTTTATTTTTATATAAAGAAAAAATAGCTATTCCAATATAGGGACTTATGTGAATTGAATAGCTAAAAACTAAATTCATTTCACATTCATCAAAAGTGTCCTTTAACTTTGGCTAATCTATTGAAGATGCTCTTAGGAGGTTCTTGTTTGATGAACTTTGGTCATTTTGATGAGTCTCTATTGTACTTTTAACCATGGAATGACATTTTTATCCTTAGTTTCTATCCATTGTACTCTTCATAAAAAGCGGGAATCAATTCAACGGAAATGAAAGAAGGAAAAATCTAGTTGCAAGCATAATTGTGTACTAATATGTGCACCAATTTATTGTGATTGGTCAAAAAATAGATTTTATTGAAAACAGTGCTAATTTAAATTTTAAGTATGAAAGAATTAGTATTGATACGCAGATTAGTACGCGACTTTACTTGTATGTAGCAAAACTCATGAAAGAAATAGCACAATTGATATTGGAGAATGGAGATCACTAACGGATTTCTTTTTTCTTTGGACAAAAATGACATATTGAGAGGATTTTTTTTTTTTTAATAGGAAGTTGACTCCATTTATTCATCCAAGCAAAGTTATATCTATGACGAAATACATACATGAAAATTTCAGTATAACAAGTCAATTATTGCGTTTGGAGCTCCACCAGTCCACAAATTCCTTTGTGATTGGTATAGTCTTAACTACTACTATGGCTATCTACAGACAAAATCTCTTTTTATATCTCACCTTTCATAGGAAGAGAGGACTTAACCTCTATGGACAAAACATCCAAGACACAATCTCTTTTTATATTTTTTTAACTAATTAAACAAAAGGAAACAACATTGAAAGTAGAAAAAAATGTGAAAATGATGAATTTCAGTTTAGATCTACTCGGTAAACTTTAAAATTAACCATAAAAGTCATATCTGAATGATTTGATCTGATGATCCACCACTATCTTCCCAACGATCGGCCTAGAAAACATCTTGTATTGCTCGTGCCTCACAAGAGGTACCGAAGAGCTGTAGATCCATCTTTCTTGAAGGAAACAAAATAAAATAAGAAAATAAGATAACTGAGGGAAGGAGAGGGAGATGAGGAGGGAATGAGGGATGGAGAAAGGAGGGAATGAAAGGGGAAAATGAAGAGAAATGAGGGATGGAGAATTGAGGGAAGGAGAAAAAATGAGGAGGAGGAGGATCCTCCAGCGATTTGGAGGATTTCCGAGAGAGAGTTTGAGAATGAGAGTGATGACACTAAGGTTTCAAAAAAGACTACAAAATGCTATATATATTACTCAAAAAATTACTAAGTACTACTCGATCCCTAAGTCTGGATGACAAGGTACTTCTGTATTGTGATCCCAATATTTATGTCATGTAATTAAAATTATTTATATGAACACCAATTTTAATTGGAATGATATTTTGTCGGTATTTCGATTGTATTAATTAAAAACTACTTATTGCTTAATGCGTTGCCGATGAAAGAATTAACGATAGAGTATTAATGCTACATATATACTGCATTGCTATCCTAATTTCATCCGACTTTATAAAATGTGACACTTTCCAACATTTAATCATAGTTTGATATTGGTGACATAATGGTGTGGTAAGTTCAATTTTCCATAATAATAAGGCAGTGAAAATTTAAAAGATAAAAAAGAGAGAAAATTAGTAGGCAGAATGAGAGAATTTTAAAATTGAGTTTTACATCACACGACTTCATATATCATAATTTGATTTGAAAAATACATTTTAAAATTTAAATTTTAAAAATCAAATTATTTCATATGGATAATGTATAATGTAAAGACCTTATAATAACAATACTCATATTTTATTACAAATTAAGGTGGAAAAGTTTGAAATTTTGAATTGAAAATAATGGGTCATAAACACGCTAGCTTAACCATAAATGGCCTGCCATGGCTCAAATATTAATGGGCCAACAGTACGCCTAGTATGGGCCTTGGTCAAGAACTAATTATAACAAAAGGCTAGAAAATAATTCGTGATCTTCCAACCACGCAAAGAACTCAATGAATGAGCTTGAGATCAATATATTCAAGAGTGATTCAACGCTTGAAAGACTTGAAATCCAGACCAGATATGGGTGAACGCGATGGTGAGGGTTCCATAAATTAGGAGGCGATATTGGAGGAGGAAGTAAGCCACACAAAATATTCCATACACTACAAGAAAATTGGACAGTTATTACCAATTATTTCCTGCAAAAATGACTATTTCCTGTTAAAATAAGTGTGTTTTAATATAAAATAGTCATTTTTACAGGAAATAAGTGATAATAACTGTCCAATTTTTTTTTATAATGATACAACTATTTATCATCAAGCATAAAGTTAGGTACTTCTGGTTCCATGAAAGATTTATGAGAACAAAAACTTTATATGCATTCACTTTTGCGTACTCTTTGTCCACTCTATTACTGTGATTAGTTGTATTATTTTTTTTAATATAAAATAATTGATTTCACCAATCACATCAGTGAAAAAACTCAATAAGATAATAGGATTCCACAGGATTGAAAGAGAACTTTCAGATTACATCTTTATTATTAGAAATCGAATTTTACATCACAATGCAGTTAAACTACTAATTATAGTATAATTGGGTTTAGTTAAAAAAAATATATTACCCTAATCTCGAATCAATTATTATGAAATTATGAAAAGGATAATTATAAAAGAAAAAGAGTATTATTTGTAACAAGTCCAACATACTACTGTTGTGGATTCTGTAAGCTTCCACATAAGTTCCTTTATTAATAAATTATTAGTGTTTTAATTTTTTTTTCAAATTATAATAGATTCAACAACGAGTAATGCATTAACACATCGATTTTTATGCAACAAAACACATAATAAAAAAATTCAATCGAGTTTTTTTACTTATCATTTCCACACAAATGGTAATAATAACAAATATTGAAAGATATATAGCTACCAGGCTGTGCGCTTTAAGTTTAGATCTAATAAATTAAGAACCCACAACCCCAAAATGGAAATTAAAGTGGTAGATAAAAACCCACAAACATATATAAAAAGTATACCCAGCTGCAGTGGGATGATCTAGATCTCTCCATGATCATGTTCACTCAGATCGACCAACTTGGGCCGGGAAAACTGCCCAATTAATATTTAAGCTGTCTCCGGCTGGCCAAGCTTTAGCCTGGGGTGATCACGAGTCCGGCGCTTTGCATACAGAAACAAGGCAATAAAGACAAGAAACAATGCGAAAAGTAGCACGAATATGAGCATCATTATCTCACCATGGAGAGCGAACTTGGGGTCACCGGAGAAGAGAAGCTCCTTATCCTTTCCAGAATTTTCAGGGGCCATATTGAAAGGTGATATGAGTGGAGCTGTGGCCATAGAAATGGTGTTGAAAATAGTGAAGCTTGGCAGCGTGCAGAGATCAGCCGTATATAGACAAATTAGGGTGAGCTGTATGATGATGGAGCATGTGAAAATAAGACAATGTCATTGAAGCTGATTGGTGAAGACTAAAGAGAAACAGGAAATTCTATCTGCTCATATCATTGTGATGAGGAAACGAAGAACCGTACTCCATCCTCCATTTCTTCTGTATTTTATTATAATTCGATTAAGTATATATAATATAAATAATTAAATTTATATATATATTTTTAATTTAAATATCTGAAAATGACTTCACATGATATTCATCACCTTGCCAATTTGTAGCACGTGCATTTCAGCCAAAAGAATTACTGCTAATTAGTGTATGTTTGGGGTTGTGGTAGAAAATATTACTTTTAACTTAAGGCTTATAGGTTAGAGCTTAACGTAATAAATTCTATTATTAAAAAGTTATTTGCAGTTTGGGATCCGTATGTCTAAAACACTTTCAAATATATTAGATTTGTTTGGAAACGAATTTAAAAAGCACTTTTTGAGGTAGAAATGACACAAAAGGGTATATTCTTGATATAAATAAAATAACAACGAAAATAGTCTAATAGATTTTTCAGTAATTATAATTGAATTAAAATAACTTCAATCATGCATAAGTGAAAGAGCAATATAATCACGTTCAAGCTGCCAGAAGTTCACGAGGTTTCCTATCTCTTCGAGAATCTCTCCAGTCATGTTATTGTCTGCAAATTTCAAATTTATTAGCTCTCTGAGATTCGATGTTATAAAAAATAAAAAATAAAAAAGGTTGAAGACAAACTGCCATCTGAAAATTTTCAGCTACATCTAAAAGTTGAAGACGTGAAGGTCTTCGGAGTCCGAGAGAGAAAGAGAGAGAGAGAGAGGGGGAGGGAGGGAAGGGAGGGGCAAAATTGTCGTTGTGGTAAAATAGTGAAGATTTTTTTGTAATATACATATCACAAAAAAATATGACTTACTTTTTACAAAGTATTTCTAACAAAAAGCATCACTTTGATGTTTTTGTTGAAACGTATTTTTTTAATTTTATTTATTTATTTAAAAGTACTTTAAATATAAAATTACTAAACAAGTAAATTTTATCATTTAAATATTTTAAATTATTTTAAAACACTTTTTAAACTTTTACCGTAACCCCAAACATGCTTTTGAAATTTTACCTTTATTTCACGTCTACGGTCGCTACACAAATGATCAAAAGGTATAAATCAAAAGTATCAATCATTTCTATATGGCTCTGAAAAAGTACTACGGCAATCAAATAATTTACGCCAGCCACAAACATTTATTGTCATTATTCATCATTCAATTCAGTACAGAATGCAAGAGAACAAGAGATGCACGGCAGCCGCCTGCATGTGTTACCATGATAAATTATTGATTATATATATATATATTATATATATATCCCTTTAATAAATAACATTGTTTGGATAGCATGGTAAAATAAGATAATTTTTTATAAAAATTAAAAATTAAATAAAATCTTATTAAAATATTAATTTTTTAATATTATTTATATTATTATGAGATTAAAAAAATTAAATTATTTATTATATTTTGTATAAAAATTTTAAAAAATTATAATTATAAGATGAGATGTGATAATTTCTCATTCTAAATGACTCCTAAATCTAAACTAATTTTAGGAATTCTCGGTTAGGTCATCGAAGAAAAATAATTATTTGTGATTAAATATTTATTATGAAAATAATTATAATACTCATCATTTTTTCATTATAAATAATTATCTTTATTATAAATATTTGTTTTTCTTACAATACATGCATTGAGATATATATTTAATTAATATGCAATATTTGTCATGATCGGAATGTTTATAAAGGAAACTCGATATATAGATCATGATCATATACATAATAGAGGAAAGTTTTCAATTTATTCGAGGGCGAACTTTAGATGGTCCCAATCCAAATACTGTTAGGGGTGGCTAAGAACTCTTGGATTTTATGGCTTCTTTTCAAAATCATATTCACTATAAGAAAAACGGATTTTTGTGGTTAATTTATTGTAACGAAAATAATATTCACAACCAATTTTTTGTAGTGATTCTACAACTACTTCAATCATTTTATTATATATATCTCAAACTGGGTTAAAAAAAATGGAGCCTTAAATAATAATAATTTGATATGCATTTAAATTGCATACTGATTTCTCCAGAACGCGCGGTTTGGGGGGAGCATATGGGTTGTCAGGTGGGATGAGGTAGAGCATGCATGCAATGTGAGACACAGACAAATATATACGGCGGGCCCTAGAATATGGGTTGTCCCAGATCGATAAAGCCTTTATATAAGAATACAACATAGCGGGGCCTAACTTTCTCATGTCCTGCCACTTACCAAAGTCTCACGTGCAAAGTGTTTTTTTTTTGGTTGCATATATAGGAAATCGATCAAACTAAGGAAAAATGTATGAGGTTTATTTATTAATTATTTAACATTTTGGCCATTGATATAATATCATAAATCATACATTATAAGAAAACTGTTTATTTGTTATCAATTTTTGTTATATATATAAATGATTGTTTCCTATAAAAATAAATTTATTCTCATCATAATTAGTCATTTTCATCTCAAATAACTAGTTTATGTAAAACTATAACGTGATGGTAAAAGAAGTCAACGGGAAACTACAAGTCCACTAGATTCTTTTTACCGAAGCTCTTTCTTGGGTTTGTATCTATGATTTATCTCTCGTTGCCAAAAATGAGTATATTGGAAATCTTATTGGTAATGCAATTGGAAGGGTGGAGAAAGTTGATATTGATAAGGGAGAGATGGCGTAGGGGGAATACATGCGCATTCCAATTTACATGAGTGTTGAGGTTTTATTGACTCATGTTAATTGGGTGCGATTTACTTACGAACGTCTGTCAGATTCTTACTATTGTTGTGGAAGAAGAGGCCTTGGTTATTAGGAATGTGAGCAATGGCAGTCAAGGAAGATTACCTATGAGACGAAAGGATTTCCATATGGGAAATACATGCGTGCTTGGGGTAATGAAGGACGAGGTTGGGAAAGACAAACACAAAAGCAAGACCATAATCATTCCATAGCTATGATGGATGCTCTGGTGAACAATGATAGGAATTAGACAATATCGGTAGAAATTAGGAAGACATCTGTTAATAGCTCTAATTTGGCAAAAATTGTGGGTGGCTTAAAACATAGAATGAGTAATTTAATTGGCAAGATTTTAGACACCAATCTTGAGAAATCTGCTAGAGATACTTGCAGGAATGAATATGGAAGCAACAAATCAGGAACATATATCATGGAGGTTGAGGACCAAAAAGGGCGGGATGGAGATAAGACTCAAACTCTGGAGGAGGAAAAAGAGTCAACACAAATCACTCAAAAAGGAGAGGGTTTTTTTGGGTATGGGCTTACAACAAGTAGGCCTTGACCAACAAGAGGTGTACGCTAAAAAGAGCCCAATAGTAAACTTGATTCACAACATTAGCTCTAGAGGGGACAAATGCTAAAAGAGGAAGTCCAAGAGTGTTTTAACCAAAGTTCATGAAGAAGTCCATGAATCTATTGCAAAGGTAAGGAGGAAAAGAGCAACTCTAGAGGTTGAAGAATAGGGGAGAAGTTCCAAATGTTGCTCAACATAGAGGATGACTGATCAGAAGAAGGTTTGTTTATAAGATATCGGTGGAGCATGGTGCCCAACCCCACCAGGAGCAATGAAAACCTTAAGCTAGAATTCTCATGGGCTTTGGAATCCAAGGAGAATTCAAACCCTTCAAGACTTGGCAAAAAGGAAGGTTCCGACATCTTGTTACTACAAGAAACAAAACTGAAGGCTTGAGCAATGGAAAATTGCAAGTATCATTTGGGTTTTATGAATTGTTTAGCAATAGATTGTAATGGGAGAACTGGGGTTATTTCATTGTTGTGGAAGAATGGTATCTCACGGGGGTTTATAGGCATCTGGACAGTAAATGTATAGTTGAGACATGGAATTTAACAAGATCTTTATGTAGAGTGGGGTAGAAGGCTTGGTTGGTTTTTGGAGACTTAAACAAAATATTAGACTAGTATGAGAAGTGGGAAGGGAGGGATAGACCAGAACGGCATATGCATGAGTTTATAACAATGTTAAATGACTGTTCATTAAGGGATCTGGGGTTTGGAGGTCCTAAGTATACATGGTGCAACATAAGAGAAGGAAAGTCTTGCATAAGTGAGAGATTGGATAGGCTTTTGGCGAATTCCTAATGGTGCCAGAAATTCCCAAAAGCAAATGTCACTCATGGAGTAGCTGCATACTCAAACCATTTACCTTTATGTTTGGAATCTAATAGAGGTTTTATAGGTAATAAACCATTCAGATTTAAGTCATGTGGGTAGGAAAATAGGGATGTGCAAAAATTATTGAAGAGTTGGAAAATGGCTCTACCAGAAGTAATATGGAGGAAGTGATGGATATGATCTCAAGATGAAGTTAGAGATTAGACTCTTGGAATCGAAACAACTTTGAAAATGTTCAAAACAAATTGCAAAAGGCAAAGTTGAAACTTAAAAATATGTAGGAGAAAGATCCAAATTGTGTTGATATTTCTAGGAATGCCTATGCACGAAAGGAAGTCCAAATATGGCTAGAGAGAGAGTAAATAATGTGTAGATGGAGGTTTAAGGCCTTATGGTTGTAGGAGGAGGATCAGAATTTACAGTTTTTTCACACAAAAGCTTCACATAGAAGAAGAAAGAATACCATACAGAAGTTACAAGATGAATGTGGAGAATGGCAAGAAAGTGAGCATAGAGATAATGATCTAGTATTGGATTATTTCCAATCTCTATTTAGAATGTATGATCAAAGAGGCTCTGTGGAATTCTTAGAAGAGCTGTTAAGGATAGTTACTACTATTATGAATGAGGAATTAACAAAGGCATATACTAATGATAAGATGCGAATTGCTCCACAACAAATGCATCCTACAAAAGCCCCTAGAGCTAATGGCATGAGCCTCAATATTCTTCCAAAGGCATTGGCTCCTCATTGGAAAATCAATTACTGTTGAAATCCTTCAAAGCTTGAATACTAGTGAGTTTCCAAGGCCTCTGAATCATACTTTTATTACTCTAATACCAAAGAAGAAATTTCCTGTGAAAGTAGCTTACTTTCGACCATTAAGTCTTTACAATGGGACCTATAAACTCATATCTAAAGTCATTGCTAATAGACTGGAACAAGTACTTCCCTATATTATCTCAGACTCATGGAGTGCTTTTTTGCTCAGGAGACTTATCACTGATAATGTGCTTGTTGCTTATGAACTTATTCATTATTTGAGACAAAAAATAGTTGGGAAGAAATGTTATATGTCTCTGAAATTGAATATGAGTAAAGCTTATGATAGAGTATACTTGGATTTCTTGAAAATTCTTATGCATAAATTAGGTTTTGATGTCAAACTGATCAAGTTGGTTATGTAGTGTGTGAGAACAGTTTTTTTTTTCTCCATTTTGGTTAATGGTGAACAAAAAGGTAGTTGAAATTAATCACATTGTTTTTGGCATCAAGATCTGTAGAAGGGCCCCTCAAATTAATCATATGCTTTTTGCATATGATAATATCATGTTTTGCAAAGCTGATACTAATACCCAATTACTGCTAAATAAATATGAGATGGCAACATGGTAGAAAATAAATAGAGAGAAAACATCTATGGTATTTAGTAGGAATGTGTCAACTGGGGTACAAGAGGAGATTATGTCCATGTAGGGTGTCAATAGTATACAACAATATTAGAAGTATTTGGGCTTATCCCAAGTGGTGGGCAGATCCAAATCTTGAGCCTTTATAGAGATCAAGTAAAGGATTTGGCAAAAATTTCAAAGTTGGAAAGGGCAGTTGTTATCCAAAGGAGGTAGAGAAGTGCTTATAAAAGTTGTGGCTCTGTCCATCCCTACATATGCTATGACTTGTTTTAAATTACCTGGTAACCTATGTTCTGAACTAGAGAGCATGATGGAAAGATTTTGGTGGTGCCAAAAAAAAAAAAAAAAAAAAAAAAAACAAGAGAGAATGATACACTAGATTAGCTAGGATAAAATGTGCTAATCTAAATTTAGAGGGGGCTTGGGCTTTAAGGACTTGAGAATATTTAATATAACTCTCTTGGCAAAAAAGGGATGGAGAATTTACAAGAGGAATGTATTATGCTGCATAAAATCTATAAAGCAAAGTATTTTTCAAAAGTGAGCTTCTTTGACTCCATTTTGGGTCGTAATCTTTCATATGAATGGAGAGGAATTTAGAAAACTAAAAATATGCTAATCTAAGGATGTAGATGGAGAATAGGTAATGGGAAATGTGTGAAACTTTAAGGGGACTATTGGATTCCAGGCTATTAAGCTTTAAGGCAGGAATACAATAATGTGGAGGTTGAGTCTTGTGAGGATACTATTGACTGCCTTATAGACAGCAATACTCAGTGGTGGAATATTGAAAAGATTAGAACTCTATTCAATCCAAATGTTGTTGCAAATATTATGAAGATCATCATATGCCCCAGTGAATAGAAGGATAAATGGATGTAGACTTAAGAAGGAAGTGGTAGCTTCAATGTGAAAAGTGCTTGTAAATTTTTCAGAGATAAGCTAAAATGTAACCCAGGAGATAGTTCACATGCTACCAGACAACAAGCTCTTTGGAAAGCTTTGTGGAAACTTAAAATTCCTACCAAAGTCAAGGTTTTTGCTTGGAGACCTTGTAGAGAGGGACTACCTACTCGGTATAATCTTAAGAGAAAACAGGTTGAAGTTGAGGACAAATGCTACTTTTGTTAGTAGAGAATGGAAGACACTCCATATGCACTATTTTACTGCCACACTATCTGAGAATCTTGGAACAAATATTTGCCTTCATTGCAAGGAATTCACAATATTTTGAATATTATAGATATAACATTGAGTGTGAAGGAGTAGGGTAATATAAAAAGCCTAGATTTTTTTTTTAATTTTTTTTTTCGTGACAGCTTGGGGGATTTGGTTTCAAAGAAATAAAAAGGTGCATGACAAAATTTGTGTTGATCCTAGATAGGTGATTGAACATGCTTTATCTATGCAAACAATTCGCTAAGATTTGACGGTTATTCCAACCACACAGTCAAAAGACCATTTGCTGCTAAAAAGCACCCCTTCATGGTTACTTAAAGCTAAATGTAGATGGTGCAATGTTCTTCAATCAGCATATAGAAGGTTCTAAGGGGTTTTTTCTGCCAGGCCAAAAGCCTAGACATAGGGAGCTCGGCCAAGATAGGCAGCCCCTCAGCCCAACTGGGCAACCCCTTGGCCCATCAGAGCTCGGCCTACGGCCTTAATAGTGCCGGAAGGCCCCTAAAACACAAGAAAAGATGAGGCACCTCACCCTGACATCCCCCTACAATACCTAGCACCAAATAGCAATGTAAAGGTAGTTGGGCGAAAAATGTGGGGAGCCCTTGATCTACTGATAGGCCAAAGAGGAGGAGTCTAACGACGTGCACTGGCAGGATAGAAGTGACATGAAGCCACACTGCATTAATTGCGCTAGCCTAGAAGCCACCCCACGTTAATGGAATCTGATCTAAAGAACTGGTGAGGGAACACATCCCCCTGATGCAAAGTATGGGCAGTTGACCTCCAAAAACCTAGCATAAAAGGCAATCCTCATGTATGAAGAACTCTATATGAACTCTTTATTCACTCACACAAAATACTAAGGCAATACTGACTTTAGCATCGGTGACTCTCTAGCCTCCACCAAGACTCCCGTCTCTTGGTAGTTTTTCTATGCTTACAAGCCAAAGATTGAAAAGCAGAGTTGTTGAGGACTTGGCCCAAATGTGTAAGAAACACGGCGTTAACAAAGGTGTTGGGGTTATTCTTAGAAATGAGAAATGAGACATGGTGATGGCTGTAAGCAAAGTAGAAACAAAGGTTGCTGATCCAGAATCTATTGAATAGCTAGCACTGTTTTGAGGCCTACAGTTATGTGTTAATATGGGTATCTTAATATAACCCTTCAAAGTGACTGCCTATTGATGGTGAGAGAACTACAAGCTGCAAAAGACTAATTCCCAATGCTAGGGAATCTATTGAAAGAAACGAAACTATTAACGCAATTCTTTAAAGAATGTAAAGTTCAACATGTCAATAGACTAGGAAATGAGACTACACATAGATTAGCACGCTATACTTGGAATGTAGAAAGTATTAAAATGTGGCGGGATGAAGTTCCATTAGTTGTCTAGCAAGCTGAGAGTCAGCCCTAATATTCTAGAGAGAGAAGCTCTCCCTTCTCTCTATAAGTCCAAACCCTAAACTACCTCAGAGGGGGGTGGGAGCTTCGGCTCCTTCCTCCCTCCCTCCTTCCTTCCTCCTCCCTCACTCCTCCGTTCTTCTAGTCAATGGATTTGGGCTTTATTTTTATTTTTCTAGTCTAAGTATGGAGAAGTGGCGTTTCATCTTTTTCTAATGGCCAGCAACCACCACGCACCCCACCACGGGGTTCCTAAGCCACCAATCTTTCAAATTGCCGAAGGGTTCACCAAAAGGAGTGGCACGTGAGCCACATGCTCGGCTTAAAGTGCACACGTGGTCTCCACTTGCCACCACACATAGGGCTCTGCTGCCGCCATGCATGGCGCTTCTGGGATCAGTGAATCTGGGAGCTTCAAGATCAACGGTCCGGCTCACTCTGAGTGTGGCCATGTTCTTCACGCGCCACTTCAGTCTCATTGTGCAGTGTTTTTTCAATTTTCTATGTTTTTCTAGTTTCTATTTTGATGTATTTCAATTTTTTTCGGTATTTTCTATGTATTTCCCTTTTTTTTTTTGAGTTTAGTTTAAAATAATAAGAAATAGGCTATTGGACTTATGGTGCATAGCAGGAAAACCCCATCCTCCAAAGGAGGACGGGGGATGGTTGTCATGTTCCTCCTTAGGAAGATGGGGGTTGGTGTATTCTCAGATAGACCGAGATGAACACCTCCATTGTTATAGAGTCTCGCATCTCAGAAGGTAATGTCATATGAGAGTTTATAAAAGTTAAGACGATATCCATCACAAAGAAATTTGTGTGTAGGGGAGCCCCAAATAGATAAGTAGTTTGGCTTGTAACCTGGGTTTTTCCCTGTATTTATCAATTACAGCTGTAACTTCGGTTTTATTGGAATGAAATGAAGTCTGTTACCTATATAAAAAAAAGGGGGTTGTCTCTCAAGCTATATGGCTTGATAATAATAGCTTGTAATGCTTCTGATTAATTATATTCTCGTTTCCTATATTTAAAAAAAAAAAAAAAAAACTAATAGTGATAAATCTAATTTTTTGGTTTTTTTAAAATACATCTTTTAAATTTTAAAGACTTTTAAATCAAACTTCTAGGTTTTAGTAAATATTAAAATTAAATATTTGAGTTTTAAATTAGAAAAAATCTCTATGCATATTTTTCTTATTGTTTTGGAGGGATCTATAAGTGTTTCAGATATGTTACGATTAGGGGGTTATTTTTAAGAAAATTGCTACAGACACAAAAAGATTATACAAAGTAAACTCACAAATTGATGTAATTTCATTAAATCCATTAGATCTATTTTATAGTAAAAGTAAATTTACAATTTGATGTATCACATCAACTTACATCAGTTTATGAGTTTACTTTTGTGTAATCCTTGTGTGGTTAAAATATTTTCCTAATTTTAAACTTTCGTTAACTAAAGATTTTTTTTTTCTTTTAAGATAGTAAAGAAGATTTTTTATTTTTTTAAAATTTTTTTGAAACATAAAGGTTATTAATTTTGAATTTTAAGGAATAAACTTTGTAAAGATAGAAGAGAGATTTTTGCTACGACTTTAATTCCCAAGTGTACGATTGTCGCGAAATAATAACTTGGTCAGTCATAGATTGAATCCACAAGGAAGGGTGTAGAATTTCAATTCAAAGCAACAAGAAAACTTAATAGGAAAAATTATCAAGGGTTGATTGAGTTGCTGAAAAAGAAGGTTAAAAATATGGAGAAAAATATCAATATCTTAAAACACTAAGGCTTCGGGATTCACACACAACGCATCTAATGATAGTTTCAACAATCTATTTTGTAACTCAAATAAACTTCATATGAAGGATGATCTTAATCGGATGATTTAGCAATTAAAGCTTATATTACTCTTCAAAGAAGGCAAAATAGATCTAGAGAATTTATGTGCAGGGAATTCTAACTATTCAATGTGCTTGGAGTCTACAATAAATCAAAGAATTAAACAGAATAAAACTCTTTTCTATAATGGTAAATCAATCCGAAAACATCAAAACTTAAACACAAAAACCATAAATAGATTGTTAAGAACATACCAAAAGATGGTTGGACTTTACCCTACACCTTAGCAAGGTGTTTAGCAATCCATGAGTAAAAGAATATAAAACAATAAACTAAGGTTTTTCCTGGCCTCCCTCCTTTTAATTTCGTATTAATGATATGCTTATATATGGTCAAAAAGAAACCCTAACGTTTTCATGATTCATGCAAAAAACAAATTGCCTAACTTTTAGGACTTATGTTGGTAGCTTCTAATGCGCTTCATGAGTTAGAATTTAAAAATCCTTATTAGAGTCAAAGTTGTATCTCTTTAAGATATCTTGCCAACTTATCAATAATCGCATCAATCAGATATGTGAGTAGAAAGTTATGATAAAATAAAATAAAATATGTCCAGACAGTCTCCTAGTGCATTTCGAACTTGGATTTCTTGTGAATACCTTCTGTGATTCCTTTCTCTTTTTCTCCATCAAAATTACTCTCAAACCCTAGAAAACATATATTTATGCATTAAGACTCATTTTAAGTACAAACTTAAGAAAAGAACATTATTCTAAAACAACCGTTAATATGCATGAATTATCCTAGACTAAATGTGATAAAGCTATCTACTAATGAAATAAATACGCAAAACTAAGCTATTTTCAATTTTTAAAACTTTTATTTGTAAGTTAGTATTAAAAAATTTATTTTCCTATTTTCTAAAGGGGAGAAATATTGTTTACACTTTACTATTTATTAAATAATGCCCAGGGGTTGTATTTCTTCGCCCCGACCTCTAACTTCATCATTGAATATAATTTATAATTTCAAATTCTTTGACTCATTAACAAAAAAAAAAGGTTATCTCAATACTGAAAGCTTTGATTGTTGGTCTGACAAAAGTCTCACTTTCTCTCTAGAGTCTTCCCTCACTATCCAATGTCTTCCCACTCCTTCATGGAGTAACTCTTATCCTTCTAAAACAAACCCTAGCACATAACTCAACAAGGGATTCCAACTGAATGGAAATGAATTCACTGATTTCACAAACAAAAGCACTCTCATTACTGGACCTCAATCTAGAGCTTGCAATTGAAAGAGCACAAAAAACCTTGGGACTTGCACTAGTTAAATGCTTAGTAGCTGCTCATCCACTGAACAAATTTTGAATACATGCAAGCATCAAAGAAGCATGGAACTTTATACAAAAGTTAATAGAAGATCTGGAAGCTAATATGTTCTTATTCACTTTCTAGTCTCCTCATAGCAAATACAAAGTCCTAAGTAAAGCTCCATGAAACTTCAAAGGTCAGCTACTCATCCTCAAACCTTGGCCCTAGACTCAACACTAAAAGAAATATGCCTGAATCATACAACATTTTTTGTGCAGATATACAATCTCCCAATCAACCACATGACCCATGACAATACTACAAATATTGGGCAAGCACTAGAAAATTTATTGGAGGTAGAAGAAGACACACAATATGGAATAGCATGTAGAAAATATATTAGAATCAAGGATGAAATTAACATCACACACCCTCTAAAACAAGGTGTCATTCTTCTTAGAGCTTTTCACAAAGACATACAAGCATCATTCAAATATGAAAGGTTGTCTGATTTCTGTTATGCACGTGGGAGATTAGTCCATTCTCAGATTTTCTATACCTTTCTTAAAACTCTTCCCTTTGATCCATGGCTACGTGCGGACAGTTCCACTCAAACTCTTCCTTAGCAAAACTCAAATGTAACTCATTACTTCACTAGCCATGTGGATGGATTACAGCAGCCTCCACACATCAGAACAATTACACAAAATCTACCTAGTCTGCTAAAGGCAAACAAAAAGTTGTTGAAAAAATTCAAGAAATCATGGAATAAACTTGCAAAAACAACCAAGATCCAGCGATCGAAAATATTCAAGTGATGAACTCAATGGCCTTCACTTGCACAAACCAAAAAGAAAATATTAGAATTGGTGTAAAAACTCAACTTCCATTCCAGCAATTGGGTATGTCCTAGCTATCACTAACTCGGATGGAATTCCTGCCAATACGTCGCAACGATCTATAGTTCCACAATAATTACTCTTCAAAAATAAATTTCTTAGCTCCTAACTATACAAACCTGATCAGAGCAGGAAATGTCTTCACAATAAACTCTCTCTCATTAGTCAAGCCATACTAAAATTTCACATCAATGGGGGCTAATTACTCTTTCCCCTTTCTAATTGGTTGCCTCTAAGCCTCTATACGAAAGAAACTCGTATGGCAAGCCCAATGGAAACAACTACACACAACAGTGCTTGGTAATCAGGTGCAACAAACCCAATTCAAAACTTAGTAGATTTCGGCCCAAAACAGTTAAGTCCAACTCTCTCTTTTCACAGCTTATTTTTCAAGACTCTTCTTTAAACAAACAAGCTTACCCGATCCTCCACCCCAAGCTGTGCAACCTAAGTCTATCTAGTCGTCTAAGCCCAACAACCAAGGCTTATCCGATAATGTCTTAATTTTAAAAAATTCAAAAGAACCCATTAAAGAAGTGCACTCAGCTCCACCCAAATCTAAACACATTGTTAAAAGGTTGTACACTACCTCTACTATAGAAGAATTTCAACCCCTGAAAAAGAAGCCACAAACCACTCAGTCCATAAGCACAGTCAACACGTCAATAAAAGATTATCTCCTTCTTATTACAAATGAATTAATACTAGCAGTTATGTTACTTGAGATGCAATTAGGTTCACTAGGGAAAATGAAAAAAATCCATAGAGCAAGCTTGGTCAAAGCCTTATCACAAGGCACAGGCATCCATAGTTTTTGGAAGATCCAAAAAGGCTGAAGTGACGAGCTCTAAACTGCCTTCACCAGCTACATGAAGACAATGATATAGAATTGTAGGGGATTCGTATGACTGAAAGCAGTTAGAAATTTAAGGGCCAATATTAGAAAATATAACCTGGACATCATCTTTTTATCATAAACCAAGGTGCCTATAGAATACATCATATCTATTGTCAATAGTTTTGGTTTTCACCATTTTGTAATCTTCTAGCCTCAGGGAAAAAATGAGGCTTTTTGCTTTTGTGGCGTCTAGGTGTAGATGTAGAACCTGTTAATATTCATATGAATGCAATCTTTTTCTTTTTTCTTTTTTGTTTCTCTCTTTTTTTCTTTTTCTTTTTAAATTCTGATCCTCTTTATCATCCTTGGTTAGTTACATATGTATATGCTCTTGCTTAATGCTCCAACTCAATGGCACTTCAAAGAAAGTTTCCGGAAACATTTGGATTCAATATTTCGAGCATTCTCATATCCATGTTGTTGTATATGTAACTTCAATGATCTGTTAAACCAATCTGAAAATTTTGGCGAGTGTCCATTTACATCCTCCTTTATTGGAAATCTTTTATGAAAACTCATGGCCTAATTGACATAGGTTTCACAAGCCCTTCATTCACATGGACTAATAACAGATAGGGCTATGCAGTTATAAGAGAGACTAGATCACGGGATAGCCAACCGGCAATGGAGATTTTTATTTCTTGATGCCATATTGCAACATCTGACTTTCTCAACATCAGACCATCATCAATTACTTTTAAACACAACAATCCATCAACAATGGGCTTACTCATTTAAATTTGAAGAATTCTGGACTCATTGACCACTTAGTCAGATAATAATCCAAGAAGCATAGAGCATACAATATTTTGGAACCCCAGCCTGCATACTTTGCAAAAAGATCAAGTCCACAAAAGATGCTCTCAAACTCTGGAACATGGTCCATTTCGGAAAAATTCAAGTCAATATTCAAAAAATTGAAAATGAACTTCTTGAAGTATAGAGTAGCTCCCCATCTTTCCAAAACCAAGCAAAAGAGAAATAGCTTCAATACAATCTCTAGGAACAACTAAAGCATGAAGATATCCTGTGGCACCAATAATACAGAATCTCATGGCCAACATCTGCAGACTTGAATACCAAGTTTTATCATCTCTTAGCATCTATCTGGAGGTGCAGTAAAGCGATCGACTCTATCAAAATGAGCACAAGTAATTGGACGATGGACCAATATATTATTGAATCTTCTTTCAGTAATTATTTTCCGTCTATATACACATCCTCAACTCCATCATTTCCAGGACTACTCAAAAACTTTTTTTAAAAGAAAGTCACCGATCAAGACAATGCCTGCCTTAGTGTCATGCCAAATGAAGATGAAATATTTGCTACTTTAAAGCAAATTCCAAACCCAAAAGCACTGGGGTGAGATGGAATGAATGCCATTTTTTATAGTCTTTATTGGATTATCATCAAAAGAGAAGTCATTGTGGCTATACAAAATTTCTTCAAAAATGGTAAACTCTTGAGACAGATGAATCACACAAACATTGCTCTAATTTCAAAAACCCTCAACCCAAGTTTACCCCACCATTACCACCCAATTAGCCTGACCAATGTCATTTATAAAATTATCACCAAAATTCTGGCCAATCGTCTCAAAACAACTTTGCCCCACATGATCTCCTCACTCCAAATTGCTTTTGTTCATGGTCGTAATATCAAGAAAACACAACTATTGCATATGAACTGTTCCACCACTTAAAGAACAAATTGGGTAGAAAAGGACTAATGGCAATAAATCTTGATATTTAAAAAACTTTTGACTATATAGAGTGAGACTTTTTGGTCATGGTGATGAAACTTTTAGGATATAGTAGTGGTTGGATTAATATAATTAAAGAATATGTCATAACAACATCTTTCTCAATCCTTATCAATGCACAAAGGTGAATCAAACAAAGTGACCCCATCTTACATTTCTTCTTTATCCTGAGTACAAAGTTGATATCTAGACTAATAGCTAGATTAGAAATCCAAGATAGTTTTGAAGGAATTCTACTACGTAGAAACAACCCTCTAATTTCACATTTACAATTTAAAGATGCTTTTGTCATATTTTAGAAAGTGAATGAAAGGAACACTCAAGCAATGTCTGAAAGTTTGGAAAAATATCAAGATTGGTTAGGACAAAGAATAAATCACAACATTTAATCAATATTCATCACAAGGGATACCAATCACGCAACCAAAGCAGGAATCAATCAGATAATGCCATACAAAACATCCTCATCCAAGATGAAATATCTAGAACTTCCAACATCATTCAGCAGAACGAAAAAAAAATAGAATTATAAAAAATTAATGGAGAGAATCAACAAAAAACTAAAGGTTTGAAATCTAAGTTTCTTTCACAAGCAGGCCAAACCATGCTAATCAGAATAGTGGCAAGCACTATTCCTTCATATTAAATGTCGTTATTCCTACTGTCAGAATTAGTTTGTAAATCTTTGAATACTAACTTTAAAAATTTCTAATGGGGATTCTCCAACAACCAAAAAAAAAAAAAAACTTGACCTTGAAGTCATGGAAGTCTATATATGCCAACCTAAAATTTCAGGTGGACTACTTAACCTAAGAGTAATGGAAAATATAAATTTAGCTTTGTTAACAAAAACAAGATAGGAAATGAGTCAACATAATTCAGGCACTTGGCATTCTCTCATCTCAGCAAAATACCTCAAAGCCACAAGTTTTTGTAATGTTAAATCAAAATCATCAAATTAATGGATTTGGAAGGGAATTCTCAAGGCAAGATAGATACGTTCGAAAGGTAAATACTATCAAATCTTTAATGGATTATTAGTCAATGTGTGGTCAGAGCCCTAGATCCCCACAATGGAAAACTTCACTCCAATGCCTCTCCACCACCAAATGAATGTGGTACATCTCCTCTTGAATGTCTCTGATTATTTATACAAAATCCTCATTTATGGAATACTTCGAAAATGCAAACACTGTTTGAACAGTATAGCATTACAGAAATCCAAAAGAACCCTCTTCCTCCAAATAGTCAAAGACATGATTTGCTGATTTGGACTCTAAACCACAATGGAAAATTTTCCATGAAAACTGCCTACCATATAGCGGCAAAAAAATTTGGTACACCATTGTAAAGTTTTCCAAGCTCATTATTCAAAAAACATTGGAAGTTAAAATTCATGATCATCATAAATTACTACTTTGGTAAGTCATATGGAATATACTTGTCACCGGAGCAAGTCTGAGTAATCTTATTCTAAACTTTCTATTGGCAAATTGTCTGTCATGTAATGAAGAAAAAGAAACAATGATCCATCTCTCCATAGAATGTCCATTAACTTTAATACTATGGAGTCAAAGTAGCTGGCCTTCGAGCCTTGCATCATTACCAATTAACTCCATGTTAGATTGGATTTTAATGATAATCAATCCTAAGCCAATTTTGGGATTGAATGCTTCAGAGAAACATCCCTTCCAAATTTTTGCAATGGTAATGCTGGATTCTATTTGCATGCAGTGAAATGAAATTGTCCATAATCATACAGATCCTTATCCTTCTTTAAGGATTACAAAAGTCTGGTTGGAAAATTCTTTACCAAGCTTATAAGCAAGCATGGGAGGAAATATTAAAAATCAGTCCAAGATAAAACTAGCTACCATATGCAACAGTATGCCGCAACTCTAGAGGTAAGATCCTAGACATATGGACCTAAAAATTCAATCCCCAAATCCAATCATAGTCGAAGCCTCTAATGCCCTTCTAGCATCACAATGGGCAAAATATATCTTTATATATATAAAGTCGCTATCTAACGGAATTTTATTGATTTAACGGTTTTTGTTGTTTTACCGTTAAAATTAACGTCGTTAGTTGCATGAATAAATTTAAATGACTTTCTATCTCTTCTTAAAAGTTCTTATTTTTTTAATCTCTCTCTTCCCAATCACTTATGAATAAATTCATAGTTATCAAAGTTCATGCAGTATGCATCGATCCTATAACCCATGCATTTATTAAGAGGTATATTAGATATATAAATATATATTCTATTATATAAATATATATTCTATATAAATTTATATATGTGATTTAAAATTTCTATTAATTCCTTATATAAATAAAGAGAAATGTAAAATAATTAAGTTTAAATCTATTTACCAACTACATTTACAAATACAATTATTCCAATAAAATATTATTTATTTATCAATTTAAATTCATTATGAAACATTAAAATCAAATAATAATATCTTATAAAAACCTTAGTATTTTATTTCTTTATAAAAATTATATCACTTTTTAAAAATAATCGTTTTATTAAACTAAGAAAACACATTATTTTACTGTTAACGGTTTGTCTCCTGTACCACACAGTTTTGGTTCAAGGTTCTTTTTTTTTTCTACGTATTTGTTGTTTCTAGCCGTACTCAAGAGCATATGTAGTAGTAAATAATAAGATTTTAATTTTAAATGTTTTAAAACCGATTTAAGTCTCTCTTACTATTTAATGTTAGAAATTATTATTTTTTTCTAAAAGCATTATATTATTAATTAAAAAAATTCTTAATAAAAATAATATTAATTATTAAAATTAAATAATATTTCTATATACTAGATGAAAGTCCATTGGACGTTGCCCAACTACTAGTTCAAAGAAATCCATCCATTATGTAATAAGATTCTCAACTTGTTATAAAGCCATTGAAAAGCGGACAATTCACCAATATTGCAATTAATTCCAATCGTTGATGATATCTACCAAAATCTACACCCTTGAGAAGATTGGAGCATTAACAAAATTTATCGATCTCAAAAATCGATATGAGCATGCAATGGCACAATGGGAAGCAACCAACTTAAATTTTGGTTGTATACCTTTAAATAATCTTCATAGATGTATTATGTATATTGACAGTGAAAAAGACTATCCATGAGACAATGAGTACTTTCATATTATTATTCTATCAATGTTAAGCCTGCTTGATTATTAAAAAAGAAAAAACAAAAAAAAATCGAAGAAAGAAGAAAGCTTTGATTGCTAAGAAGCTTATCATAAATTTCTTAGGCGATGGTACAAGCTGACGTTGATGTGTAGTCAAAACTCATCACAACGAACAAGAGTTCTCTTTTAAATCACTAATTAATGACAGTACTAGAGATCACTAGAACTACCACTCATGTCGTTAATAGTACCGAATGTTTAATATTTCAAAACTTGAGGTTGAGTTTTCTCAAAATGGGGAAGAATTGATGCATGCAGCAAATGTAATTTACGTCCCTTTTCAGTTAATGTTTTTAATTGATTTATTTTCTAATTAGAGTATGATTTGTAGAAGAGGTCTAGCTAGTTAATTCGTAATTTCTATTTAATTATTTTCCTACTTCTATTAGAATAAGGCAAATTGCCTATAAAAATATGTACCTTATTAAAATATATAGAGTCCAACACTTTGAATATTTGTTTTCAAAGTGAAAAATAAAAAGATGATTTGGTGTTTTTAATAATTAGAAGGAAAACGCATGACAGGCTCAATTTGTGTATATATTGTTTTCGCTCAAGGCTTGGATCAAGAGATCTTTTGCAGGCCTCATTAATGAAAAAAATGTTTCAAACATATTAGCTTTTTATTAAACTCAGAAGTATTCGTTTGAATGCTAAGAGTATCTTAAATCATCTAAATTTATTTATAAATAATAATGAATTAAGATATTTGAATAGTGACTTTTTGTGTGTATAGGTCCATTAAAATGTGTTTGTGTCACAATCCAAGAACAAGTACAAGGCCTCAGCGACTGAGTTGGAAGTCTGTATGTTTATGGGGCCATGGGCCATCTTATGCTTAGATAGTTCTTTTCATTACTTGGGAGGCTCTTCTTGTTTTAATTGGATTTTACTGGTAGTGGGGTAATGGGCTTGGGCCCTTAGTGTAGTTCTCATTTCAATGGTTATTTTAGTGTGCTTTTGGTCTAGGGTCAACTTTGTTGAAGTCTGCAAGCTATATGTTAGGAGCTAGGGCTTTATAGAAATTATTTTCTCTGTCTTTCTCTCATTTTCTTGGATGAGCTTCCTTCGAAGAGAGCAAATCAACGTTATCTTATTTTAATATCTGACGTGTGTTACAAAGTGGTATCAGACACACCGATTTCCGTGTTATCGATCATGGAATTAATCATATAATTACCTTTTCAATTGAAACAAAACTATGAGGAGCTTTAGTAGCAGCTAGAAAGATTTGGAGATAAAATTGCTACAAAAAAAAAAAAAAAAAAAAGAAACCAACGCATCCATGATGTAACCATGGAGGAAATTTTTATAGAAATCGAAAATATTATCCAAGAATCAATCGAGATTGACACGATTTTTACGCCTTCTACCACAGTTACTACTACAAACAAAAATGAAGCAAAGGAGTTAGGGAGTTTCTTTCCACTATCAAATTGTCCTCCCTTCCTTCCTTTTTCTTTCAGCAACGAGGACGGATCTCACCAAGGAATCGATTGTTGTTGAGAAAAATTGCTTCATGAAAGGGAACCTAAACAAATGGCCACGTCTTATATAGCATCCTCCATGGAAGACCGACATGGCAAAAAAATTAAATCTTCCAATGTTCGGAGTGCATCTACCAGCTGTTTCCCCAACACCCCATAGAACCTTATTTCCAAACATCCACCAAAACTGACTCCACCCCTTTAGAACCTCAGCTGAACCTCTAACGCCTAACCTTAGAAACTTCGGTCTCCTAGTCCTCCATATGCCTCTTCTGATATTTGAACCAACCCAAATTATAGCCAAATGACATTGTCTCCAATCCCTCCAAACCAAATGCTCAATAGGGGTCGATGATGATCATCTAGACGACAAGGACAATTGAATGAGAGATCTACTCTCAAGCTTATCCTCCTCTGATGCAACAGTCTCAAGCGTTTCCTTCGATCCTGAGTCACAAGGACATTACAGATCTATGGAAGGGCACCTTCCCTCATACCACTTCACCATCTCAAAATGGGCAGAGATTGCACCTCAACTATTCGTGGAAATCTCAAATAACAGTTGCGTGGTTTTAAGATTTTGGGGTAGAAGAGTGTTAGGTGTTTGGTGCTTCTGTACTCTGGCCAAGAGGATGGGTCCTTGTTGGTTTGGGTTAATAATGAATTTGGGCAACTTGAGACTGGAGACACACAACCACAATCCCACCATGTCATTATCCAAGGGCATTTTAGTTTTAACTTAGTCGATGTTGCTACTAGGGGTTAGCAACCTACTATGTTAACAAAAGAAAAGGAGGGACATGGGAGGCTACGACTTGTCGTTAATGACAAGAGCAATACAAGGGTGCACTGCAGCATTTCTATAATGCAAACATGGATTGGAGTTTGTATTCATAGAATATTATGAGAGGTTTCCCAAGGTACATGTATGGAGAATCCGATACTGTCACGAGCCTTCTACATGATGCCAACAATCTTTTTGTGCTTTGCCTTGCACTTCAATTGCTCGATGAAAGGTCACTTAGGGGTGTGTTTGGTTATCATGGATAGAAATGCTGTCGTTCACAGAAGAATAAAAATTTGGTGCTAGGGAAGAATATGTAACAGCCCGCTAAAATTATCAGTTTTGGATTATTTCCCGACAGCAATCACATCTCTCTCATCTTTACCCTCATCTGGAATCACGCGTATAGATTATCTTTTCCGTAAATCACGTAATTTGTTCTTCATCGACAGCTGTAAAATCATGAGTCTTCCAAGACCACGCCTAGCCTTTCTCAAGCCCAAACTACCACTTTATGTGGTGGACAGCCACCGTACGCCGCCACGTACGTTCCTCCGACGCATGTTCGTGACGAACAACGAGCGACGCGCGGGTTATCCCGTCGATGGTATAACCTTCTATCTCTAGTTATTTTACGTTTAAAATAGTTAGTTGGTTGGTTTGTGAATTGTGTAGTTGTATTTGTGGAGTTCGTTGCGTAGTTGTGAAGGGAAGTGTGGTTGTGAAGTGTTGAGTTTGATTGTGTATTTTGTGGACTGTGCTGTGAAGTATAGGCGTGAGATGGATGCCGTAGATGTGATACGGCGGGTTGTGTGAAGAGAATACGCGTGTAGCGTACTCTGTGTAATGCAGCGACGCGCCGCGCGACGTGCGCTGTAATGATGTGTGTCGTAGAAGGAAGGGAGTACGCATGTAGTGTACTCCGTGTTGTATGGCGATGCATCGTGTGATGTGCATCGTGTTGATGAGTGTTGTAGCGAAGGAAGTACGCGTAGTGCGTACTCCGTGTCGCGTAGCGATGCACTGTGAGACGTGTATCGCAGTGATGAGTTTTGTAGTGTGGATGGAAGAGAGTTCACGTGAGTGTACTCTGTATTAAGTCGTGAAACACCGGATGGCGTGTCACGAAGGGTTGGATGGCGTAACAGAGAAGTGTAGAGCATGGTGTAGTGTTGGGAAACTGTATGACAGTGTCCCGAAGCAGTGGTGTTATGGATTATAGTCTGGGGTGACTGGTGTCATCTTGTGGTTGACTATGGCTAAGAGTATATGGATTGAGAAAGGAATTGTTTGTTGGTTATTATTGATAATTTTAATGAACTTGTTTTAGTGCAAAGGCTTTATGAAGTCAAATTATCTCTTCTGAGTATAGTGAAACCTCAAGTTGCCGTGGTGTTGCAAGTGCTCACAATATGACAATTGAGTTCAGAAGTGAAAATCTTAAGGACTTGAGTGTTCCTCTTCCAGCTGTTGTGCAGTTCCTCGTGTTTCGCGCCCTTTTCTCATAGAACGCGACGATCGAGGTAAGTTAGCCTCTAACTTACTATCAGTTTATTGTGTATGTGTGATGTGTAAGAGAACTACAATTTATGTATGTATGTTATCGTATATGCCATGTCATGCTATGTCATTACATGTTTATCTGCTACGAATGATTTAATCTCTCATGAATAATTATCTGTTACATAATCTTTTCTGTCATACAATGATGTATGTTATAAGTATGCCATGAAATGTTATGATTAAATCATATTGTGCCATTTACAAGTATACGCCATGTTAGAAAAGTATATGATATTAATTAATATCTCATGCATTAAGAAAGATAAGACATGTTATGTTACTTATAATACGTGGGGCCACAACAACTGTGGAGTACGTATTATATCTTATGTTATGTTATGATAATACGTGGGGCCACAACAACTGTGGAGTACGTATTATATTCTATGTTATTTATAATGCGTGGGGCCACAACAACTGTGGAGTACGTATTATATTTATGTTATGTTACTTATAATGCGTGGGGCCACAACAACTGTGGAGTACGTATTATATTTATGTTACTTATAATGCGTGGGGCCACAACAACTGTGGAGTACGTATTATATTTATGTTATGTTACTTATAATGCGTGGGGCCACAACAACTGTGGAGTACGTATTATATTTATGTTACTTATAATGCGTGGGGCCACAACAACTGTGGAGTACGTATTATATTTATGTTATGTTACTATAATCGTGGGGCCACAACAACTGTGGAGTACGTATTATATTTATGTTACTTATAATGCGTGGGGCCACAACAACTGTGGAGTACGTATTATATTTATGTTAGTTCGTATAATGCGTGGGGCCACAACAACTGTGGAGTACGTATTATATTTATGTTACTTATAATGCGTGGGGCCACAACAACTGTGGAGTACGTATTATATTTATGTTATGTTATATAATGCGTGGGGCCACAACAACTGTGGAGTACGTATTATATTTTATGTTATGTTTTATAATGCGTGGGGCCACAACAACTGTGGAGTACGTATTATATTTATGTTATGTTACTTATAATGCGTGGGGCCACAACAACTGTGGAGTACGTATTATATTTATGTTATGTTACTTATAATGCGTGGGGCCACAACAACTGTGGAGTACGTATTATATTTATGTTACTTATAATGCGTGGGGCCACAACAACTGTGGAGTACGTATTATATTTTATGTTACATGAAGTATGGGGCCACAACAACTGTGGAGCATACACTACATGAGACACAGCAATTGTGACATGTAGAATACGTGGGGCCACAACAACTGTGGAGTACGTATTATATTTTATGTTATGTGAATTCATGGGGCCACAACAACTGTGGAGCATGAAGTATGGGGCCACAACAACTGTGGAGCATACACTACATGAGACACAGCAATTGTGACATGTAGAATACGTGGGGCCACAACAACTGTGGAGTACGTATTATGTTTTATGTTACTTGAATACGTGGGGCCACAACAACTGTGGAGTACGTATTAATGCACGTTATTAATCAAGACAATTAAATAAGATTCCAAGTTTATGTTAAGTCAAGTTTCAGATCAAGTTCATGTTATGTTATGCTCACGTACATGTTATGTTCATGTTCATGTTATGTTCCAAGTTCATTTCACATCATGTTATGTTCACGTTTATGATACGTTCAATGCTCACGTTCATGTTATGTTATGTTCATGTCCATGTTATGTTTCACGTTCATGTTATGTTGATTGTTCATGTTATGTTTTAAGCTTAAGTTCATGCCATGTTAAGTCAAGTTCAGTTCACGCTTAAGTTCTGGTTAAGTCATGCTATATGTCAAGTTATACTATGTTTATGTATGACTATAATTATGCATTTATGCTTTTACTGCCATGCATGCATTTTTAACCTGTGTATAAGTTTTATGTTAACTTACTGAGATTTGTAATCAAATCTCACTGTGGTAGTCCCAACTACCATTCCCCCCGAATGGTAGATCTTGTTACAGGACCCAAGGAGAATTGGAATCTGACCAACTGAATACGGTCGACTAGGCCACGGTGCGATGTTGATGATGGTATAGTATTTAACTTAGGTTAATACTTGTACTTTTGGAGTTGTATCTCAAGTATTCTTTTGATCACAACCATTTTAGACTAGTGTGGTGATCACGGCTTTTTAGTATGCCTTTATGTATGAATTATGTTTCAAGTATTTGGGATATATTTAGTTGGTGCATAGTATTGCTAAAGAAAAAGATTATCCGCTGCGAATATTGCATAATGTTAGATGCATGTTAGGAACATTGCATCTTATATGTCATGAACGGGGGCAGGTAACCTTGTGTTTGGTTATCATGGATAGAAATGTCGTTCACAGAAGAATAAAAATTTGGTGCTAGGGAAGAATATATCTATAACTCTTGCAATTGATGGCACAAGGAAAAATAAAGAAAGTAGGGATAACCATGATGATGTTGATGGTGCCATGGTGGGTCAAGTGGTTATTGGTGCCATTAAAGGTTCCATTGATGTTGGATATCTACTTAAATATAAGGTTGGGTCAATGAAATTTCACTTTATGGTGCCGGTTTCCTCAATGGTGATTTTAACTTCTCATCTATCCCATGGCCTAGTATCTTCGATTGTGCAAAGGGTTTAGTAAAGAGAATAACGCACAAGAAGTTTTGGGCTTTTCCCCATTGCTATTTCTATTGCTCATGGTCGGGTGCATTGCAATACCCCTCTATCCACTCCCTAGTAAAGTTGCTGAGGGCACTAGAAAGCCGTTAAAAACTTCTCGTCCATACAACATAGCACATCGAGGTTCAAATGGAGAGATTCATGAAGAAACTGCTCCAACATACATGAGAGCTATTGAAGAGGGTGCAAACTTCATTGAAACATAAATACTATCTTCCAAAGATGGCGTTCTTAAAAGGACCTATGAAGTCCAAGGGACCAGCACCAATGGCTTTTTTGTTGTTGATTTCACAATAAAATAATTGAAGTCACTGCAAGCGAGAAAGAGGTATCCTTTTCAAGATCAACAATATAATGGACAATTTACTATTATTACTTTTGAAAAGTAGATTTCAATTGCCCTAGATGCTCCCAGAGTTGTTGGAATATATCCAGAGATTAAGAATCCAGTGTTTATCAACCAGCAAGTGAAATTGCCTGGTGGTAAGAGATTTGAAGACAAGTTTGTGGAGATACTCAAGAAGTATGGATACAAGGGTACATATCTATTAAAGGAGTGGTTGGCACAACTTGCATTCATTCAGGCGTTTGCCCCTACTTCAGTTATATATGCCTCAAATCTGACAGACTTGCCCAAGATTTTATTAATTGATGATATTACTGTTCCAAATCAAGACACCAATCAGTCATACTGGGAAAATACTTTGAATAAATAATTTGACTACATTATGAAATATGTGGTGGCCATTGGGCCTTGGAAGGATACTATAGTTCTTGTTAGAGATAATTATTTGTTTTGAAACCAAGGTTTTAAGTTTCGTGTAATTATATATCTACACATTGATTTTGATGATAACAAAAAAATTTAAAGAATAAAGGAATTTCAAATTCAAGTTGTTTACACAATGGAGTCAAGCACATCAAGGAACTAAGCATGAGCAAGAATGAAATAAGTTCACATTAAAGTAATAGAGTAATATTGTAAATCTCTTAAAAATTTGAAATTAGGATTAAGGATCAAAATTAATATTTTATCATAAAGCATTAAAATACATTTTCTATATGTGCATGAATATTTTGAAAATTAAATTTAAAGATTTTGAAAGATGATTGATTGTCATATTTCATATGTGCATGGCATGATTAAATATTTGAATTTTGAAAATATTAAAGATGATTGATTGTCATCTTTCATATGTGCATGCTTTATTTGAATATTTTCAAAAGTAATTCATGCTCTTTTTGACTTATGCAAAAAGTAGATGATTTTGTTTGAAAATATTGAAAATATTAAAGATGATTTATTGTCATCTTTCATATGTGCATGCTTTATTTGAATATTTTCAAAAGTGATTGATGCTCTTTTTGACTTATACAAAAGGTAGATGATTTTGTTTGAAAATTTTGAAAAGTAAAACGTACTCCTTTTGTTATATGTGAAAAGTAAAAAGATTAGATTTGAAAATTTTGAAAAGTGAATGATGTTGTTTTCGACAAATGAAAAAGAAGAAACTTTTGTTTAAATTTTTTGAAAAAGTGAATGATGTTGTTTTTGACATGTGAATCTTTTTAAATTTGAATATGAAGTCTCATATGCGTATAAATAGATCATTTGAGAGCTTCACATTTACAACACCAGGAGCATACAACATTCATTCAAAACTTTCATTCTCTCTTCTTTAAGCATTGAGCCTTAATCCTTGTTCATTTTGAGAGAGATATAGTTTACTCTGTATTGTTCTTATTTCACTTATTGAGAAATGTTCTCTGATAACCTACCCACTATCAGCTCTTGTATCAGTAAAAGGGTATGTATAACCCTTATGTGTGTAGAAAGTGTTCTACACAGGGAATAGTTGAATCACCACGTTTAAGGTATTTGCAAGTGTAGAGGGTGTTTTACACGGATCCTTTGTAGCGGTGTTGTTCAAATGTGTATTAGGTTTCTATCTCCACCTGAAGAAGGTTGAATAATGAATTTGTGATCCTCAAATGACAGTTTGAGGAGAGGACACAGGCAGTGGGGCCGAACCTCGTGAACATACTGAGTTTACTTCTCTCTTATCATTACTCTTTATATTTATTGTTGCTTCATATTTTGTTTATATTTTATATTGTATATTTAATTTATAATTTTTAAATACAACTCAATTTACCCCCCTCTTGTGTTAGTTATCTGGGTAACAATTTGCAAATACATACTGATCTTGTTGCTTGAGTACTTCTTAATGATGGAGTTTTTGTGAAACATGGTGTGGCAGCTAAGACAAGGAAAGTCTTTGTTTTTTACCTTGGTGGTGGGGGATGGGGACCTTTGATGTCAGTTTCTTGACAATTGAAAATGGTGTTTTTGGATTTTTTACCCCTAATGGCGACACTCATCTTAGAGGTGAGGAATTTGATTATAGAAAGACCATCATGGAACTTATCAAGAAGACCAAGGAAGACGCCAGGTTGGAGAAGAACCAAATTGATGAAATTTTGATTGTTGGCAAAAGCGCTAGAATTCCAAGGGTTCAACAACTTCTTAAGGTCTACTTTAGAAGTATGCCCGCACCTGATGGGCAATATGCTTTGAATGGAAAGGGTTTGTCACAGTCCAAGAACAAATACAAGGCCTCAACCACTAAGTTGGAAGTCTGTATGTTTGTGGGGGCCATGAGCCATTTTATGCTAAAATAGTTATTTTCATTGCTCATGGGGCTCTTGTTGTTTTAATTGGATTTTAGTGGTAATGGGGTAATGGGCATAGGCCTTAAGCGTAGTTCTCATTTCAATAGTTATTGTAGGTCCCGCCTGGTTACATAGATGAAATGGGATGTTTTAAATAGTAATGAATAAAATATTGTTATAATATAATTTTTTAATATTAATTTTGATTTGAAAAAGTTAAATTATTTATTATATTTTGTATGGAGATTTGAAAAAATTGTAATGATAAGTTGAGATGAAATTTTTTATTTTGATTAACCAAACAAGGCCTAGTGTCCTTTTAGTCTAGGTCCATATGGGGTCAACCTTGTTTGTTGAAGTCTGCATACTATCTTTAAGAAGCTAGGGCTCTACGAAAATTAATCTGGAATGATATAGAATTTTCTTTGCCTTTCTCTCATTTTCTTGGAAGAGTTGGAGAGAGCAAATCAATGTTGTCTTGCTTTAATCCTTAAGATGTGTGATAGTTTGATTGTATGAAATAAGTTAAGATATATTTAATATTTTATAAAAAAATTAAAAAAAATAGTAAATCTCATCGTTAATCGGTTTGTTGTAATAGTGATGAAAAAGTAGCTAATGTGTCCCATCAAGTGATGAAAACATCCTGGCCCGCTTGAGATCACTTTAAATGAGCATACATGTGTGCGCTTGGATGTTGCTGAGTATTCAAATGAGCATAGTTGTGTGCATATAATTGGATGCTGAGTATAGTTTAACGAACAAAAATATCTCAAATCACATCCACATCCAAATACAAAGCGTCATAAGACTTTTATGGCAGGGTTTTGTGGCACTAGCTAGCTCCATGGAGATCTTGATCAGCAAACTTTCGGGTCTTGCATCTTTCTGGACCAGACCTAAGCCTAAATGATTCTAACCCAATTACACTTACTACAAGTTAATTATTAATTAGACAAGGTTTTGAAACGGAATTAGCAACATATATACGTACCACAAAATTTTGTTAATTAAACTTACTACAAATTAATTATTAATTAGACAAGGTTTTGAAATTGGATTTAGCAACATATCTATTCTATTATAATAAGCGTCTATGCGCTTACTACAGTATTTTCTAATTCCGTTTCCGTTTTTTTAAACAATAATAAACAGTAAATTACATTATCATTCTGTTTTTTTTAATAGTAATAAACAGTAAAATGAACAGTAAAAATATAATAATTGAATTATGTGTCTAAGTTGATGCGACTCTTTGTAAAGTATAGTGTAAAACAATTCGAGAGTTACATTATTTTCACCAGGCGCACTCTATCTCTCTCTACAAACCACTTTGTTTATAACTTTGTTTTCCTCTCCCACACAGTACCGCCTTTTGGTAAAACTCAGTCACTGTCTTCGAGCTTTTTCTCTCACTAACCAGCTTCCCACCACACTTCTCCTGCTCATTGACCTCTCTCTCTCTCTCTCTCTCTATGAAGGTCTCGCCTACGCTGCTTCCGCTCACAAGCCCGCCTTACTCTATCCTCTAGCCAGCCAAACAGCAACTGGNTACACGGATCCTTTGTAGCGGTGTTGTTCAAATGTGTAATAGGTTTTATCTCCACCTGAAGAAGGTTGAATATGAATTGGGGATCCTCAAAGGTAGCTTGAGGCGAGGACAGGCAGTGGGGCCGAACCTCGTTAACATACTGAGTTTCTTCTCTCTTACCCTTACTCTTTATATTTATTGCTGTTTCATATTTTGTTTATATTTTATATTGTATATTTAATTTATAATTTTTAAATACAACTCAATTTACCCCCCTCTTGTGTTAGTTATCTGGGTAACAATTTGCAAATACATACTGATCTTGTTGCTTGAGTACTTCTTAATGATGGAGTTTTTGTGAAACATGGTGTGGCAGCTAAGACAAGGAAAGTCTTTGTTTTTTACCTTGGTGGTGGGGGATGGGGACCTTTGATGTCAGTTTCTTGACAATTAAAAATGGTGTTTTTGGATTTTTTACTCCTAATGGCTACACTCATCTTAGAGGTGAGGAATTTGATTATAGAAAGACCATCATGGAACTTATCAAGAAGACCAAGGAAGACGCCAGGTTGGAGAAGAACCAAATTGATGAAATTTTGATTGTTGGCAAAAGCGCTAGAATTCCAAGGGTTCAACAACTTCTTAAGGTCTACTTTAGAAGTATGCCCGCACCTGATGGGCAATATGCTTTGAATGGAAAGGGTTTGTCACAGTCCAAGAACAAATACAAGGCCTCAACCACTAAGTTGGAAGTCTGTATGTTTGTGGGGGCCATGAGCCATTTTATGCTAAAATAGTTATTTTCATTGCTCATGGGGCTCTTGTTGTTTTAATTGGATTTTAGTGGTAATGGGGTAATGGGCATAGGCCTTAAGCGTAGTTCTCATTTCAATAGTTATTGTAGGTCCCGCCTGGTTACATAGATGAAATGGGATGTTTTAAATAGTAATGAATAAAATATTGTTATAATATAATTTTTTAATATTAATTTTGTATTGGGATTTGAAAAAGTTAAATTATTTATTATATTTTGTATGGAGATTTGAAAAAATTGTAATGATAAGTTGAGATGAAATTTTTATTTTGATTAACCAAACAAGGCCTAGTGTCCTTTTAGTCTAGGTCCATATGGGGTCAACCTTGTTTGTTGAAGTCTGCATACTATCTTTAAGAAGCTAGGGCTCTACGAAAATTAATCTGGAATGATATAGAATTTTCTTTGCCTTTCTCTCATTTTCTTGGAAGAGTTGGAGAGAGCAAATCAATGTTGTCTTGCTTTAATCCTTAATATGTGTGATAGTTTGATTGTATGAAATAAGTTAAGATATATTTAATATTTTATAAAAAAATTAAAAAAAATAGTAAATCTCATCGTTAATCGGTTTGTTGTAAAGTGATGAAAAAGTAGCTAATGTGTCCCATCAAGTGATGAAAACATCCTGGCCCGCTTGAGATCACTTTAAATGAGCATACATGTGTGCGCTTGGATGTTGCTGAGTATTCAAATGAGCATAGTTGTGTGCATATAATTGGATGCTGAGTATAGTTTAACGAACAAAAATATCTCAAATCACATCCACATCCAAATACAAAGCGTCATAAGACTTTTATGGCAGGGTTTTGTGGCACTAGCTAGCTCCATGGAGATCTTGATCAGCAAACTTTCGGGTCTTGCATCTTTCTGGACCAGACCTAAGCCTAAATGATTCTAACCCAATTACACTTACTACAAGTTAATTATTAATTAGACAAGGTTTTGAAACGGAATTAGCAACATATATACGTACCACAAAATTTTGTTAATTAAACTTACTACAAATTAATTATTAATTAGACAAGGTTTTGAAATTGGATTTAGCAACATATATATATACACGTACCAAAACATTTTAATATACAACTTGATCATTCTTATACAACCATGTTTTAAAATAAGGATATTTATATAAAATGACATTATTTTTATAAGTTACTTTATAAAAAATGTCCTTAATTTAAAACATAAATGTATAAAAGGTTGTAAAATGATTGTATGTGTTAACGTAAAAAATCATACAATAGGGAGGAAAGAGTTATCTGTGGCTCACAGTGATGATTCAGATTTCGATACGGTATTCTTTCAGTTCATCTATGAAATAAATAACAAATAAACAAATAAAAATAAATAAAGAGAGATATAGAGATTTATGTTGTTTAACGTAATACCTCTGTTCTCGAATTGTATGAGGGAAAAATCCACAATAATGGACGATTTACAATCTCTCACGATCTCACATATCACTCAATATAATGGAAGAAATTAGTCTCATTTGGATACAAAGTTCATATGAGATGAGATATTTTGAATAGTAGTGAAATTTTTGAGTCAAAATGAAATGAGATATTTTGAATAATAGTGAAACTTTTTAGTTATGATGAGATGAAATAATTTTTTAAAAAAATATGTGTTTAGATAATGAGATGAGATGAAATAATTTTTAATTTTTGAGATTTGAAAAATGTGTGAGTCCCACTATTTAAATTTTTACCTGAATTGTGCACTATTCATGCATTGTTTCTGTACTGTGCACGTATTGTTCACTATCAGATTCATTACTGTTCATGCAATGTTCATATACTATTCATGTATTGTTTACTGTCAGTTTTTACTGTTAATTACTGTTTATTTAAATGGATATTTTTAAAATTTAAAAATGAAATATAATGTGTATGAATAAGGAAAACTATTGTACGGTCATCTCATCTATACTATGCATCCAAACTGAGGCTTAGAGTTTTAAGAATCTCTTAAAAAAAGATCTTTTGAAATCATTGTGTGTGGTAGAGCCTGCGCATAGAGAGGTTGCAAAGAACTCATTCATTTGTAAAGATCTCTTTTCTTTTTTTTCTTTTTTTTAATAGAAGTCTATTTTATTTTTTATAGCGATCGAGTCAAATTTGCTTTACAAACCCTTTTATCTTTGGAGTCTGAATCAATGTCTTCTGATTTATCACTTTATTGTATTTTCTATTTTTTACCTTATCTTTTAAAATAAGGAGCCAATCAACTTTACCACTAACAATGCGCCTATCATTTTTCTTTATTTTAAGGTCGTAAAGATGGTTGGTGTTTGAATTTTCATTACGCCGACCAAAAATGGCAGTCAAAATGAGCAGCACCATGGATTAGACGTACGTACATATAACATTTATCCCATTCCACACGCCCGTACATTGACCAATGGGCAACTTCATCACAATTTCACGTACAGTTCGCGTGTGGAACATGATGCCAAATGGTTTTTTTATATATTATATATATATATATATAAATGATATATTATATACACTAACCTTTTCATTTTAATTTTAATTTATTTTTTAATGATAAAAAACTTAATAGCTTGATAACATATGATCTTCTAGATAAAAAACTTAAGTTCGAAACCCAGTACCACCACTTGTATAGAAAATACAATGATATTATAACTCATTTTAAATGACTAATTTCACTTTAATTAGTGTGCGTGATTAGAGATTAATTATAAATTTAAGATCATGGAGAAATGTACTGATAGGTATGAACATGACCTGTTTGCTCTGCTCACGGTGCAGAACCAACCCTTTCTCAATTTACGGTATTGAGAATACCAAGCAACTATTTGCAAAACTGATTCAATACACATTCCAAAACATCTCATGGTTTCATATAGGCAACCACGTACAATCTCGGAAACATGTCCCATAATATTGAAAACATTAATCAAGAAAGAAAAACAACCAAACAAAGAAAAGTAGTCTAATAATAGTCAATAAAACAATAAATGATAATAAAATCAAGTCGCACGAATCAAGCAACGTAATTAGCCAACTTAATTTTTGGTTTGCGGGTTCTTGTGCTTCTTCTACGTGATGCCGTCGCCCCTTCAATATTCGTATCATGTACAATTAGTACGTGCTAACTAAAATTTAAGTGAATTTTCAAACGAAGCTTCTGAAATATTTTGTTTAGTCAGCCGAAAAAAGACTGGCTCTCCCTCTCTCTCTAGGTCTCTCCCTCTCCCTTCTCTCTCGCACGCCCACCTACAGATTAAAGTGTCCGACTCAATATGAAACTTGGTAGATCTATGTAGATATAAAAGTGCCCGACTCAATATAACTGCGATCGACTTGAGCCGCCCAAAATCAAATAAGCACTACGGTGGCCTATGGAGCTGTAAGCCCAGCCGTCCCACCATGGCTGAACAAGGGCGACAACGCATGGCAAATGACGGCATCCACTCTCGTGGGCATCCAGAGCATGCCAGGCCTGGTCATCCTCTACGCCAGCATCGTGAAGAAGAAATGGGCGGTCAACTCCGCCTTCATGGCCCTCTATGCCTTCGCTGCTGTCCTCATCTGCTGGGTTCTTGTCTGCTACCGCATGGCCTTCGGCGATGAACTCCTTCCCTTCTGGGGCAAGGGCGCGCCGGCTCTAGGCCAAAAGTACCTCATCGACAGAGCCAAAGTCCCCGAGAGTAACCACACGAGGGATGACGGCACGTACGAGACAATTGAGCCTTTTTATCCCATGGCCACGCTCGTTTACTTCCAATTCACTTTTGCTGCTATTACCATGATTCTACTTGCTGGGTCTGTTCTTGGGCGCATGAACATCAAGGCTTGGATGGCTTTTGTTCCTCTTTGGCTTGTATTCTCCTATACTGTGGGAGCCTTCAGTCTCTGGGGCGGTGGGTTTCTGTACCACTGGGGTGCCATGGATTACTCGGGCGGCTACGTCATCCATCTTTCCTCGGGAATTTCCGGTTTCACCGCCGCTTATTGGGTACAGTATATATAGCACTGCCGGCCTCTCACCAACCACTGATCATGTCTAACTACAAATTAAATTTGAAATCTCTTCTTATTAAATCTTAAATTAATTGATAACTAAATAATTGATTTCTTAGAGAATAAATGAAAACAACCAAACAAGAGATCCTAATAAGTAGTTGAAAAAATAATTATATAGTTCCACGTTTTAGAACATTACTTTTAAGGACCAATTAATTTTCAAGAGCTTGATCAGCCAGTAGATCAAAATGGTGTGTATGTATATATAGTATATATAGATGTTTTCAGGAACGTTTTCCTCTAATTTGTAATTGTATGAAGCTTAAACTTGGGTGGCTTGCTATAAATATCGTGCAGGTTGGCCCGAGGCTAAAGAGCGATAGAGAGAGGTTTCCTCCTAACAACGTCTTGCTCATGCTTGCGGGTGCTGGGCTGCTGTGGATGGGCTGGTCAGGTTTCAATGGTGGGGCACCATACGCGGCAAACATCGACGCTTCAATAGCGGTTTTAAACACCAACATATGCGCGGCGACTAGTCTTCTTGTGTGGACTTCATTGGACGTCGTCTTCTTTGGGAAGCCTTCGGTGATCGGAGCTGTTCAGGGGATGATGACGGGGCTCGTTTGCATTACTCCTGGAGCAGGTATATTATAGCTAGGTGTTATATATTGATCAGAAAATTTAGCAGCCCCCACAAATTAAGGACTCTATGTGGTTTCATGCATGTTAATGTTATATACGGATCCATGGTGCATCGTGATGTTGTAGGGTTGGTGCAATCGTGGGCGGCTATAGTGATGGGAATGCTTTCTGGTAGCATTCCATGGGTGTCCATGATGGTCCTTCACAAAAAGTCTACTCTGCTACAAAAGGTACGTACGGACGAAGTTTTGTACGCTACTTTTTATATCCTAGCTAATTTGCTTTTCTTCCTTGTAATGCGCTTGATATTCATTAATTAATTAGGTGTTAAGACAGTTGACAAAAAGTGCAAACTTGCTCTTTCCCTCCACTTCTAGCCTAGCTCGATCTAACAATCTTGTGAAATTAGGCATGATTATGTGATGATTAAAGCTAGCTGGTACGTACGTACTTTCTATTCAAATTAGTCTCAAACGTGATGGTTTTCTGGTTTCTCTGACTAGCCACAAAGGTAGACGAAAACTGAAATGAGGGTTTCAAACTTCCATGAGGGTATACATAGCCATGGTTTTGAAAGACAAAAAAATCTCAACCGAAACTACCTGGAATGACCACTTTTAGGTCCAGATCATGTGCTATTACTTGGAAATTAAGGAAATCCCAGAAAACATGGCGTCGAAAATTCGGGTCCTAAAACTCGAGGTCGAATGTACTTATTTGAAAGGAAAATTAATTGCACAAGTTGCTTGAAGTCATGTATATATTTTCGCTTGCGGAAGTTTCTGTTGGTTTTGATTTATTCAACAGTGCTAGTTGTTGGGATGGTATTTATGGGTACACGTGATGATGATCTTACCTAAATAATTGTCACAATAATGACAGCTTCTCTTTTTTGAATGGAGGTCAGTTTATTCAAACATGACAGGCGGCGTTGTCTTTCCATGATATTCTTTTGCCTCTTTCATTATTTTCCTTCTAACATTTATCTTCAATCGTTCCCATTGCAATAATGGCACATGAATATCAATCAGTCGTTTTCGTCAATGACCAAAAAACCAGCACTTCTAATAATTCCTTTATTCCACGATCCCATGGAACAGGCCTCGTATCTCTACTGGAACCGTCGGATCCAAATAAACTCCACATCCGTGGCTTTTCAAACTTTTGACTACTTCTGTAGTCTTTGGTTTTTCATATATCTTTCTCTTTATTTTCTCCTTCCCCAAACACACTAATTATATTTTAGTTATTGTCAAATTTCAATAGTCAGCATTGTAATTAATTATAACACCATCAATCTCTTTCAAGAATAGATTAATTCATTATGATAACCATGCACGTCTACTCCATTTTCGATCTTACGATATATATATATATATATATATATATATATTATATTATATGCATGTACTGGGGAACATGAAATGACCGTGATGGTATATTAATGCAGTGGTATTGCACGCAATTGACGATGAATTGTAAATCCTGTTCAGTTTTCCTTTTGGTTTAATCTGATATATTATCTTACATCTCTTTTGACTTTGACTAACAATTAAGTAAATGCATTCGTTTAAATCAAAAGAAATTAATTAGAAGTTGCAGAACCCCAAAAGTATTATATATATATATATATATAGTACGTTTTTGCCTTTGGTTTTTCATATGAGACAATTCAAATGGTTCACTAGTCAAAAGAATACTAGCCAGTCCTAATCCCATGACCACTTAATCGATTAATGGAATCCCTTGTGGAAATTAGATTACCATCATCAAATGGCTGAATGCATGATTTTTTTGGATGCATGCCACTAATATTGTCGATCGCTCTTATAATTAGATTCCATTTAATTTTACGATTATACGTATAGGTGGATGACACCTTAGGTGTATTTCACACGCACGCAGTGGCGGGGCTATTAGGAGGGCTACTCACTGGGCTTTTCGCTGAGCCGCAGCTGTGTGCACTCATACTCCCAGTGAGCAACACAAGGGGTGCGTTTTATGGGGGAAATGGTGGGAAGCAATTCTTCAGGCAAGTGGTTGCAGCCATGTTTGTTGCCGGTTGGAACTTGGTGTCCACGACATTAATTCTTCTGGGCATAAGGTTGTTTATTCCATTAAGGATGCCCAATGAGGACCTGGCGATTGGAGATGATGCCGTGCATGGAGAGGAGGCTTATGCCCTTTGGGGAGATGGGGAAAAGTATGACCCAACAAAGCACGGTTGGAATACAGCCATGTACGCGCAGGACATAACAGTACCATCTCCATATGTCAATGACGCAAGAGGAGTGACCATCAACTTGTAAGCCTACCTTAGGATACTTCTATATACATGTATATGTGTGTGTGTTTGTGTGTGTGTGACCATCAAGTACTTGTACTACAATTTTTTGTCGATCATAATTTGAGGTACAATTATTTAGTGTAATATTCAATACATGATGTTCCATGCACTCTATTAATCATGTATAAAGCTCTTCAGGCTTCATTAGATAGTTTACATGTTGAGGTGAATAAGAAACATAGTCGATTGCACTATGTGATCATGCATTGTAAAAATACACAAGTGTTATGTTTTTTTTTTTAGATTAATGCTACATACAGATTTAAAGTGTGTATGTGTCGTATAGTCGCTTTAAAAAAGAGCGAAATCTATTATTAAAAAATTAATTTTCTTTTTATGTAGATTTCATATTTATTTATTTTTTTAAAGTGATTACACGACGTTTACACATTTACAACTGTACGTATCATTTCTTTTTTTTTTCTTTTTTTAATATAGCAAACAGGTGTTATGTTGGAATCGAGTTATTCTTTTGTATTCTTCCTGCAATTAATCTACTCAGTACTCTTCCTATTTCAATTTGGTCTATAACATACTTCAAGAATCGAAAAATTGATATACTAGAAATGAAGACGAGGAATGGGTCGACAATGGGACCTCATGATCATATATTAATTTGAAAATACTTTTGAGCATGTAATATTCATGGATACTTACTCAATTTAGAGAAACACCATTCTCCATCCTAAACAAACATGTTGAGCTGGTATATGTCAAGCGGTTGTTATTTAAGTGAATGCCTAAAATAACATGTTGTTAGTTAGTACTGATATGGCAATCTGAATTAGCTGTTAACTTTGTCCTTTACATTTTGGTCTCTTTTCTTAATTACTACAATTAAACCAACAGTTACACGTCATCATGGATACATTTGCATAGAATGGAAGCAACGTCGACGTACCATACAGGACCAAATCGTATTTCCAACACTCAGATAAAACATATAATTAAAAAGGTTGAAAAGTCATTGCCAACTAAAACTATCTATCATTTTAGTAATCAGTTCTTGTCCTATATTCCAAGGTTTCCACACCGACCAGGCCACGAGGGCGACTACTAGCTAGCTAATTAAGACGTCATCGCTGGATCATTTAAATTTCATTTCTGATTTTTCAAAAGAAATTGAAGGTTTATGATTGCGTGACGGTAAAGAAAATGGAATATTTCATTTCCCACTGGTGGGCTCACGTTCCAGTTGATGCCACATGCCCACAACATTCCAGACGACTACCCTCCAAGATGTAATCTTCCTTCCTACTTTTTATCATTTATGGTAGAAATATTCTAGTCCTAAACATGTGTGGTATAGAACTGTTGAATAGAATATCTCTTTATGGTATTATTACATAACTTCTCAATTTTACAGAACTTTTGTTTAAAACTATGATTTTCAACTTACTGAATTAAATTGAAGACTTGTCTGTTTTTTGTTTCGTTTTACACACACGATAACATACATGATCTTTTGTATGCATCTATGTGGTTAGGTACTTACGTAGCCTTCACACATGCAAGAAAAAGTTGATCCAGTTTCGCCCCTAACCAGAAGCTTGAAACTCAACCCAACCATGGCAAATGGTTTTGCTGTTCCATCAGGAATCAGGATACCAGCAAGGGTTGGTTCTAGCCGTTCCTGAATGGCGGAACAAGGGTGTCAATGCATAACAGATAATATCTACGCCACTACTTGGGCGTGAAAGGTATCCCCGTGTTAGTGATAATCTTTGCCTTCACAGCCGTCTTGCCTTGCTGTGTGCTATGGGCTTGCAAGATTTGATTTGGGTCATAAGCTTCTTCCCATCAAACTCGCATGAAGCACCAAAAAAATATTTCTATTCTACATTATCTTGAAGTTATGTTACATACCTTGTTTCTACAGACCATTGCAATAAAGACATATGAGACTAATCAAATTGTTCCCAATCCTGAGTTATTTTTGTTGAAGATGACGGGGGTGGGGCCGTCAAGCTTCCAACTCCAGAGTCAAACGTCTCCCATTTGGTTGTTACTGAAACAGCATTACTGCTGTTGCCATTCGGATTAGAGTTTCTTGCCTTCAGGTTGTCAAGTGTCTCCACCAAGTTCTGAACACGGCGTACCTGTTCAACCAAGTAATTAATCTTAGCCTTCGGCCACACAATCCAAGGCTATCAATGCAGTTTCATAGTTTCACAATAACTTGAAAGTTTCAGACAAAAAGGTATACTAGTTACAATAAACAAACTTTTAGGCTAACGCGTAGATGGTGTAAATCTAGGGAAAATCATAAGCAGCATTTGGTATACAACAAAAAACTCCCTTCAAAGAAACAATATGCATTTCTGGAAAATTATTCATCTAAATTTTTTTTTTCTTTATTGGAACAGGCTGTCTGGAAACAAAGTCCGGACCAATCCAGAGGTACACAAGCCCTGGGCAAAGAGCTTTCTGCAAACGCACCTCAGGTAATTCAAGGGAAGATTCTACCAATCCAACGGCCCCTATAAGTTGTTTGCATACAAGAGGTTTTGAAACTTAAGACTTGGAGGAAGCATACCATCAAGGCCTAACCACTTGAGTTAACCCTTAGGGGTTACCTCATCTAATTTTTTCAGGACTAGCATGATGCATAAAGGAAAAGTAAAATGTAACTGCTTTACATATGCTTTAGATGCAGCATGCAAATGTAACGCATGGGAAGTGAGTGAAGCTGCTGATTTTATGTAAAACTTTATAATTCGAAGATTGATATGATCAGGGAGGCTGTGGGTTAATGATAATAAGTCCAGATTCTCTGTGAATTCCTATTTTAAGGTTTTAAACAGTCATGGTAATAAAACATACCCCTGGAAATGCATTTCGAAAGCTAAAGTGCCCAGTAAAATTGCATTTTTCTGCTGGTTGGTGTCACTGGAGAACGTATTAACTACTGATAATTTGAGGAAAGGGGGTTTATATGTGATGGATTGGTGCTTCATGTGTAAAAAAGATAGTGAATCTGTTAACCACCTGTTCCTTCATTTCGAGATGGTGACTGTTTTGTGGAATGAGTTATTCGCAAGGGTAGGCATTGCTTGGGTAATGCCTTTTCATGTGGTGGATTTCTTGGCTAGTTGGGAAGGTGCTGCAGGTTGTGGAGGCAATAAAGCTGAGTGGAGGACGATTCCTTTGTGTTTGTTTTGGTGTTTATGGTTTGAGAGAAATGGGAGGTGTTTCCAAGATTGTGAAGGCACTATGGGGGAATTTAGAGATTTTTTCTTTAGCACTTTAAATTTTTGGGTGAACAATCTAGTGAGGGATATGAATATTTGTAATGCTGTTCTTTAATTTTGTTTTGCTTTAGTTTGTATTTAGGTGTATTCTCTTGTACACTTCCCATGTACTTGGGCTATGCCTATGTACTTGGAATAAAATTTCTTATTACCTATATAAAAAAAAAAAGTAATATAAATCTGGGCATTCCAATTTTCCAACAAGTACAGAAATTAACAATTACATTAAAAACACAAGCGCATTAGATTGGTGCAGGTGCGCATGTTCCATACAAATATGGATATTGTTCATTCTATCATACATGTATTTTATACATGTTTCAAAGAAAAGTCTCAAATACATGGAACACCATAATATAGAATATGGGATCAAAAACAACTTGGCAACCTGGATCATCACGCATAGTGCATCATTCTATGCAGAGTCATAATAAAATTGAGAAATATCATCTCCAATTATAAAAAAAAACAGATCCATTGGGGAAAGGTAACATTTCCAGACCAGGACAGATAAAATATCCAACCTGCAAGATCATGGAGATACAATACTAACCTCAGACTTTCGTTGCAATTTTGCTTCTCCCTCAGCTTCAATGCTATCCAACTTCAGTAATTGCTTCATGAGCAACTCTGTCAATATTAAAAATTCCTTGTCTGCAACCTTGGTCCCACCATGGACTGCCACTTCCAAGGCAGCCACCTACACAGATGGAGAGATGCAATTGGGTCAACATTTGGATATAGCCTTTAATGAAAATTGGTTTCAAATAAGATTAGTCTACCCTTTCCGAGAGCTGATCAACCTCTGCTCTGACTTCTGCAACTGCTCCGGATGCTTTTCCTATCTCATTGCTTTTTCCTATTTCCTCAAGCTTCCTCTCTTTGCTAGCGGGGTCCTCCAAAAGCAAAATCTTCGACCTATCCTTCACACCTGCCATGTGCAGATGCTCCTCATCTTCTTTCTCTTTTCCCCTGAACAGCAGTCTCTGTTCTTTAGGATCCAAACCAGTTTTCTGTGCAAGAGCATTCTTTATATCCCCTGTCATTAATTAAAAAATCTTATAAGTAAACGTGGTAAAACATCAATAAGAAAACATTATAGTTCACACCGGTGACCTGACAGGTTCAAGTAATAGGTACAAACACTAAAGAAAACATCTCCAAAAAACAATCAATGATATGACTCAGAAAAAAACCATAATCAACTACGAGAAAGTAGAGATTAGCCATCAAAATTTAGCATTTTTTTGTAGGTCAGAAAATCTCCCAGAAAATATATTTGTAAATGGCTTGAAGCGCACATTTAACCAATCCATTAGTGAACCATTATTTAACATGTCTTTAGTTTCACAGAATATCTGCATATTGAATACAAGTGCTCCTAGATCAACAAAACGCCTCATAATTGGACCAGTGATGTGAAAAAAACATTATATATAGTACAATAATACCGTCATTAATGCCTATATGACATTAAAGAACTCATGGCGCAAAAATATCAGACAATTATAATAAATCTTCAAAATCAATCTTTCTTCTTATGTCTTCTTATGTATTCAAAAATGTCTTCTTATGTCTTCAAAAACATTATAGATAGTACAAAGACTATGGATTTCTTCTTATGTCTCATTTGTTTTCGTAACCTTTTTCAACTCATTTAATTATTACAACTTTTTCAAATTTTTACACAAAATAAAATAATCAATTCAACTATTTCAAATCTCAAAATAAAAATAAAATTAAAAAAATATATTTTAACAATATTTTATTTAATTTTAAACTTTTATCTCAACGTATGTCATATCAAATCTCATTAGGAGAAAAAAACGAGGCCTTATTCTAATAATTACGTTGAATCTTCGTTCTAAAAAAAACACAAAAAGACAATATATAAATGGATAAGAATATTTTGATGAAATCAACTACTTTTTACCAAATAGAGTTCATTAAATTTTTTTTGATAAGTAATTACCAAATAGAGTTCATTAAATATACGAGATGAAATCGAAATCTGCGTGGATCAGAACTAGAACGAAGCCAAATGTGAACAATTTCAATTCTCGTATGGGTAATAGAATGCAGCATAAGGCGAGGAGGGGAAAGAGTAGAAAATTTACCAAAAGTAGAGTCGGCCGGGACATGGACGTCGTGACGGGAAGGTCCGTGAGAGACAGTGATATTGATTATAGGCTCACGAGAAGCAACGCCTCCGTCGTCGTCGTGTCGCTTCTGGATGAGCATGCCACCAGGTCTCATCTCCCACTCGATCTCGTTCGGAGCCGACACTGGCGCGTGCTTATTCGAGTTCTTGCCCATCGCAAAGAAAGCGCGACAAAACCGATTCTAATCGTAATACCACAAAAGGGGAAAGCGGGAGATCCTTGTCTTCTACAAAGGGTGGACTGTGTCTGACCAGTGAATCAAACGAGGTTTGAGAGAGAGAGAGAGAGAGAGAGAACGAGAGAGAGGGATGGGGATCGAATATAGAGATGGATCCGATTTAGATGATGACCCGTGATGCCCCAGTACTCTTACTAACGTGGTCCCTTCCCGCTTACAAAAATTAAAAGATGAGGAATTTAATTAAATAAATGTTTGATATTATTATAAAATATAAAAATATTATACATCTTTTTAAAAAATAATAAAATTTATTATTAAAAAATTAATTTTTTTAATAAATTATATATTTATTATTTTTTTAAAATTACTATAAATTATATATTTTTTATTTTTTAAAAATAAGTACATATTTATGACTGTTACTATTTTTTTTAATTATTGTAATATTTTATATATAAAAAATCTGCATTCCTGCAACTATTTTCTCTTTAATTATCCAAATCTAATTTATAATCGGGTCTTAACATATTAATGATATATGATTATGCACATAAATTTTTCCTTTTTTATTCCAAAAAAGAATATTATCTGTAGAATTCACTCTGTAATTTAAAAATAGATTAATTTAATTATAAGTCAACTGATCTGCCAAGTTGTTCTATTTAATTATAAAACATTCATAATGTTTGATATTTTCAGGACATTTTTTTTTCTTGGTGGTTCAATAATATATATGGTTTTTTGCTTAAAATAAATCAAATTTGTAATTAAATAAATTAAAGAGCTAAGAGGAGTGGAACACCCCCAAATGAAATAATATGTTACGTTAAATAAAACTAAAAAAATTGGCAAAGGGGCATAATCTCCGTGTTCTGTGAAACTTTTATAAATTTTAAAATAAATATAATATTTAAATATAATATTCAAATAACTTTTTAATTAACTTTTTATATTCACTTTCACGATCTCAAATATAATATTTATTTTTAAAAAAAAATTTCATTCAAATTTTTTCTCTCAATTTTTAAAATCTAATGAAATATTTTTAATCAAATTATTTCATTATTATTCACAAAATTTTAAAATATTTACGTGTTTAAGAAATAAATGAGCATATATAAAGATTTGATGTTTAGATATAATATTCATAACCTAACAAGGAAAGTCAAAAATCCCAACTACAATTATTTAAATATAAATACTTCTTTATTTTATATTTTTTAATTTTTTAATTTAATTATTATAATTTTTCTAACTTTTAAATAAAACATAAAAAAATAATTTAATTTTTTTACATATCAAAATAAAAATAATATTCTAATAATATTTTAATTTTATAATATTATTATTCAATTTTTTCTCTATATTTTTTAAAATTTTCAAAAAATATTTTAATTTAAACTATTTAATTACTATTCATCAACTATTTTATTAGTTTTTACCTAATCTTTTTATAACTTTCAAACGAAACGGGATTTTGATTTTTCTTAACGTCTCAAAAAGATTTTTGTTAATGTCAAAGAACAATACTGGATAAAATCTGAGGATGTTTTAAGTTTTACGTATTTTTGTTAAAAGAATAGAAATTATTATTAAAAAATAATAAAAAGTGATTAAGATACATAAATGTTTTATTTAAATAAACTTATACATGATTTAATGTGATAAGTTGAATTTATTTTATAATAAAATTAATTTTATAATTTAATACTTATTAATTTTTTATTTTATAAAATCATATAAATATCAACTTTGCACTTATTTTTAAAAAGAAATCATACGTGGAACCCAAAGAAGCTTCGAGCGGCAGCATGAGGAAAACGCGACATTTCTAGACTGACCGGTTCCTCACGCCTTTTGTCTACGACGTTCCACCGTTCCCCACGTCGCACACTACGTGTTCCTGCTTTAATGCTTCTCTCACCTTCTCTCGCCAACACGAAACTTCGCACCACGTGTCTTCCAAACCACAAATCCCAAAAGTGCTAATCAATATTTGATCAACTTCGACCTCAACTTCGACCTTAAAGCCGTGAGCGAGCGCAAGATTAGAAGAAAATCGGTACAAATTAGTTAACTAGAGCGCAAGATGGCTAGCGATGAGTTCAGGCTGGTGTCTCCTGCAATAAACCACGAAGGAAAGTTTCCCAGGAAGTATACAGAGGAAGGTCAAGGTGCTTTGAAAAATATATCTCCGCCACTGGAATGGTACAACGTGCCCGATGGAACCAAGGCCCTGGCTCTTGTGGTTCAGGACATCGATGCTCCGGACCCAAGTGATCCGATTGTCCCATGGACGATATGGGTGGTAGCGAACATTCCTCCGACATTGAAGGGTCTTCCCGAGGGTTTCTCTGGGAAGGGAGAGGAAGTGGGTGGCGACTATGCTGGAATCAAAGAAGGGTGCAATGACTATAAGGTCCCAGGTTGGCGCGGGCCCAAGCTGCCCTCCCATGGCCACCGCTTCGAGTTCAAACTCTATGCTTTGGATGATGATCAGCTTCATCTTGGTAACAAGGTAGGAACGTATCTGCATCTGCATGCAGCAGTTGTCGTTGTATGTGGACATTAATGTCGTGTGTCATGTATATATAATATGAAGTCGACAGTTTTGTTCTTGTTAAGTGCAATCTGATCTGGGTTTTATGTGCGTTGTAGGTCACGAAAGACAAGCTATTGGATGCAATTCAAGGGCATGTGCTGGGAGAAGCTGTCTTGATGGCCGTTTTCTAATGATCTATTAATTATGCAGCGTCTTTAATTTTGACTCGTGTATCTCTCTCCCTAACGTGAGATTAATGAAACTTTTTTTTAATATCCGCATTTTTTATTCTCTTCCCGATGCTAATGTTGTTTTTGTTTTTAAAGAATCATATCTTGTGTCTAAAACCGTTCAGAAATCACACCCATAATAGATAGAGATAATATTTAAGTGGTTCGACAATTTACCTATATCCACTTAAGCGGAAATTTAATTTTTTAATATGTTTGTACAAAATTACAAACACTCATAAACAATCTCTCTATCTCTCAAATTGCATTCTATTCTGGGTCTTCTCAGAACCTAAATTTCGCTCCAAGTCTCTGCCTTGATCTCTCACCGCAGTGAGGATGATTTAATCTTTACAAATCGTCTCCTTTTATAGGAGAAACTATGGGAGACAAACACCCACATTTGAAGGCTTATTTCGGTGCAGCTTGATCAAGAGTTCTCTTGGTCAATATTTGCTGCCACAAAGAATTCGGTGGAGTGGGTGGGTGGCTGGGTAGGTGGCTGTAAATCCACAACCATTTCACATTTGGGCAATTCACACTTGGAGGGTTTTCCAATAATCACCCCCTCCACCTAAGTGTGCCATACTAGGATGCTACAAACGGTTGCATCTTTCAAATGATTGCACTCCTTCATTGGAATGCTTGTCAGCCATGAGAGATTTCCACTATCAAATGCATCTGCAGGTACGTCTTCAAATGAATGTCCTGATACCTCTCCAAATGCGTCTTCAAATGCATCAGCATCGTCTACACCCATGGAGCTTGCAAGGGATTTTCTTCAGAGGAGATTTACAAGTGCTTTGCTGCACAATCTCAATTCTCTAGGATTTTTCTTTTTGCTCGAGTCCATGAGTCCGCACTCATATACACCTTGAGCAAACTGAGTTTCGCTCGAGCCACAGCCGAGTGAATAATCTACCTGGTGCCTTTATAGCTTTCAAAACCAGGCTCCATAATCCTACAATCACACCAATCTCCAACTTGGAGACTGGTTCTCAACATGCCGAGCTCTATCTCCAGCATGATCCCTTATTAGCTACACAATTTTACAGTTCATGCCTTCAACTTAGAAGACTAACTAAAGTGATGCATAACTTTAGTTCATCACGTACAATGTCCTTAATCAACACATCTATATAGGGCAACACATCTCCCACTGCACTGGGAATTAATGGTCTCGCACGGACCTTAACACATATCAGAGAACCTGTTGTTGAGGTCTCCTTCTCTGATCTGACAAACTCATCATTCTGCTGCTATCTTCAGTCGATGTGCCCATCTTGTGTGCAGTCTCCGACTTGCATAATCTCCCTTCTTGCAAGATTTTCTTCATACTGTAGTTCACTACCTTCATTCAGCAGGATACAATTTAAGGTAGTAACCACCATGGAGGTTTGATTGTCTTGACAGTCATGCGATCATCAACTTTAGGTGTAGATATCCCTGGAACATCTGACGTTTTGTTCCCATCTCTCACACCTTTGCTTCATGTCGTGATCTAGGGAGATTTCTTCAGATTTATATGAGGAAAAGTAAAACTGAGCTCCTTTAACTTCCTCATTTAATTACCACGAGCCAAAACCAATGAATCATTCGTGACTTTTCACGCCCTTTTGAGAAAACAAACCTGAATGACTGTTGTCTTCAAGCTGTCTTTAACAGCATTGTGCACTACAAGAAATACGACGTCTTGTATTTCTTTAGTCACCATATTCACAACATCATTCTCAGTTTTCTCCTGATTTTAGCAATCTCTTATGGCCTGTCTTGCCACAAACTCAAGATCTTGCCAGAATCTCTTCTGCGCACCTCCTCATCTAGGATAAGATCTCTTCAACTTCGTCTTCTTTGTAGAATTACTCATAGTCATTCTCATGACCTCCCAACTTTTTGACCGCAACGCCAAATACTATTGAGAAACAATAGTACCTTTTGCCTTTTCTGAAGTTGAACAATTTCTTCATCAGCACTTTGTTATTTGCAACTGGCTTTCCAAAGAAAGCCACACTGAGATCCAGTGCAGTTCTCTTCTTAATAATATTATGGTCCATGAATTGTATGATTGTCAAAACCTGCTGATATAACAAGTTAATCAGCATCGTCCAATGATCTGAAATTTGCTCCATCAAATTTCACGATCCCAACTGGCTTAAATCAAGCCCACATCAAATGAATCCGTCATCACTCCAACTGGCTGCGATCAAGCCCACAGCAAATGAATCCGTCATGACTCCAACTGGCTGCGATAAAGCCCAAAACAAATGAGCCCCTCATGACTCCAACTGGCTACGATCAAGCCCACAGCAAATGAGTCCATCACGACTCCAACTGGCTCAGATCAAGCCCAAAATCGATCTGAAGTATGAACGGTCCAGATCATTAGTACCGATGGAGAATCTTAACATTCCCACCGTACGGATGTGTCCGGAATGATCCAAATAGTTTGTCAGTACTATTTGATCAACGCAATTGGACTCCAATTGGCATAGATCTAGCCCAAAATGATCTGCAACTCATCAACAGTTCAGATAGATAGTACCGATGGTGAATCTCAACATTCCCACCATATGGATGAGTTCGGAATGATTCAAATAGTTTGTCAACACCATTTGATCATCGCAATTGAACTCCAACTGGCGTAGATCTAGCCCAAAATGATCTGCAACTCCTGGACAGTTCAGATCGACAGTACCGATGGCGAATCTCAACATTTCCACCATACAGATGAGTCTAGAATGATCCAAATAGTTTGACATCACTATTTGATCATCGCAATTAGACTCCAACTGGCGTAGATCTAGCCCAAAATGATCTGCAACTCCTGGACAGTTTAGATCGACAGTACCAATGGCGAATCTCAACATTCCCAACGTACAGATGAGTCCGGAATGATCCAAATAGTTTGACAGCACTATTTGATCATCGAAATTGAACTCCAACTGGCGTAGATCTAGCCTAAAATGATCTGTAACTTATCGACAGTACTCATGGCGAATCTCGACATTCCCACCGTACGAATGAGTTCAGAATGATCGAAATAATTTGTCAACACCATTTGATCATCACAATTGAACTCTAATTGGCATAGGTCAAGCCCAAAATGATCTACAACGTATCGACAGTTCAGATCCTTAGTACCAATGGCGAATATCCACATTCCCACCGTACGGATGAGTCTGGAATGATCCAAATAGTTGGAAAGTACTATTTGATCGTTGAAATCGGACTCCGAATGGCTTAGAATTAGCCCAACAAAGATCTGAAAAACAGACGGTCCAGATCATCTGGCGCGTGTACTGCACGCGCTACAGTAGGGCGTCTGGAGCGCATGAGGTGTGTGGAATCCACGCGCAGAACCTCTCTTGGGTGCGTGGGGGAGCGTGAGAGTGTGCCCAACACGCGTCTTCAACCCCTAACGCGCGTGGGGGCACGTGTGACCACGTCTCTCAAGCGTCTTCTTCCTCCAGCCGCGCGTGGGGGGCGCTTGGCGCGTGTTTCGCACTCATCTTCTTCCTCTGGTGTGACTAAGGCGCATGCATCGCACTCTCCAACTTCTAGGGGCACATACAGGCTCCTCCGGCATCCGTTTTAGACGCCGTTTGTGGCAACAGATCCGTCTTGATGAGAGGAATATTGTGGTGTAATCAAAAGTTGATTTCAATCAACTGTAATTTTTTGGGTAGCACGAACCGAAGCTCTTATACCAATTGTTGTGCCTAAAGCCGCACAGAAATCACACCCCCAATAGATAGAGACAATATTTAAGTGGTTCGGCAACTTGCCTACGTCCACTGAAGCGGAAATTTAATTTTTCAATATGTTTGTACAAAATTACAAACAATCATAAACAATCTCTCTATCTCTCAAATTGCACTCTGTTCTGGGTTTTCCCAGAATCCAAATTTCGCTCCAAGCCTCTGCCTTGATCTCTCACCGCAGTGAGGATGATTTAATCTTCACAAATCATCTCCTTTTATAGGAGAAACTATGGGGGACAAACACCCACATTTGAAGGCTTATTTCGATGCAGCTTGATCAAGAGCTCTCTTGGTCAATATTTGCTGCCACAAAGAATTCGGTAGAGTGGGTGGCTGGCTAGGTAGGTGGCTGTAATTCAACAACCATTTCACATTTGGGCAATTCACACTTAGGGGGTTTTCCAACACCATACAATTCATTGATTAAACAATCAGTATATCTTTGCCTCAACAATATTATCGATTAGATAATGAACAATATCGCAGCGCTTTTGTCTGTTGAATTGGTCTCCTCAACAATATTAGAATAAAAAAAACTTGTCTTTTTCATCCTCAATGATCAACTATACGTCCATGTCTAGGGAGATCAACATTCGAATCATTTAACTATTAACCACTTAAAGAGTCGCCTTCAAATAGTATATATAAAGTGGCAAAAAAGCATAGCACCTTCGGATAGCATTTCATAGATCATGGCAAAAAAGCATATTGGTTCTAAACAAAATGGCAATGGTTTTTCCAAGGTTGCTTGAACATTCCAATCGCGTACAATAACACCTACTCTTGTTATCCTAAGAATCAATTGTCACATCTCAATAACTTTATAGCAGTTAGCTAGTATATGGAGCTCTCCGATCATCCATCTACTAATTAGCTATAAAGTGAGGGGTATGCAATTTCTTCTTTTGTACCTCAATCAATAATTCATACAATTGCTGAGACGGCATGAAAACTACATTCGGATTAGTAAAATCCCCTTTAAAGAAATAGGATTTGTTTGCCACCAGATTGATCTTGCAACAACTGCTAATAATCCATGCAAACTCTTCTTGAGCTAGCTTGTCTAACGGTACTTGAGTTACAATCTGGTAGAAGTCCTCACCTTCAGTAATACACTTCTGTAGCTTTTAAGGAACTAATACTCCAAACATCTTGGGCAGCCGGGCATAACCAAAGAACATGAGCAACAGATTCTTCGTCTTCCAGAAATAGGACACAGTGGGTTATCAACTATATATCTTCCTTTAAAAGAGATTTAACATTGTGGGAAGCCCTTCATTACAAGCATTCCACATGAAGTTTTTTAATCGAGTTTGATACTTCCATATCTCATAGTCGCTTTCAAGTTTCAAGTCGTGTTACACCAAGCGCCATTAGAGAAAGGCCTCTTATCCAGATCATTTTTCTATTGTTGTTTAACCGTGAACTGATTATTTCGAGAATATTTCCATATATGTGTATCTTCATGCTGTAATAAACTAAGTGGCATTAGATAGATTAGTTCAGCTTCTTCAACATAAAAAACATCATGTACAAGTGATAAATTCCACCAATGTGTATCCCTACCAATCAGCTTCTCAAAATAAGCGTCCTCATTCAACCTTCGAACTCTTGACGTGGGAACAAAATGAGATCAGGGACCTCCATGGATCCATTTCTGCTTCCAAATCTACAATTTCTTAACATTCCCAACCCTTCAAATAATACCAGCTTCTTTCATTAAATTTACTGCAGAGAACAAATTTGTCACTTACTACAATAGCAGCGCCAACATTGTTTTGTTAACAAAGCTTTGTTAAAATATTCTAGATCTCTAAAACCAAGACCACCTGCAGATTTTGATCTTCCCATTCTATTCCAAGAAATCTAATACACACAAATAAGATTATAAATAAATAAATAAATCCAATACACAACATGATTCTTCTCTTGGAAACTAAACCAAAATCTCCTACATCTTACTTAGTTCTTGGCATAACTTTCTTGGGGAGAGAAATACATTCATACTGTAAGCTGTAGGAATAGCGCCCTGTAAAACAGGCAGCTTTGATGATAACCTTTTTTCTTTCTTGAGAGTGGAACTAGTATTCCAATTGTTAATTCTATCCCATGCTCGACTTTTAATAGAATGAAATGTTTGAACACTTGATTTTTCAATTAAAGCTGGTAAACCAAGATATTTTTCAAAACTCGTTGCCGTGTTGATACCAGTGTTAGCCAATAAAAGCTCTTGAATACCTATATTTATGGTGAAGAACACCGATGATTTATCCGGCCATGTTTAATTTTGGACTTGAAGCATGCTCACATAAATACAGCAAATGATAAATTATTGACCATGCTAGAGAGTTAACTTTTCAAAAAAGAAGAATCAGCTAAGAAAAGGTGCTTGAGTCTTACAACCCCATCTGCCATAGGCACACCTAAGATTAATCCTTGCTGCATAGCATTTGAGAGTAGACAACTTAACGCCGAAAAGATAAAGTGATAATGAATCAACTTGTCTTAGGCTAGAGGCAATACAAAAAAAAAAAAAGGAAAATTAGTTGTGAATAGTCTTTTCGTTGTAATAAATTGGTCACAAAAATCCGTTTTTCTTATAGTGAGGATGGTATTATATTTCCTCTCGGCTCCCCATTCATCAGTATAAAGTATAAGTTTGAATTGTTACACTTCATAATGAGATATATCCACTTATAAGCAAAGCCCATTTTCTTCATAATAGCTTCTAATAAACTTCATTCTATTCGATCATATGTCTTACTTATATCAAGGTTTAATGCTATACAACCAGTCCTACCTCTCATTAAAGCATTCATTGTGTGAAAGGCTTCATATGCAGCAAGAATATTGTCTGTTATTACACAGCCTTAGAGGAATGCACTTTGGTTTGGTTAAATTAATGATTTTTGGATTGGTATGTTCCAGGCCTGATTTGGATAGTAAAAGCCTCCCAACTTATCACATATCATCTCATCTCAATATTAAAATACCATAAATATAAACATTTTTCAATTTTAAATTTTCAACTCTTTCATCTAATCATTGACTAATCATTACAACTTTTCCAAACAAACCATAAAAATTAAAAAATTAAAAATTAAGCTTTCCCAAATATCAAAACAAAAATTATATTAAAAAATTATATTATAATAATATTTTAACTTCATAGATTTGCTACTCGACATGTATTTTGTTACAGGTTTGCCAAGGGCTTCCATGGAAAGCTTATAATATTTTTATTTAACTTTTTCTCTTTCCTTTTCCAAAACCTCATAAAATATGTTAACTCAAACAATTTCATTACTATTTCCAAACTATTTACTACTATTCACATATCATCATCTTATTTCATATCACTATTCAAACGAGACTTAAGTCTATTAGCAAGGACTTTTGCAACAATCTTATACAAAACATTACAAAGAGTGATAGGATGAAATTTTGCAACTTTTGAAGCTCCCTGAAGTTTTGGAATAAGAATGTGTCATAAAAATGATTTATATAGTTATTTATATATAGATTTAAAGTGGATTACTAATAGTATTAGTATTAGGTCATAAAATATAATTAATATACTAATATACATTAGTATACTAATGTATACTAATTAATTAAGGAAAAATGTAATTAATATACTAATGTATTATCACTACAAGATATATGATTTTTTAAGACAAAAAATTTTGTCTCAAAAAATGGGAATTTCATCCCTAAAAGTTTTGGGAGACGAAAAATTTTCGTCTCTATTTTGTCTCAAAAAGGCTGTCTCAGAAATTTTTCGGAGATGAAAATTGATTTTCATCTCCGAAAAGTATTTTTAGGGACGAAATTGGGCAGAATCGGTCGAAACCGTTCGAACCGGAAATTTTTTCTGAGACAAAAAAATGTCGTCTCAGAATCAAGTTCGAACGAAAATATTTTTGTTCGAACAACATGAAATGTTAATTCAAACCAATAATTATCTGACCAAGTCCATTCGAACAAACAAGTTGGTAAGTGACTTTAGTTCGAAGAAAAATATTAACTGTTCGAACAAACAATCTATTAACGGAAATCTTCTGTTCGAACGAAGTTTTAGAAATGAATTTATTCGAATGAGTATTTAATTGTTCGAACGAACGCATAGATTGTATTTCCCGGTAAGTTCGAATGGGTATATTTTTGTTCGAATGGAAATTTTTTGGTTCGAATGGATATGTTTTTGTTCGAATGTATGCATAAATGGTAATTTACCATTCGAACGGCATTGATCAAACAAAATGAAATTGATACTAATACAAATTGTAATCTGTATACATCAAATTGTAATCTATATACATCAATTGTTCAAATGTTTACAAACATCATAAATATTAAAGGCAATTAAAAAAACCAAATGAATTATGATTGTGGTGGTAGTGGTGGCATAGGGTTTTGGGACATCATTAATTGAAATTGTTCAAATATTTTTTGGTTATTTAATTGCAGTCTCTCTTCTAATCTTTTTTCTAAATCTGCTGCTTGATCTAATCGAGTCAGGAACTCTTTTTCCTTCGATCTCAATCGTTCTATCTCAAGTGCAGCTTCCTCTAATTTTTGAGTCTTGTCATCATTCGATCTGGCTTTAAAAGAGGATGAAGATATTGAGGATGACTTTACGCAACGTCCTAAAACCCTCAAATATCCAGAACGTGATCCAAGAACTTGAGAAAAGATTTGAGCATCGTTGACAGATGATTCATCAGATGGATCCGCAACAGTGTCTTTAAGAGATATCATCTTGTCCTGGAAAAAGAAAAACATTAAAATTAGTATATGTAACAAAAATATATTTAGACAATGAAATTAAATAAACTTAAACTTACATAATTTGCCTCTGCCTCAGGATTGCTCCAAACACCATCACGATTTTTATGTGCTTTAGCATACAATTGGGTCAGATCATAATCAGTAGGATTTTCTTCTTGCTGCAAAATGAAAATTAATATCATAATTTATACGAAAAAAGTGTATATATTAAGATTTAATGGAGACAATAATAACTAACCATTTTTTTTTTGACAAGCGATGAAAAGATCGAGAACTCGCGTGATAGTGTATCGTTAAATTTGATCTATTTGCTTTGTTCACTGTACTCCGTTTCTAAAAAAAAGTATTATAATTTTTATTTAATACATCTATAATTATATATTATTAAAAAAAAGATAGTAGCGAAATTACCTAATAAGCAGAATCTTCAAACAGATCACAAATTTTCTCCCATTCGTTTAGTGGCATTGCTTGGAATGGATTTTGACGCACCTCTATCGTAGTACTAAACTTCTGATAGTGTGCATGGCATCGACCTTTGTACGTCCGGAATGCATTCGACATCAGTTCCTCAATTGTTAGTCGATCCTCTCGCCGACCAAAATTTAGTTCAAACTCGTCCTTCAAATAATTATAAACAATTAGTATAATTTCAAACATTCTCATTTAAATAAAAATGTTATACAAAGTAACTTATTACCAGACAACGATTTTTGATGTGGTCTTTCACATCTTGGAGAACTTTAGCCTAGGAGGATGTAGCCATCGGTGTATACGTGCAAGTAAGTGTACCAAAATAAAAAGCAAGCAATGCTGCCGAATCCCCAGAGCCACCGGTGTGATCATTAGACATATCAACTTTAATTTTACCCACTTTCCTTACTTTTTCTATGCAGACACCCCTCGTAATGCCTCTAACTCGGTGCTGGTTTACAACAGCTATATATAAAAAAATTTCAGCATATATTTTAATTAAATTAATTTTATTTAAAAGATATACAGTGATAAAAATACCTTGTTCTGGTTCTGGTGACGGTGGCCCACCATTGTTGGCAGGTGAAGCATACGGAGATTCAGTAAGTGGTGGGGATGGCTCACGTGTTCTTTTGTGTTTAGGAGGCATATCTGTTTGAAATTATAATAAATTATTATTCGACCAAGATACATGAAATATTTTTATAAGAATTTTACCTACACAAATATATGTTTGAAAATCATTCGGTATCAATATTGCTAGACCAATCGCTCTCATTCTCAGTAGACACTTCAGTTCATTCATGTTCTTTCGACATATCACCTTCAATTACTTCGGGTTGAACATCTTCTCTGCGCAATGGGACCATGTCATAATGGCTTAGATCAACAAATAGATTGATGCCTGATTCATTTTCTTGATACGCTTCTTCATGGTCTGGACTATCAACTTCTTCATGTGGTTTGTCTGCCTCTGGAATAAATCATATACATTTCTTGGCGCAAACTTCTCGACTATTCTCCATGGATTTCCGAACTCCGAATCATCTAAATAAAAAACTTGATTTGCTTGGCATGCGAGAACGAATGGATCGTCCTCATACCATTTGCGAGATGTACTGACACTTACAAAATATTCATCCTTACGCACTCCCAACCTAGGATTTGAGACATCCCACCAATTACATTTAAATAACCAGACTATATCTCCCCCCACATACTTTAATGCTATGATATCTTCTACAATTCCGTAAAATTCAATATTATCATCCCCATGGCTTCCTTCGACAACAATCTCACAATTTTGAGTTTTCCTATATCGTTTTCTGTCTGCTGTGTGAAATCTATATCCACGCACCAAACATCCTAAATATTGGATAGCCCGCTTAGATGGACCACATGCCAAAACATATACTTCTGGTGAGATTTCACCTGAATGTTCATTATATTTCGATGCAACCTACATAAATAAATTTTATTCTATTTATATCAATTTCATATATAAATATGATGACACCTACAAATTGTATAAAGTTTAAAATACTTGTGCATAATTTTTTTCCGAATAATACCGTATGTTCAAACCATGAGGCAAATTCTTCTTCGTGTGTCTTTTCTACGTCAGTCACACCATTCGTGTGTAGTTGTATATGTTCGCTGCGTATGTTAATGTGAGTTATTAATTTGTATCAATATATACTATATTATTAGAAATGCACTTAATACTACTGCCAAATTAGATTATCATCACTAACCTCAAATATTGTTCAATCTCTTCACAATTATTTAAGACATACTATCGAGCTCTTTCAAACTCTCGCCCACATAGGTCATAGCCTCCTTGTGCACCAATAGGACGTACTTTCTGGGAAAACACGGTAAATGCTGACGAAACTCCCATTTGTTCACCTTCATAATTTCGATTTGGTCTCGTAAATCTAGTATCAACTTCACGAAAATACATTGAACAAAATGTATGCCACTTATTATGAATATATGACTCTACGATCGATCCTTCCGGACGAGCCTTATTCCCCACATATCGCTTAAGTTTTTTCAAAAACCCTTCAATATGATACATCCATCTATACTAAACGGGGCCAGCAACTAAAGCCTCACAAGAGAGATGCACAACCAAATGAACCATTACATCAAAGAATGAAGGCGGATACAAACTCTCCAATTTACACAATATCAATGCAATGTCAGCTTCCATTTTTAATATGGCATCAACTTTCAACGTTCTACTGCAAATATTTTTGAAAAATCTCCCTAATTCTGTAATAGCTGTACGAACAATCGCTGTAAAAATGTATGGCAGTCGTGAATTTTTAGACCAGTTATCTTCCAATCATGAGGTTGGACACATCTTGACATATTCGAAGCATAACCATCGGGTAATTTGATTGTTATGAACCAATCACAGAATTTCTTTCTCTCATCACTTGAAAGTGTATGCCATCCAAGGGGTATATAAGCTGATGACCCAGTATCTTGCAAATACAACTCCGATCTGATTCTCAACTCTTTCAAATATTTACGAGAGTTGACTGTATCTTTTGTTTTCCCTTATATTGACATCAAGGTACCCAAAATATTCTCACATATATTTTTTCAATGTGCATTACGTCTAGATTGTGACGCAGTGTTAAGGTAGACCAGTATGGCAACTCAAAGAAAATATTTTTTTTGGTCCAATTCAATTCCACTGCTTGTCTTTTCCTCTTTCAGCATCTTGCATTCTTTCCAAATCTGTTGTCTGGAACATCTGTCAATTGAGTGAGAATATCACTGCCAGAATACTCTGGCGGTGATGACCTACGATCAACCGTTCCATCAAACATTACTCTATTGTTTCGCCATCTATCATCATGAGGTAGATATCGACGGTGTCCCATGAAACATAATTTTCGGCCATTCGTTAACCACTGAGACTGTGTATCTTTGTTACAAACAGGACAAGCCATTTTTCCCTTTGTGCTCCACCCAGACAAGTTCTCGTATGCCGGAAAATCATTTATTGTCCAAAGTACTGCAGCATGCATCTTGAATTCACGCGAAGCGGCCACATCATATGTATTGACACCCTATTCCCACAACTCTTTCAACTCTTCCATCATTGGCTGCAAATATACATCTATTTCATTTCCTGGTGCCTTTGGCCCTAGGATCAATAGATTCATCATAAAATAAAGATCCTTCATACACTTCCATGGTACAGATTATAAGGCATTACTATAACAGGACAGGTGCTATGAGAAGTGCTCATGTTGCCAAATGGATTAAAGCCATCAGTTGCTAAACCAAGACGTACATTGCGAGGTTCTTCAGCAAACCATGGATACTCGTCATCAAATTTCTTCCATTGTAAGGAATCTGCAGGATGAGTGAGGAATTGATCATTTTGAACTCTTTCTGTGTGATGCCAAGTCATATATTTCGCAGTCATCCGGGAAGTAAATAATCTTTGAAGTCGAGGAATAAGCGGAAAATGTCTTAGCACTTTATGGGGTACATTACGCTTATCTGATCTCCATCTTGACTCAAGACACACCGGACATGATTCGCATTCTGAATATTGCTTCCAGAAGAGAACACAATCATTCTTACATGCATGGATGATATTATAATCAAATCCTAACCCTCGCTTCAATTTCTTCGCTTCATAAAAATTTCGAGATACTACGTTATCCTCTGGCAGAGCCTCTTTAAATAATTCAAGCAGCATATCGATAGCCTTTGCAGAAATACGACAAATAGACTTTATATGGAGCAACCTGACAGTGAATGACAACTTGCTATGACGGATGCACCCTTTGTACAATTCTCGTTGTGCATCCTCCCACAATGATCCAAAGTCTTCATTTCCCTCAAATGATTGGGTAGATGTTCCTTCTCCAACCCTGGCACCAAATATGCCTGCGCCAAAATCCCCTAACATTTCAGTCATATCTTCTCCATTATCATAACTATCATCATAAACATCAACATTTATGTCCGCCATGTCGATCTCGTTACATTCATCCATCTGGTTGAGATGACTGCCAAATCTAACTCCTTGGGGAAATGGTTCTCCATGTAAAACCCAATGTGAATATTTAGAATCAATTCCATTTACGAATAAATGATCCTTCACAGCCGTCATATTATATGAACTAAGGTTTTTGCACTTCTTGCATGGGCATCTTATAAATCCTCGACTATCAACACTCCCACAAGCAAATTCTAAGAAAAACTTCACCCCTTATGCATATTGCTTATAGTCTCAACCAATTCTATCTCCCAACAACATCCAACTGTAATCCATCTATAAAAAAAACCCAAATCATGGGATAAACACTATCATTCAACTATTACAATACATGTGTTTAATTACCCTGTACTTTTAAGGTAGTTGGTCATATCTCATTCGAGAGACTATCATTTATATCGCATATATACTCAGTCTAAAACTCGTATGTTAGTAAAAATTTCGGCAGCATTTCCCTACAATTCTCCAAGTATTCTAGTTACGATAAGTCGTCGACCCTATTCATTGGCCGAGAAACTTATGAACTACATACTCAAAGAATGTAAGAAAATGCTAAACCAAAATTTAAATTGATTAACACAAGAGTTTTAACTAAGTATATATGCCATATAGATGATAGAATCCCAAACTGTCCACTTTGGACAATTCAAGAGTTATACCCAAATATTCTTTAAGAGAATATTTGGCCACAACTCTCGAACGGGTCTAAGGTTTAACTGCATGTAAAATAACTACAAAATCCAAGCACTCAGTAGTAAACATAACAAACATACATCACAAATACATGGGAATATTACATTATAAGTATACATGATGGGCCCTTAAAGATTTTGAAATATTTAATACTTGAGTACTTACTTATGTTCAAATATGTAATTATAATTTTTAAATTAAATATCTTATTATTATATTTTAAGTATTAAGCTATTTAATTAGAGTACTTAGATATAATTAATTATACATTATGTATTAATCATCTTAATACTTGAGTACTTAAATATGTTCAAATATGTAATTATTATTTTTAAATTAAATATCTTATCATTATATTTGAAGTATTAATCTACTTAATTAGAGTACTTAGATATAATTAATTATACATTATGTATTAATCATTTTAATACTTGAGTACTTAAATATCTTCAAATATGTAATTATAATTTTTTAATTAAATATCTTATTATTATATTTGAAGTATTAATCTATTTAATTAGAGTACTTAGATATAATTAATTATACATTATGTATTAATCATCTTAATACTTGAGTACTTAAATATCTTAAAATATGTAATTATAATTTTTTAATTAAATATCTTATTATTATATTTGGAGTATTAATCTATTTAATTAGAGTACTTAGATATAATTAATTATACATTATGTATTAATCATCTTAATACTTGAGTACTTAAATATCTTCAAATATTTAATTATAATTTTTTAATTAAATATCTTATTATTATATTTGAAGTATTAAGCTATTTAATTAAAGTACTTAGATATAATTAATTATACATTATCTATTAATCATCTTAATACTTGAGTACTTAAATATCTTCAAATATTTAATTATAATTTTTTAATTAAATATCTTATATTATATTTGGAGTATTAACTGCTATTTAATTAGAACTACATTATAAGAATTTAATTGATACTGTTCGAACAAACACTCTATAAGTTCGAATGGAACGCTGGTCGAGTTAGATTCTGCTCGAACGGCTAAAAATACATTCGAACGGTATTTAGAGCGTTCGAATTAAACCAACCCAAAAACCAGTCACGAAACAGAGTAAAAAACTGAATCACAAAACATAATTCTCACATTCATGATACCATATTTCAATACAACACATTGAAAACTATATAATTATCTCTAAATATGATTATTAAACAACTTAGAAAACTAAGAAAACTTACCTCTTGTACTAGCAATCTAATAAAAATATCAATCCACAATACCTACATACATTCAAAACACATTAAACTGCTGTTCTATTCCAACAAATAAATCCAACAAATATTAAGATACTTGTAAACGAAAATCGGAATGAAAAATAACAAAAAAAACATATTACCTCTTCTCATTCTCCTTTCTCTCTCAAGAATCTCTTCTCTCTCAATGCTTTCAAGCTCTCTCTCTCCACAACACTCTCTCAAAGCTTCTACCATGCTTTCTCTCATTTTCTCAAACTTCAATCCGAATGAAAATGAAGTGAAAGGATCAGATTAATAATATGTGCATTTCCGTTCGAACTAATTTTTAGAAGTTCGAACGCGAAAATTCAAAAACTGTGAAATTTTTCCACAATATTTTTCCCGTTTGAATTAATATTTTGGCCGTTCGAACAAAAAAAAAAAGGAATATTCTCCAGTATATACTGATATTTTGGCGCGAATTTTCCCTCCAAACAAAAAAAATTCGTTCGAACTTGAATTATCTTTATTCGAACTGTTTTATATTCGTTCGAACAGATGATTATAGAAATATATAACTATAAGTATAATACACCCAATATTATTATGTGTATATGTAAAAATTATATACACTATATAATATTAAGTGTCACTAATAGCATAATACTAAGTTTCTTATCAATTTATAATATTAAGTATTTAAAATAGTATAATATTTTATTTACAATCACTAATAGTGTTATACTTATAGTTAGTATCACTATAAGTATTATACTAAGTATCACTGATAGTATAATACTAAGTGATATTAAATTATTGATAGCATAAAAATATGAAAACTAATAATACTGTAATACTTTATAATATAGTCTAAGTACTTCGTTTATTACTAATATACAAACTAAATATATTAGAAATATGTATTTTATACTTATATTTCATGCAATGTTTTACTATATACATTGTATATTTATTTTATAATGCAATGCTTTACACAATACTATTTTATACTCATCTAATGCATGATATATATACTATTACATATATATATATATACTAGTTAGTTACAATATATATAAGTAACTAGTATAAAACTCTATACTATATATATATAGTTATCTAATATATATTATATATATACTAGTGAGAAATTTTTTATTAGTATATATAGTAGTATTATATACTAGTATTACTAATATAAAACGTATTGTTTTACCTCTTGTACTTATATATATATATATATTTTGAAGTATTATATAATTCATTCAAACTTATACCCTTTTAATTCGAACTTATACCCTTTTAGTTTGAATTGATTATACTTCCGTTCGAACGAAATTAAGTTCTTTAAGCCGCGATACAGTTTCTTCTCCATTCATTTCGTGCCTCCTCTCATTCGAACTTATGATCGATTCCTCCGCCGTTAGCAGCCATAACGCCGCCACCAACTCCGACCAAGTCCTCAAATCTCCTAGAACAAGAGGTATGGGTTAAATGAGTTTTATTTTTATTAGTTTTTTGGTTAGTTTTGGGGGGGTCGGATTTTGAATCAATCTGGCCCCATTTTGTTGTTTTAGGGCCAAATGACACAACTTTAATCGGTAGAAATGATGCGGATTTACTCCTAAATCATTTCTACCGTTTAAAATCTTGGATTCCTTGTGAAAAATGATAGTGTCGATTTAGGACTGAGTCGACTCAGCCATGTCTGTTTGGCTCAGTTCCGTTCGAATGAATATAAATTCCATTCGAATGAAAGTCAAAGCCATTCGAATTAAATTTAGGTTCATTTGAATGGAATATAATTTTATTTGAATGGAATTTAGGCTCATTCGAATGGAGTTATCTGAGGTCATTGGAATTAATTTTATGTTCATTCGAATGACTTTAAATTTCATTCGAATGAAGATAATTTAATTCGAATGGAATTAAAGGCCATTCGAATAAGCAGTTGTCAAACATGACAGCACAACATCATAATTCCTCTAATTTACTTTAATTAGATCACATATATTTTATACATCAATAGTATACTAATGGCAAGCAGCAGCGGAAAAAAATGTTCCCTACCCCCAGACAGTCGAAAGTAGCTTCGCAGCTAGTGCTCCTTCTCAGCCGGCCGTGAGGCCTATACTAGTTGAGCTGGAGATCATTCTGGGTGACTTCCGTGACCTCACTTTGGAGGGGCGGAGTACACATGACATCATCACCGATCGTGGATGGACCCCGATCTGTCAATAGAGGGGCACATCATATCCTGAGATGGTCGGTGAGTTTTGCCGTGCTATAGTTGAGCAGTCTGGTGATGCTCTGTGCTATAACTTAGTAGTCCGGGGAGTGAGTATTATCTTCTCTCCCCGCTTTATTGCTGAGTTTCGTGATTTGCGGCGAGAGCCAGGTGCATATCCTGCAGCAGCAGCAGCGAGAGCAGCGACTGCACCATCTGGAGAGGACACAACAGTTGCATCCTCATCGCCAGCGCCGGATGTACAGACCGCAGAGCTGGATGCTGGCTCAAATGATAGTGAGAGCGGTGATGAGGTACTTGATGATGGTCTCACAGACGATCAGGTTCGTGACCTAGTGCGAGACCCTGAGGCTCCTCCATATGATGGCAGTAAAGTGATCCAACAGGCCGACTGTATAGCATTTTTCAGAATGTTTAATTTGATTATTGGGTATAACATTGATTCGAAAAAACACAAGACTGATTTCAGGATCGAGCAGGCCAGATTTTTGTTACGGTTAGCACAGGGGGAGCCGATTGATCTGGCATTATATTTCTTCCTCCGCATTCGCACAGAGTCATGCTATTCGGGTGGAGGTAGTCTACCATTTGCACTGTTGATATCTAACCTCCTACTCCATTCAGGGGTTACAGTGACTCTAACTGAGCGGAGGTCACCACAGATGGGGCCCGTTAACAATATCACATTCAGTAAGAGTAAGGGTCACTTGCCAAAGACTCGTGCAGTCCTACAGGATCAGCCTCCGCCTACTAATCCAGTTTCTACTGCTGCTGCTGCCCCTATTGAGAGACACCCTGCCGGGGCTACTCCGAATGAGGTACGAGCTATATTGGCGAAGCACCGCGACATTATAATGAGGGACTTCATTCACCCCATGATGGAGAAGCTTAAGGACCTAGAAGGACGCTTGCAAACTTTACAGGAGGATTTTGATTTATTTAATAAATAAATATTGTTAGTTATTATTTTACTTTTTTTATGTTGTATAGAACGTCGAACTCATTTTGGGATGTAATTAATGCAGTATGGTTTTTATTTTTAGTGTTTGCTAGCCTCTTTATTGTTAATTATATTTTCTTATCATTATACTTAATGTTCACGATAATTGAAAAAATGACACTATCTTTAAATTAATATTTAGTTAACTAAAATATTTTTAAATTAATTACATAAAATTAATTTATGAATTTGTAAATATTTTAATTCATTGTAAATCATAATATATAACATATAGAACTTTTTATTCACTTTGGAAATGATAAAAAATTAATAGAAAAAATATGTATTCTTACAATTTTAACAATATATCTTTTCAATTAAATAATACTGTTCGAACACGTTAATATTCATTCGAACAAATAATATTGTATTCGAATTAATTAATTTTCTATTCGAATTAAATTTTATTAGTTCGAACGATATAGATTTTTGGAGACGACCTAATTCGTCTCAGAATTTCCAGTTCGAACTAATATGTTTTAGTTCGAATGGATTTACGAGGTTTTCCATGTTTTGAGACAAAATTAAAATTTCGTCTCAGAAAAGTACTTTTAGAAATTTCGTCCCTAAAAATTAAATTTCTTGTAGTGTATGTACTTATCAAAAGGAATATGTTGAGAATTTATTAGGCCATAAAATATAATTAATATATATATTTTATATTAATAACATATGATCAAACAAAAGTTCATGTTTAAGATTAAAACTTGATGTTATAAATTTTAATATAAAATTTCATATATATTTATATTTATTATATATAAAAATTACATATACATATAATATTAAAAATAGATTAAATATATATACGAACCGATCCGATTTGGTGCCGAAAAACATAAAACCAAAACCGAATCCATTTTTAAAATGGAGGAACGGGTCATGGACCAAACCAGTTCTCTAGTTTAAATTTTCAGCCCTTATAGAAACATACAACATAACTATCCAATCCAGGTGATTTAAGAGGTCCCACTATACGGATATAATGGTTATCATCTCATTATAATTTTTAATGACCCTATCTAGTTAATAATCTTTCACTAAGGAGCAAGTGTCCTTTAGGACTGAGAAAAAATCCGATTCTGCACCATTGGAGTAGGAGATGGATTTTTTTTGGAGTTTCTAGTCGGAGGTATTGTTTGACCAACTCTAACTTCAACTCCACTCTAACTTTGACTCCGACACTATACATATATTATAAAAATATACATTATTTATATATTGATTATATATATTAATATAGTCATATAGTTATATAACTAGAACTTATATAGTTAAATTAAAAAATATACTATTATGAGTTAATTATTATAAATTACTATATTTATACTATAATATAAATGGGCTAATAGTTTAGTATATGTAGACATCATAATATTACTACCATGCATATATAATCAAGTATAGAAATAACTTAGACACTAGTATAAAATTAAGTCTAGTACAATAAGTTAATAACATGTAATACTATAATATAATAACATGTAATTAGACACGAGAAATAAATCTAGTATATAATTAAGTTAGAAATAAGTTAAACACTAGTATAGAAATAAGTCTAATATAATAAGTTAATAACACATAATGTGATAGTTTAATAACATGTAATCAAATAGCAGTGAATTGGTATTTAGTAATAACCAATACTAACAATTAAATTTATTGTTGAGAAAAATTATGGGAACCATAAATAAAAAACTTATGGCTAAAATATTTTCAAACTAAATTTAGTTTTGGTTACGTTCTTAGTAAACTTGAGATTTGAAAATCCACAAAAGAGATCTATTATATGTAAACTCTTGTTTAAAATTGGGCTAAATATAAAGCTAAAAATGGCCCAAAAATAGTGCAAATCCGACTCCACTGCAATAAACACATTTCGGATAATTGATAAATTCTAAAATTGCTTTACAATAACACCCTCTAAGCATAAATTAAATGTCGTGTTTAAGGTGTTGTTTAGATAGTGAGTTAAAATGAAAGTTGAATAAAATATTATTTTTTTAATATTATTGTTATTTTGATATTTGAAAAAATTAAATTATTTATTATATATTATATGAAAATTTAAAAAAATTATAATGATTAAATTAAACGAATTGAGATCACTCGTGAATCCAAATTGGACCTAAAACTTTTGATGTACAATAATAAGAATCTAAAAAATTTAGATATATAGGTATTGTCTCTTGTCTCTATTTTTTAAGTTTTTTTTTAAAAAAGAGATGTTATTCATTATTTCATACCACATTTTATATATTTTAAAATTATTTGAAAAGAGTTTTGCTACATACAAGCAAAGTGGTGTACTAATCTGCGTACCAATACTGATTCCTTCATATTTAAAATTTAAATTAATACTATTTTCAATCAAATCAACTTTTTGACCAATCACAATTGATTGGTGCACATGTTAGAGCATCCACATTGGTATATGGATATGCATATGCAAAATTAACTCTTTTACATATCCACTTTGTCATTTCAACAAAACTCCCACATTGGCTTATGCATATTTAAAGCAAAATAATAATAAAATATTATCATTTTAATATATTTTTTTTGGCCTAATATTAATTTTTTTACCTTGCAATTTCCATGTACTGGTTTATACATGCAATCAGTACCCAGTACATAGATAATATCCATTAAAACCGAACCTGTCAATGAAATAATATAGACTATGTGCTGCATCCATATCACCCTTTCATGCATCCAAATTTCCAGCATTATATATATAATAATTTCTGACTAATATCAACTTCATATTACATTTGACTAATATCAACTTCAGAATTTACATGTGACTAATTCTATGTATCAAAATCAACTTAATACAAGTTGCAAAAAGTTGATTTTTATACAAATTCAGCAACCAACAAATTCAGCATATATGAAATTCAGCAACCAGAAAATAACTGCACGCCCAGCAGCCTCAGCAGCTCCAGCACCCTTCAGTAGCTCCAGCACCCTCCAGCACCCTTTAGCAGCAACAAAAGAATGCCTTGCCATTGGGTCCTCCAGGGGCTCCAGCACCAACAAGCAGCAAGCAATACAACAATATCCCACCAACAACAAAATTCATCTAACAAAATATTCCCACCCACCACCGACCACCAACAAACCAAAAGGCCCATAAAGAGAGGTACAAAAAAGGGTTTGGTGTTCATAGCAACCAGTAGTATATAAATATCCACAACAATGTCACCAAGGCTATTTTAAATACACATTCAAGTTGCCATTTAGTTTTGTTTCCTTGTGCAGCTATGTTGTTCATTTGAAGATTTGTATGTTTTCTTCATTGAAGTTGCACACAGGAATAAAAGAATATGTTCTAGGTTTTCTTAATTTCACTTGACTTACTACCGTGAGAATAGAGGCATAAAAGATCAAATCATGCAAAGATCTATACTTCCATTAATGCATCATCGATTTTAATCCCTCTCCCTCTCTCTCTTTGTGTCTCTCTCTATAATGATTCATTATATTCAATCTCAATTTAATGTCAACAATCCCAAAAAAAGAGCAAGAGGTTTCAGGAAAAGCACTAGGCAGGGAGCACAAGCACGACAATGATTCTCACTAACATCTACAGATTATGGTACCAATAATGCAACTAAAATACCTTTAAATCTAACTTATTTATCCAGCAAGGCTGTTTTAGTACTGTGAATTTAAGACCATGCCCTGAAAACAAAATCAATTCATAACATAAAGGAAGAACCAAAAGAGGAAAATTCAATATCTATATATGTTCAACTTTGGCACTGTCTACCATTTAAACAATCTCCAATCAAGAAAAGCACTAAAACAGAGTTCAGAACATGCTTCAAAGTTTTATTTTTTGCACAATTTTCTGTTTCATTGCCTAGATACACAGCAAATTTCGTAAACACCAACCTATCGATGGCTCCTAAAATCAGAAATCTCTTGTACACACGGAATCATCACGGTTTCATTGCCCATTTTCTGTTTAAACTCTTTCTAGAAATAATAGTGGAAGAATAGAAGATCAAATGCCGCTGATATGAAATTTACAAACCCTAATCTAAAACCAAGAACTGAAATGAAGAAATGGCAACAGCAGAACACAAAAACACTTTCACTAATCTAAAACCCTAACCGAAACCGTGAAGAGAATCGGAGAAATCATACCTGAAATAGAAGGAATTTCAGCAAACCAGCAACCGGGATGATTCACTTCAGCAGTCGCAAGCTCCGTCGACAACCGTCGTCAGAGAGAGGTGCACGGATTCTATTCTTCCGGTGGGGTTGTTTGGGTCGAGAGAGGGAAGGAGATTCGGAGGGGAGAAACCTTGTGGAGAGCTCTGCTTCGAGAAAAATAATCCCTTGGGGGGAAGGGTTTCGGGGAGAGAGAAAGAAATAATACCGTTTGGGGGGGTTTCGGGGAGAAAGAGTGTGGGAGGAGAGAGAAATAACTATTAAAATATAATTTGGAGACAAAATAGTGAATATGGAAAGTTGTAAATGTAATGTTTATAGTTAGTTAAAATTTTAAAGATGAATAATCCAATGTGGGTCGGTTTTATGCTAATATTATGCAAAACTGGCTTTGCATATGTGGATGCTCTTAGTGTACTATTGTGCTTACAAAAAGATTTTTCCATTTGAAAATATGGAGTATAGTTTGACGTATTTAGTGAAACTAGTTAGGAGAGAGAAGAAGATGAGGTGCCGAGAGTCGGACACGGATTTCTGTTACTCAAGAACTTCAAAACAAAGGCCACCCCTGTACGCACTAAAAAAGAATTGAAGAGCATAGTCTGTCTGCTCTTGCAGAAAACTAATCATACTTGGTTTTACCCATGTTTCCACGCTATTAATTGGCAGCCTCACCTTAAATACTGCTGGCCACGGGCCCTTGTATTCAGTATTTTTCAATGAAATGGCTAATCCAAGGGACACTTATTACCTGCCATGTTGTCCCAGCTTTGTAGACCTGTTCTGGTTTTATCTTCTTTTGATATGGTTTTGTTAAGTGGTCTTGTCAAGAGCTCCTAATGAACGACCTTATTGATTTATGTTGAAGTCTTCTGCAGTACCATTGCCATCAAATGCACCAGAAAGTTGTGATTGATGTCTTTTTTGTTTTCATTTTTTTTGAGCCAGAGACTGATATATGTATGTGTTGATGAAGCTAGCTAGATTTGAGAAGACAGGTGAAGCAGGTAATTTTTCAGCTGAACAAGTAAAAATAATTAGGGTTCTACCCACCACCGATGTGAAAACCGGGGCCTCGTGTGCTTTAATTTGCTTGCCCTGGTATCTCTCTCTCGCTTTTCCCTAGCTATACATCTCGATATATCGAGTACTACTGACGCCAGCTTTTTCAGTCTTGCTTTTTGAGAACTTTCCGTTTCACCATTTATGTTGCTGATTAAAGAATAAATAGAAGTTTTCGTTGGATTATTGAACCATGCACAATCACAATCACGTTCACAACATTTTCATGCTGGCCAGCTTGTTGGCCCCAATTAATTATGCCTACCATATATATATATATATATATATATTATATACTATACATACAACCACCATAATCTTACGAATAAACTTGATATTGGACTGGCCGGGTGACGAGAAAAAAGGGATTCCCTTTCATGTATAATCTATCTCCTTTAATTTTCAAAGCTCTAGCCTTGTAACCATACACACATGCTTTTATAATTAGCAACAAACCTAGCCATATATGCAAGGTCAACCAAATAAAGGAAAAAAAAAAAAAGACCAAACATGCAATCATGTCAACCACAAGCAAGGTCAAATTAACAAGGCTGACCGAGCTGTAATTTTCATATGTATGAAATCATTCTGTTTGATTGTGTGGCGACAAAATAAAGAGATGGAAAGTTTCCCTAGGAAGACACTTCTATTGTTCAACTAGTCAACCGATCGCTCACTCATTCCAAACCATGCACATAGAAAATTGGTAAAATCGAAGCAAGGAATCGTCACCCAAGATACCAGAAGGATTCAACTCCCTGATGTAAGGCCGATCCCTTTGGTAATTACTTCAAATCTAAGGGAAGAAGGATCTGCATCGGCCACATGATGTATCTCCCGACAATCTCTACGATGCGATACCCATGAAAATTCTCAATGTCATAGACTCTAGTACTGTAGCCACCTGCCAATTAAAGGGCGCAGCAGGATTGCATCGGCCTTTTATGCACCTGCGAAGTACTCTACAGTACAACAAACGAAAACTCTCAATGTCCTATGTAAGGATTAATAAAACAACTCAACCATGAGAATGGGAGCAACTGATATATGTACCCAAAAATATCTGAACTCATGGATGCGCGAAGCAATATCCTACATGCCACACCAAAATCGCTCTACACATTTTGTTATAATGGATCTAGCTTCGATCTAGAAACAGTCGAAGAACCTTCGTCCCCAAAATTCCCTTTGGAGGAAGAGCTGAGGAGACATTGAGTTCCTTTTCTTTTCCCTGATCTTAACGAGAGGTAATGATCAAGTAACGCGAGCAAACATGAATATTGAATAGTGATTCTCTTTCAGCAAACAGTAAAACCCGAAGTTAAAATTGTTGGAATCGTACAGTACTTGAAAAATCCCGCAAGAACTTCGTCCTTAATTAGATGGAAGCACACGGCCTGTGATTAAGATATGGAAAATGCTAGTTTAATTGGCCTACTGAATTATTTCCTAGATTTGACCTTTCGTGCAATTTAATTTTTATTTAAATGTTTAAAACGTTATTATTAGTATATTTTTGTATTTTTCAAAATATTTGAAAATATTTAAAAAATATTTAAAAACGAAAGAACGGACTCGCTCAGATTGAATACGTTACTCGATCTTGCAGACTAGACGTTAAAGAAGACTAGTTAAACTAGAAGAGGATGCCTACAGTGGCTTTAACAATGCAATCTGCAAAGCAAAAACCTTTGCGTATGCTAATTTATGAAGAGACCTGGTAGCTGCCAGCTGGGTCTAGGCCCCTACGGTAGACATCCATCTCCTCCGCCAAAGATTGACAGAATGACGATATGTCATCCATTCATTCAAAATATCAAAGCAGCATTCTCTCTATAAATATGTCCAATAGACACCTTCGTTTCTCAGTTCCAATTTCGAATCTGAACCCTCGCGCCTCGCGGTGTGTGAGTTTGAAGTGTCTTATTGCTGCTAATGGACAACTTTTCCACTGCTAACCCTAGCTCTGAGTTTTCTTCAGTGGCAAACAGCATCAAAGAGAAGAAGAAAGGAGGGAAGAGAAGCAGAGAAGTGAAGCTCTCGACTGATCCACAAAGCGTAGCTGCTAGGGAAAGGAGGCACAGGATCAGTGACCGTTTCAAGACCTTGCAGAGCTTAGTTCCTGGTGGGAGTAAGATGGACACGGTGTCAATGTTGGAGGAGGCTATTCACTACGTGAAGTTCCTCCAGACTCAAATTTGGCTTCACCAAACCATGATCAGCTTTTTCGATGAGTATTCATCTTGCTTAGACCTTGCTTCTTCTTTTCATTCCCAACAGACCTTTAATGCACAAAACAGTTTAGCGGACCAAGAGGAACCATCACCACCAGTACCATTGCCGAATTCCTGCCTCCAATCTCAAGAGACCTTGTCTTTGGATCCTTATGTGAAATACTATTATTGATCTCTGGTCCCTTAAGTGTTGGTGATGTAGTTTGGTAATCCGATGCTTCCCCGAAAAGCAGAAGCTTTCATACTGCATGTTACGCGCGAGTATTATTTGATTTTGTAAGCATTTGCAATTCATATATCATATTCGCCAAAGTGACGCATGGAAAAGCTAATCAATTTCAGAACCGTTCCATGGAATTGTTATGAATTGCAGACAACCCCCCC